>CM068348.1:11351309-11951309 GCA_034769755.1 Odontamblyopus lacepedii | reverse complement strand
TGAACTAATTGCATTGAGGGTTATTTGATCATGAATCTTGTGTATTTTGAAGATAAGACAAAAATGAATAAATAATAAAAAAAAGGAACAACTTAAGGTCATTCTAGTGCATCGTACAGTAAATCAGTTAAATATAGGCTAAAAATAGTAGGTAAGCTTAAAAAAAAAAAAACACTGAATGACAAGGTGGAACAGAGCATTTTTAGTTTTGGTGATGCAGACAGTCTAATAATCCAGGATTACTGAAACTTGTGAATGAAACGATAAAACAACACCAGGTCTGTTTTTGTAGAGCTAAGCATTCATTTCATAGACTGTATAAAGAAGTGGACTAAGTGAGTGTGACATCACCCACAGCGTTCACCAAACTTTTAAAATGCACCGCAAATGTCTCTGATCTGGCAAAAATTTTAAAACTTAAATCAGGTTATTCATCTTGTGTTCAGATTTATTATCGACTTGTTAGTTCCGATTTGGATCAGTTCTAGTCTAGAGGATAATTAAGTTAAGATAATTTGTCAAGTAAAATGATCTTGCTGCATGAACAGATAATTTCAGGACTTTTAAGTCATTTTCTGATTTATGTGTTTATATCTTAAATTTTGGCCAAGCTTTTTTGCACTGTGAACAGCTTGTTTTTCATGTTTTTAAGACGTGTTAAGACATGTTTTAATAAGGTACAGCTTTAATACTGAGCTAACGTTTAATGAGAATAATACATAGTATAATAGAGTGTTTTTCCAATGAAGTACCTCATGTATTTGAATAAAAAAGCAATTAAACCCAGGATCAGCATGTCTTATTGGATTTCTTGGCATTTTGCAGTGAAATCCAGTCCTCTCGTTCTTCAGATCCTCCCATGTCATTCTTATTGAAGTGGTGACATTATTATCAAACGCACTTGAGGAGAGCACTGGGATTATGCAGATAAATATGGAGCTCACTCTTGGCCTAATTACACAGTCTTCAGTCTGGAGCTGTGGCCGGCCTCTCCGTCTCCTCCATGAGCTCTGTGACAGACAGCCAATGGGACAGAAGCAGAAATAGCATATAGTTCTCAACCGTGGTGGAAGAAGTACTGTTTTGCTGCTTAAAAGTGTACTATGTAATGTATCTCCATCTCATTTTTATGGATATGTCACTGCTCTGCTTCAAATGTTCCACAATATGACATTTAGTACTTCTACCTTACATGTATTCAGTTACAGGTGGTTTTATAGCTCAAAAAATCCTAAAAAATGAGGCATTCTGACTGTGAGTGGGGTTGCGACTTCATAGATCTGACCTGTAATTTGGCCTGGTTTTGGTCTTGTGATACTTTTACTTTCACTTGAGTATTTTTTATTACTCCAGCATCTGTACTTTTACTAAAAGGTGCATGGTGCAACTTTTCTGGTGGAAGGTCCGTTACCTGCTTTTCTCCATGGAGATGTTATTGCTTTGTCTGAAATGTTTCACAGTACTGCATTAAATCTTTCTGTCATCATGGAGACTAAACCGGACCACGTTACAGATCAGATCTATGGAGAGGCGACCCTGCTCACACTCTTTTCTTTGTATTCTTGAGCTATAAAACCACCTGCAAGTGAATAAATGTAAGGTACAGCTATTTAATGTCACACTGTGGAACTTTCCAGGTAGAGCAATGACGTATCCATAGAAATAAGCAGGTGACGGACCCCCAACCAAACCGTTACATAGTGCACCTGTAATTACCGAACGTCCAATATTGCCTGTCATATGAGGATACACATAGTGACGTGGTCCTTCCTCATTCAGGGTTAAGAAATAAGGCTAAAGCAGGGAATATTTCTGTTGGAATAAATTGACAGACAGTTTGTATATCTGCTGGAGGCTCTGAGGCTCAGTGTGACCCAAAACGAAGCGTCCTTTCCTGACCGCAATTACACAACTCACTTTTTAACCAGGATATTTCTATGACATTCGGGCTAAAAAGAAATACGCAAATCAATTTAAGGTTGGAGGCAGATGTTTTGCCTTCTCAACCCCACAAGGAAAACCTGACAGGATGAGAAATCTCGGAGCTTTAAACTTCACTTGATGTATTTTTGATCTATGTATGAGGCAATGCAATTTCACTTTTTTATTTTTGATGCTTAAAGGGCTGATATCACACTGTTTCTGATCTGTGTTCTAATGTGGTTTCCTCATCACAAACAGACCTGGAGTTGTGTTTTGTTTCATGCACACATGTTTAACACTGCAGATGTAGGCTATATAGAGTATATAGAGTTCTTTTCTCAAACTGAAAACACTTTGTTCCACCTTGTGATGTCATGTGGTAATACAGGAAGTGCTCCACTGTGTTTTTAAACCCCACACACCTTCAGTAGAATCATTTAGATGATTTCAGCCCTAGAATTGCCCGTCTCTATTAAACTAACCGTTAAATGTAGCTGTAAACTTGAAAACTACAACTGCATGACATCACAAGGCAGAAAAAAAGCATTTTGAATTTTCTAGATGAAGACAGGCTAATAATAAAGGATTACTGAGAATAAAACAATCTCCAGATATGTTTTTTGACGTGTTAATGACATCTCCACAGACACAAAATATTTTAAATGTTTTGTTTTTGTTTTGTTTTTGTTTTTTTATAATATGTTTGTAGGATTTTACATTGTTTTATAGAATGTTGTATTATTTGTAGCATGTTACTTTTAGTGCGCACCTGCCCAGGGACTGCGGATGGAAAATAGCTTTTTTGCTAAATCTGGTGCAAAACATCTCCTCTTTTCTAAGATGAATGTGTTTGTACATGGTCCCTGACAAATAAATAATAAACTAAACTAAACTAAACAAGCAGGCAATCCATTGGAGGTGCCACAATGTCACAGCACTTTGTTGTGATGACGTTTACGGTGATGCCAGCTTCCACTGGGCACCGCCGTTTTCTATCAGGTTTCTTCTTCTTTCTTTTCTTCTAGTTTTGTGCAGAAGTCAGTGGTTGTAATGAATGAATATAGGCTCTATTCACGCTTACATCACAAACCAGGAAAACTTTTGGAAAGATGCAATTACAACTTCCGGGGCGGTACTTACAGTCTGCAGTAGTAAATCTGACTAAATCTAGGAAAAATTAGAACTTGGTCAAGTTTTCTTCATCTAAATGTCATTGTAGTGTTCCGTTATGTTTGGTGAAACGGTTCGGTGCGGGGTCAGAGATACTGTGCCAGAAAGTGAGGACCAAGACGTGACGACCATAGTTTTGCGAGGATTCACATGGTTCAGAGGGATGTAGTCAAGGCAGGAGCAATTATTGTGAAGCCATAAAGCACTGTGGGAAACACTGTACAATTCATTTATACATATGATAGTCGGTTGGCGAGCCCAGTGTTGGTAACTACAACGGAAGTTATAATTGCATCTTTTCAAACATGAATAGAGCCAACTGTGATTTCAAATATGCAAAGTATAATATAATGATCCTGGGGTGTTATAGCTGTGTAGAAGACACAAGCACAGAATGTCTTTAACGTCTTTAAAAGTTCCACAGTGCACATACATTAGCACCTTTCTCAAATTTCAAATATACAAAATATAATTGCACTTGCACTTTCTCTTCCAGCACTCTGTTTGGGCATTTGCTGTTTAAACAAGAAAAACTTGAGGTTTTCAATTACATTTAGAAATAATCTCTTTTACGTGACTATCCTTTGGTTCGCTTGTTAACCCTGCATTGATCTCCATAATGATCTGGCATAAGTTTTACACCAGATTCCATTTGTGACAGTAACTGTATTGGAAACAGTGTTAGCCTGAAATCAGAGCTAGCGCTTTGCCCAATAGAGCGTATTAGCGGGGACTATTTCAGGCGACGCGACACAGCAGCTGGATTTTTGGAGCTCTCATGTTTCAGACACCAAATATGTGTAAGTGGCTTTTCAGTCAATACTAATAACAACGCAATACCCAATCATTCTTAAAGCAAATAAACAGCCAGGCATTATAGAAAATCATTACGACATATTCCGGACTATTGTGGGCGTATTGCAAAGTACTACGACATTTACAAAGCTTAAGTATATTAGACCAGAGTGAGACAGCAGTACCAGCTTTGTTCCTCTGTTAGGATTTCTGCCAAAGTGAACTCCTTCAGTGAACAGTGAACAAAAGGCCAGGACACGGAGCGAACACTAAGGGCACTTGTTTGTACTGCACAGAAGCTTTGAGAATTTCTGTAGTTTAAGGCTGAGCTGGAGAACAGGTCAGAACTCTGTGGTGGAATGTTCTGATTGCAGATTTGGTGACCTGGTTTATGGTTGATATCTCTGTAATTACCTAATCTATCCACATGAAACACAAACTGACACACTGATGTCTTTTATTTATTTCTCTCTGGCATATTTACATGTAAATGTGGATTAATATGCACTGTCTCTGAAATAAATAAATAAATAAATAAATGTGTTTTTTATTCCAAATTAATTGATCTGAATTAAATAGTTCACAATTAAATAATTCTCCTTCGAGTTTACATGGAAATAATAATTGGAGAATAAAGTTTACATGGAATGTTAATTCGGCTTAATTCAATTCTGTTCAGCGTCTGGGGGTGGGAAAAGATTCTGATCGGACAGAGAAACAAACTTCAGCTGCTCCCGGCTTTTCTATCATCTCGGTTTGTCGTTACGCCACGGACACAAATATGGTCCAAACTTTTTTCCATCTGCCGAGGGCTTGGTCAGTCTCATCATAAAATGAAAGGTTTGATGGGTTTGAACCACTTTTGCTGTTGTGCTTTAGCTTTGCTGTCCTCCTGCTTCAGGTGTTTCCACTTATTTTGATCTGCGCAGCGTCTCTGTCTCTGTCTACATACCCTCATGTTCAAACCTTTCCGCTACGTCTTTGAAAAGGATAGTGTTTTTATGTTTTCTTCTGTACCTGCGAGCTTGCACTGAACAAATTATTTTTTTAAGAGGAATAATTGTTTACATGATCAAAGAATACATTTATTCATCTTTAAAAGCAGAATTAAGTTTAAGAATAATAATTTTCATTAGGTAGGTACGTGTTAACATGGTTTTTTAAACTGGAATTATTTTTTGTCCAAATTAAATTATTTTTAATCGGAATTAAACCTCTTGTGTAAACGGGGCAAATGTAAGTATCCATCCATCCATCCATCATCTTCCGCTTATCCGGGGCTGGGTCACGGGGGCAGCAGTCTAAGCACGGGCTCCCAAGCTTCCTCCTCCCCAGCCACTTCCTCCAGCTCCTCCGGACGGACCCCGAGGCGTTACCAGGCCAGCCGAGAGACATAGTCCCTCCAGCGTGTCCTGGGTCTTCCCCGGGACCTCCTACCGGTGGGACATGCCCAGAACACCTCCCGAGGGAGGGACCAGACCAGATGCCCGAGCCACCTCAGCTGGCTCCTCTCGACGTGGAGGAGCAGCGGCTCTACTCCGAGCTGCTCCCATGTGACCGAGCTCCTCACCCTATCTCTAAGGGTGCGCCCGGCCACTCTGCGGAGGAAACTCATTTCGGCCGCTTGTATCCGCGATCTCGTTCTATCGGTCATTACCCAGAGCTCATGACCATAGGTGAGGGTAGGAGCGTAGATTGACCGGTAAATCGAGAGCTTCGCCTTTCGGCTCAGCTCCCTCTTCACCACAACGGTCCGATGCAGCGACTGCATCACTGCCGACGCCGCACCGATCCGCCTGTCAATCTCACGCTCCATCCTCCCCTCACTCGTGAACAAGACCCCGAGATACTTGAACTCCTCCACTTGAGGCAGAGACTCCCCACCCACCCGGAGAGGGCAATCCACCTTTTTCCGGTCGAGAACCATGGCCTCGGATTTGGAACAGCTGATTCTCATCCCGGCCGCTTCACACTCGGCTGCAAACCGCCCCAGTGCACGCTGCAGGTCCTGGTTCGATGGAGCCAACAGGACAACATCATCCGCAAAAAGCAGCGATGAAATCCTGTGGTCCCCGAACTGGACCCCCTCTGGCCCCTGGCTGCGCCTAGAAATTCTGTCCATAAATACAATGAACAGAACCGGTGACAAAGGGCAGCCCTGGCGGAGTCCAACATGCACCGGGAACAGGTCTGACTTACTGCCAGCAATGCGAACACAGCTCCTGCTCCGGTCATACAGGGACCGGACAGCCCTTAGCAAAGGGCCCCGGACCCCATACTCCCGGAGCACCCCCCACAGGGCACCACGAGGTACACGGTCGAATGCCTTCTCCAGGTCCACAAAGCACATGTGGACTGGTTGGGCAAACTCCCATGAACCCTCGAGCACCCGATGGAGGGTGTAGAGCTGGTCCAGTGTTCCATGACCAGGCCGAAAACCACACTGCTCCTCTTGAATCCGAGGTTCGACTATCGGCTGAACTCTCCTCTCCAGTACCCTGGCATAGACTTTACCGGGCTTACCAGGCTGAGGAGTGTGATTCCCCTGTAGTTGGAACACACCCTCCCTTTTGGTGGTCCCCCTTTTTATACAGAGGGACCACCACCCCGGTCTGCCAGTCCAAAGGTACTGTTCCCGACCGCCACGCGATGTTGTAGAGACGTGTCAGCCAAGACAGCCCCACAACACCCAGAGACTTAAGGTACTCAGGACGGATCTCATCCACCCCCGGAGCCTTGCCACCGAGGAGCTTTCCGACCACCTCAGTGACTTCAGCCAGGGTGATGGATGAGTCCGCCTCTGGGTCCCCAGCCTCTGCCTCCTCTTCGGAGGACGTGACGGTGGGATTGAGGAGATCCCCAAAGTATTTCTTCCACCGCCCGACAACATCCCCAGTCGAGGTCAGCAGCTCTCCCCCCGCACTGTAAACAGTGTTGGTGAAGGACCGCTTCCCCCTCCTGAGGCGCCGGACGGTTTGCCAGAATTTCCTTGGGGCTGTCCGATAGTCCTCCTCCATGGCCTCCCCGAACTCCTCCCAGACCCGAGTTTTTGCCTCTGCAACCGCCCGAGCTGCAGCACGCTTGGCCCGACGGTACCCGTCAGCTGCCTCAGGAGTCCACCGGGCCAGTAAGGCCCGGTAGGACTCCTTCTTCAGCTTGACGGCATCCCTTACTTCCGGTGTCCACCACCGGGTTCGGGGATTGCCGCCGCGACAGGCACCGCAGACCTTACGGCCACAGCTACGTACGGCCGCCTCGACAATGGAGGCCGAGAACGAAGCCCACTCGGGCTCCATGTCCCCAGCCTCCCCCGGGATCTGGGAGAAGCTCTCCCGGAGGCGTGAGTTGAAGGCCACACTGACAGAAGGTTCCGCCAGACGTTCCCAGCAGACCCTCACGATACGCTTGGGCCTGCCAGGTCTTTCCGGCTTCCTCCTCCGCCAGCGGACCCAACTCACCACCAGGTGGTGATCAGTTGACAGCTCTGCCCCTCTCTTCACCCGAGTGTCCAAGACACACGGCCGGAGGTCAGATGACACGACAACAAAGTCGATCATCAACCTCCGGCCTAGGGAGTCCTGGTGCCACGTGCACCGATGGACCCCCTTGTGCTCGAACATGGTGTTCGTTATGGACAAACTGTGACTAGCACAGAAGTCCAATAACAGAACACCGCTCGGGTTCAGATCAGGGAGGCCGTTCCTCCCAATCACCCCTCTCCAAGTGTCACTGTCGTTGCCCACATGGGCGTTGAAGTCCCCCAGTAGAACAACGGAGTCCCCGGTCGGCGCACTGTCCAGTACCCCTCCCAGAGACTCCAAGAAGGCCGGGTACTCTACACTGCTGTTCGGCCCGTAGGCCGACACCACAGTGAGAGACCTGTCCCCGACCCGAAGGCGCAGGGACGCGACCCTCTCGTTCACCGGCGTAAACTCCAACATGCAGCGGCTGAGCTGAGGGGCGATGAGGAGGCCCACACCAGCTCGCCGCCGCTCCCCGCGGCCAACGCCAGAGAAATGGAGAGTCCAACCCCTCTCAAGGAGTTGGGTTCCAGAGCCCAAGCTGTGCGTGGAGGTGAGGCCGACTATATCTAGCCGGTAACGCTCGACCTCCCGCACAAGCTCAATTCAATTCAATTCAATTCAATTTATTTTGTAGCGCCCAAAATCGCAACAACAGTAGCCTCTAAGGGCGTTCCAAGATATGGATGAGTAAAACATACACACAGACATATCAAAACAGGAATAAACAACATTCATGTAAAGCAGCAAATGAAACATTGTCCAGTCATCCCCTGTCCTTAGACCCTCCTTCTCAGCAAGGAAAAACTCCAAAAGACCCAGGGTCCTGGGAAAAAGAAGAAACCTCAGGGAGAACTACAGTGAAGGAGGGATCCACTCCCATGGACGGACAGGCTATAGATGTCCAGGCCCGTGGGCCAGTTCAGTATGACCACAGCTACCCAGGTGGGGAAGGAGCCGATCGAGGAGGAGGAGAAGAGGGCGAGGAGGAGGAGCCAGGCGAGGAGGAGGAGCCAGGCGAAGAGGAGGAGCCAGGCGAGGAGGAGGAGAGAGGTCCAGCTGCCATCAGGTGTCTGAAAGAGTTCCACTCCACAGGGGGAGTGGGACAGGCTCCTTCCCCCCCAGCGAGGTGACATTCCATGTCCCCAGAGCTAGTCTCCATGTCCGGAGATCTGGTCGCCGAGGCCCCCGCCTTCAACTGCCGCCCAGATCACTCTGCACCCGGCCCCTATGGCTCCTCCCGCGGATGGTGGGTCCAGGGGAGGGCGGTCCCACGTCGCTCCTTCGGGCTGTGCCCGGCCGGGCCCCGTGGGGAAAAGCCCGGCCACCAGGCGCTCGCCCACGTGCACCCACCCCAGGCCTGGCTCCAGGGTGGGGCCCCGGTACCGCCTTTCCGGGCGACGTCACTGACCTCGTTTTTATTGTCATCATAGGGGTTTCTGAACCGCTCTTCGTCTGACCCGGACCTGTTTGCCTTGGGTGACCCTACCAGGGGCATAAAGCCCCCGACAACATAGCTCCTGGGATCATTCAGGTACTCAAACCCCTCCACCACATTAAGGTGGCGGTTTGAGGAGGGGGCAAATGTAAGTATAAATAACTAAAATAAAAAAAAAAATCACTTTTGTTTATTTATACTTATTTTTTTGCAAATGTAAGTATAAATAAACAAAAGTGATTTTTTTTTTTTTACAATAGCTTCAGAAAGTGGTACATCTATTCAACTCCAAAGACGTGATTATTGTCAGCTGAAAGAAAATTTAATAAATCAAGATACGCGTCTCAACAAGTGGAAAATATATAGTATATGTATATATGAGTATAGTATTTGTGCCCCAAAAAGATCTGCCTCTACTAGAAGAAGAGTTGAAACAAACAAACTGGGACGACATTATAGCAAATAAATCATGTGAACACGCATGCAGTGATCTAACATCAACCTTACAAAATATTTTACAAAAATATACAAAAAGTAAAATACAAAAACAAAACCGGAAAAGAAATTTGCCATGGTTCACTGGTGAAATATGGAACCTAATGAAAAAAAGGGATGCTTCATTTAAAAAATTTATAAAAACAGGGCTATCAACTGATCATTTAATTTATAAAGGGTTGCGAAATAAAGTAACAAATTTGATTAGAAAAGCAAAGGCAACGTTTTTTCTCAACTTAATTAAGGAAGCAAAAGGAAATTGTAAATTATTGTGGAGAAATATCGATAAATTACTACAGGTTAAAATAAATGGTTCTCTTCAAATTGAAAGTGCTGCAATTGCAATGAGTTTTAATGAATATTTTATTGATTCAGTAAAAAAATTGGCCCAGTCATTTTCAGTATACCCTGCTCCATCAATTCCTTTTTAACCAATGATTCACTGGCTTTTAACTTAACATCAGTAAATGAGGAAACAGTGAGCAGAGTTATTGGGAAATTAAATAACAGTAAAGCAAAAGATTTTTATAGAATTGACAGTGCATTTAAAAAAAAACACAATAATATTTTAAAGTTGGCTCTTACCAATACAATAAATCAATCATTTATGGATTGTACATTTCCAGCTGCCCTGAAAATTGGCACAATAACACCTGTGCACAAGTCAGGAGATAAACAGCAGATTACCAACTATCGTCCAATTTGTATCCTCCCAACCATCTCCAAAGTTTATGAAAACTTTGTGGCAGAGCAGCTGATCGGACACATTAATTCAAATGCACTCCTGAATCCTCTTCAGTTTGGATTCAGAAGTGGATATTCAACAGAAACTGTATGCTGCTTCTTTGTTGAGGAAATTAAATCTAAACTGGACCGAGGTGGAGTCGTTGGTGCGGTTTTCCTTGACTTGTGTAAGGCTTTTGTTACAGTCAGTCATAACATCTCACTGAGCAAACTGTCAAACTACAATCTTTCCAATCAAACAATAAAGTGGATCACATCATACCTCAGTGGCAGACAGCAGTGTGTGAGAGTAAAAAATGTTCTCTTTCTCCACTCAAAGAATACACCATGGGAGTGCCGCAAGGCTCCATCTTGGGGCCTTTGCTTTTTATTATTTACATCAATGACCTCCCTTCAGTCTGCACAGCCGATGTCATTAGGTATGCTGATGACACTGTGCTTTTTGTTCATGGGAAAAATGCAACTGACGTGGCACAGAAACTGACAACCCAAGTGCAAAAGTTGCTGACTGGCTGTATCAAAATTGTCTCACTTTAAATACAGATAAAACAGTTACTATGTACTTTACAAATAGAGTTAAACGCCTAAATTGCCCGTCAATTTGCATTAGTGGGAAAACATTCAAAGCTGTTGATAAATTTACTTATTTAGGTGTGACATTAGATAAGATAAGATATCCTTTATTTGTCCCACAATGGGGAAATTTCAGTGTTGCAACGCACAGTTAAGAGAACAGCAAGAAACAGTAGCAGCAATAGAAGTACAGTTAAGTTAAAAATAGACAAACACTATAAAGATATATAAAGATAAGGATTATAAAACTATGTATAATATAAATTCCATCCATCCATCATCTCCTGCTTAATCCAGCTGGGTCGCGGGGACAGTTTGCTGCCCAATTCTCATAACACCTGACCCCCCCATGAACCCCTTTGCAGGTGGTGAGCCCACAGGAGGGTGGACGTCATGGTCCTTGATGTTAGTTCATAGGGGTGCGGGCATGTTTTGGGTTGATGGGGAAAACCGCAGTACCCGGAGGAAACCCATCCAGACACGGGGAGAACATGCAAACTCCACACAGAAAGGCCCGGGTGACCCGGGGATCGAACCCGCAACCTTCTTGCTGTGAGGCCTGAGTGTTGCCACTCAGCCACTGTGCCGCCATTTAATAAATAAATCGGTGAAACGTCTTCTAATAAATTGCAATCTAAAAACTATATATACAATAAATTACTATCTTACATTTCACAGTATTGCACAGGGTCCCAGTATTGCACAGGCAGAAGAGTTAGCAGTGTTCATTGTAAAGTCTGACAGCAGCAGGAAGGAAAGACCTGCGGAATCTCTCCTTCACACAGCGAGGGTGGATCAGTCTATCACTGAAGCTGCTCTCCAGAGCAGACAGGGCCCTGAAGAGGGTGAGACTCCAGGTCCAGGATAGAAGTGAATCTGGCCAGGACCCTTCTGTCCCCCACCTCCTGCACCGAATCCAAGGCACAGCCCAGGACAGAGCTGGACTTCCTGATGACTTTGTCCAGTCTCCTCTTGTCCCTCTCTTTGATGCTGCTGCTCCAGGAGACCACACCGTACAGGATGGCTGATGCCACCACAGAGTCGTAGAAGGTCCTCAGGAGGGGCCCCCTCACTCCAAAGGACCTGAGTCTCCTCAGGAGGTAGAGCCTGCTCTGGCCCTTCCTGTACAGTGCATCTGTGTTGTGAATTTGACATTAACATTTAAAAGACAAGTAAAAAAAAAAAAAAAAAGGAAACATGTTGAAGTTTAATCTGGCCAATTTTAGGTATATAAGAGGGTCCCTCACACCTGAGGCATCCCACATGTACCTTAATGCGATTATTTTTCCACATTTTATGTATTGTATGTCAAGTTGGTCACAGGGTTCTAAAACAGCACTGAGGCCTCTCCAATCAATGTATAAATGTGCCCTCAAAATTCATGAAAAAAACTAGACAGTACCACTATTGTGCCATCTTAACCAAATATAAACTTCTTAGCTTTGAAAATCTGATATTCTATAATAATGTGTGTTTAGTTCTTAAAGTTATTCACAGTGTTGCAGGTCCTCCTCTCAGAAAATTTGTTGCTTTGAGCTGAGAAAAAACACAAGAACCGCTCGATCCACCTCAAGAGGAGAGTGTATTATTCCAAAATGTAAAACCTCTTTTGCTAAATCAGCCTTTTCTTCGATTGCAACAAGTCAATGGAACTCATTCCCAACAGAAATTATTACATGTACTAATATAAAAACATTTGCACGTCTTACCAGAAAATGGCTTTTGGAGAAGCAGATCTGTCCCCATGTGTAATGAGTGATGAATTTGTGAATATGTGAAACTTGAGAGAGTGAATGTTTTGGTGTGTGTGGTGGCTCAAAATGGTTTTATTAATGTTTGATACAGAAGCGGATCACTTGTTTTGTAAATTAAATGTTAGTTTATTAAGAGTGTTAATGTGGTGACATGGTTATAGATCCATTTAATTCTACTGTCTGTACATTTTTACATCAAGCTGCCGAGGGACGACAGGTGGAAATGAGCATTTCTTGCTATAACCTGGTGCAATGCATCTTTCCTTTTGGTCAATGTTTGTTGTACACTGTCCCTGTATGAATAAGTACCATACCATACTTTTAACCCTAACATTAATTTGACAGTTTTGCAGATTTAAAGGTGTGTCTTTTTGACGGGCCAACCACTGGAAAAAGTTGCACAATGCATCTTTAAAATTAACAAGGGTCAACATTTGTGGAAACATGTGTTTGGATATTTCTTTCAAAGATGAATAAAAATCCTATAGCAGTCCTGATGACTTGTCTGTCCAGTTAAGATTCTTACGCTTTATGAGTTCACAAACTGGTATGTTCGGAGATTGGACCAATCACA
This sequence comes from Odontamblyopus lacepedii, assembly GCA_034769755.1. Lineage (NCBI taxonomy): Eukaryota > Metazoa > Chordata > Actinopteri > Gobiiformes > Gobiidae > Odontamblyopus > Odontamblyopus lacepedii. The sequence goes on along the minus strand of CM068348.1, from coordinate 11,938,322 downwards.
GGACAGCATTACGTTTGGACAATGAATCAAAACAAACATGGCAATGCCCACAGAGATCCTTCACCTTATTTTAGTGAAAATATGGTTACATGCTGCTATTCCGACATACTGCTATTTAGACATTGACGTCTAATTGTGGGAGTAGTGGCATAAACATTATTTTTCAAGTGTGCCACTACTTTGACTTTTTTTTTTTTCCATTGTCGGAGTAGTGGCACTTTACTATTCTATTAACAGCTTTTTTGCTTTTCCAACATGTGATAGCCTATTATACTTTGCGCTCCCATATATCATAAGATGCTTAATCAGAGAATACTTCGGCCACAGAGGAGATCAGACAGTGGGAAAATGTCTTCACTGAGAGCCACGGGAAACAGTCATGTATTTTGTAGCATAGGCCTTCGGAAAATATCTAATCTAAAACAAAGGCATTCATTTGGCCATGTAGGCAATCACCACATAGCCTAAATAAAGAACCAATCAAGTTCACTGTACCAGCTCAATAAGTTGAGACTCTCGCAGCCCAAAACACACATTTGACTCCCTACATACAACCATGAAAATTGATTGTAGATGCATTAGGTCCCCATTTCTTTTGGACAAATCAATTCCATCTAGGCGGCTGCTGGCCAAGCTTGGCTACGCTTTGCAATTTGGAGACTCCACCGCATGGCTACAGAACAGATAAGAAACTTCACCTGCAACTCCATGGTAGGACGTAAAAGGGACATATTAAGCTGATAGAAGGGGGCAACAGGGCTGCAGGCAAATGCTTAGACATAAGGATGTCTGTCTTACATAATCTTATTTCATTTGGAAAAACCTACCTACAGATCGATCTGCTGCATTCAGTACCACGGACAACAGAATGAATATGCACAGGCGACATGTCGGAAAAGAAGCCTGACATAATACTGGTATGTCTAAATAGAGGGATGTCGTAATGAAGGGATGTTGGAATAGGCTACAGACCTTCGAAAAGACAGACTCTTTTGTCAGGTAAGAGCTTAGTGCATTTGTGGACAGGGAAAGATGTTTTTCTCTCAAATGGATTTAGCAAAAGTTTGATTTCTTAAGTTTGGACACACCCAGTGTTTGTTTTCTTTATGTTTATTTCTTTTACGTTTTCTATGCATACAGAAGACATCAAATATAGGGCTATATAATTACATTTTTGCCTTAAATTCCATGTGATATAATGCTTTAATTCGTCAGGGACAATGGCTCACAGACCTGTCAGCCTTCATGAAACAAATACTATTGTTCTTCTCTGAGCTGGGCTCTGGTTCACTGGTACGCTGGTACACTGGGGAGGCTGAGAGAGGATGCCAGGAGCAGCCTGCCCAGGTTCACAAACCTCTGGAGCTCTGGTGCCCTGTCACAGTCACTACATGTGAAAATGTCTGGTTACCGTGGACGACCAGAGGAGGCTGTGGTGGCCTGATAACAAAAGTGCCTCGGGGTTAGTACCACTGAGGTTCAGACTGTAACACGGGACTGCACCAATCCACATTCATCCATTCACCCTATTATGTTTTATTGGATTTATTTTATTTTTCTTTTCAACTATGGGTCTTAGGATATGATATGTCACTAGGCTAACACATATAACATGGTAAGATACATGTATTGAATTCATAGTATTCCATTTGAACACATGTATAATAGGAAGGTTAAAGGGGCATTGTGCCATTTCTCTGCTCGTCTCCATGGAGATGTCTCCATGGAGATATCATTGCAGTGGTTTATGGTTTGATCCTCATTAGCACCAGAATAGCTGCTACTGCTCTTACTGGGGTCCATAATCTTCCACACAGTATTATTATCACATCTGTCTTGCATACGCAACAGATTCCTCAAAAATGCAAGATGTATTCCACAAGCACATTACACAGATTATAGAGACTTTACACTGATCTTTTTGGCTGCATATTTACACACACATGCTCCAAATTGGATGTATACAACAGATTTGTGAATTACACTTTTAAGCTGTGTTCAGACCGTGGCGTCAAGACATTTTAGTTTACATGCAATTTCTCTGTTTTTTTACAGCATTCAGGCATCAATGCTCTGGACACACTTCCAGGGCATCGACATCAGAACTTGAAAAGGCTGAACTTTTGTCATTAGACAACCAATCTGGGACAACTGTCCAGTGACATTGCGACGTAATTACCCAGAAGAAAAAGAAAGAGAAAGACCCCGCAATGTCATTTGCTGAGTGTAAATATATACAGTATACTCTGCAACCACCAAGCCAATTACCTCCGCTGATGTGTTTTATGTAATAAATACACTAAAGTCACTCTTGACTCCCGGAAACCAAGGCACTCGCAGACCACAGACCGCAGCAGGCGCCCTGATTATCTGTTTGGCTTCAACTTTACATGAACACTGCAGACTGTGACTGGATGTGGATTTATTATTACACGCAACACTGACTTTGAGACACTATACACTATACCTTAGGCCCCACAGTTAAGACTGGTGGATATAAGTTTCACACTGTTTCTTCGGTTCTTCTTTGTTTGGACACATGTAGGACTATGTTAAACGTGAGTGCGTTGCTAAGGCAGGCTGCTGGTCCTCCTCCATTAGTGTTGTAGCCCCGCCCCTGCGAGCCAGGCCCATAACCCATAACCGTGCCATACCCCGTGCTGAGCCCTATGAAAATGAGATTTAACTCTCCATGGAGATAAGTGTAATGTAATACGGTGGAACTTTTTGGGAAAAGCATAGAGACCATCCACTAGAAAACTTATGTTGTGGACCTTTAAATAAATTGTGAATCAACTAATTTACCTAGAGGAGAGAACCCAGCCAAATATCTATTCATGGTTTCAGAAGGGCGAAAAATAAGGGCAGTTTCCATAGTGATTGACAATTTGAAAAAAACAGTCACTCCAAAAACTCCAGCTGTTCCACTCCATGACTCCAGGACTACAGCTCTATAAGTGTCTTAGGAAGAGGTTTTTGATAGGAGCAGTTTGGTAACTGGTTGTTTGTGTGCCCTTTAGCAAACAAGTGTATGATTATTAGAACTAATTGTTCTAATGTTGAATAAGAAAGTTCTGAAGTTTGATTTCTGCTATCAGTTTATGGCCAGAGACTAAATATAAAACGCAATCAGTTACAAATCTCCTTGGATACCTAGAACCGCATGTAATATGTCTAATTGATGAACCTCTCTCTGCCATGACGCCCCTTGTGAGTCCCATAATGATTTTTTACAGACAGCAAACATTCCTCTGCGCTTTGCTTCCAATGAAAAATGACCCACGCTTTTTACCCATTTGTGTGAATCGTCAGCTCCACCACGGACTTTAGCGGTGGTTAATGCCATTACCACAGCGGGTAGTGCATTTTGCCTGGCGGGCCATAGTGCGGTGTACATTTTACCGTCCAGGATGCAGGGGTCTGATAGCGCGGGGCTAATGTGATGTAATATGATTATAATACAGATGACAAAAAGAGGACAGCGAAGCGCAGCGGGGTTTAGGTTCTATGGCCTCTAATATGGTGCAGGTCGTTTACATGTGAGCACAGAAAATCTCCAAATCATTACGGACTGCCCATGACTATTCCTGATTGAGCTGCTCCCTCGCAGTGTGATATAGATTAACAGGCCAGAGTAAAATCCTGTCTATACCCTCGCGCTGTCAAATAGAAATGCTAATTTTAGGTGAACATTTGGACTAAATAATGATTTTTTGGTTGCCTGGGATCCAGAATATTCACTTTGCCCATATCAAAAGAAATATGGATGTGTATGAAGGAAAAAAAGAAAGGAAAAGACATATCAGAGGGGACTGATAAACATTGTGGATGTGTGCTGACTCAATGAGCGAGTCACTGTTGGGGGTTTCTCCAAGCAAACAATTAAAGAGTAAAATGAACTGAATCACAGTGTCTGATTTATTAAAGCAGCTGTGCACACAAGAGAAGAAGCACTGTCTTTGTCTGAAGGTCTGGACAGTGCTAAATGTTGTGGCTGGCCTTGGCCACAGATGGAAAATAGCCATTTGGTTAATTCTGGCATATTTATATTAATCTTAGGGGTAGGATTTGATAAAAAAAAATAATAATCCAGTTAATTACATCTTTTGTAATTACTTAATCTCAGTTAATCACATAATAGTGTTTGGCCCAAAAGCAACATTTATTTTATTTAAATGAATTTTAGTGGACGACTTTATCAAATAATACACACAGACATGACTTTTAAACTCAAGCTGTTATATATTGTAAATAGCACTTCATTTCAAAATAGTGGACAAAGGTAAGGTCCCTGTCCAAAACTGAAGAGACTAAAGTTAAAGTGCCCTTTTACTTTAAGTCGTTACCTTCTGAATGTCATGCTTCTGTGCTCGCTCTGACGTTTTGCATTTAAATGGTATCAAAGGGTTGAGGTGTTTCTGTGATGTGCAAACTCTTTTCTCCACAGTTTACAATAAACGACGCCTTTGTCAATACTTCCACGGGGTATTTTTTTTTTTTTTTTTAATAGAAATTTACCGTCCAGCGGACCCTGAGCGCTTTTATGCTCCACTGTTGTAGCATGGTTCTAGTGTTTATTCGGAATTGTGTGTGTCAGTATAATTTCCGTACCACGACGTTGCACTGTCAGATGTTCTGTGCGTTATGTGTAGAATTCCTCATTCGTCCAGGTAGAATCCACGGCAAAGGGTAGAGTTCAATTTGTCAATTGGGCAAGAATTTTAAGTAGAGCAGCGTCTGACCAAAACTGAAGAAGCAGCTTGGGTCAGCGGTGAAACGTCTTCTACCTAAAACTCTTGTCCAGTTGACAAATTGAACTCTAACCTTTGCAGTCGTTCTCTGTGTTAATGTGTTAATGTCCCATCCCTAATTAATTTATATTATACTTATCATTAATATGCATTGTCTGTTTAAATAGATACAGCTTACACCTTTTTCCTAGAGACAAGCACATCCTGTACATAGACCAGGAAAATAGACGTAGTTTCCTATCTAGTCTTTAATCCCACCTGTCTGCTCCTGTCCCTCCCTTACACCTGTCTGCTCCTGTCCCTGCCTGGCTTTTTTTGAATTTTTTTTTATTGATTAACTTGTATTTTAAATGTACTGTTTTAATTGTATTCTTTGTGCAGCATCTTTGAATGGTTAGTTACTTATCACAGGCTCCTGAAAATGCACTGTTTGAGTCCATTTTGTATTTTCTCTTGAGAATTTTCTTAAACGTTTCTGTCTGTGTTTGCTATTGTGTGCATTGTGTCACCATGGAAACCGCTGAACATCCTGTCAACAGAGATACATGTAGAATACCCCCGCCATGATGTCACTGCAAAGTATCAATAGAAGCTTAACATCAGCGTGTGTGGAGTGAACGATGCTATGAGAGGCTTGGACAAGACTGTAAAGCAAGTCCAAGGCATTATTAAAGGTTCAATGTGTAACTTTTCTCATAGAGGGTCCACCACTGCCTGTCTCCATATTACTATTTTGTTTTGATTATCCAACAGTATGGAAATAAATTACAATGGCAAGAAGTTATTGGTCATATCTATGGAGAAGCGAGCCTGCACATAAGAATTCATGTTTTTAAGGTATTTTTGAGCTATAAAACACATTTAATTGAACAAATGCAAGGGAGATATGTTTCATGCCCCACTTGAGGAGGATGAAGAGGATGGTAAAAAACACAGAAGATAAACAAAAGGAGACTCCCACCTCAGTCAGGGTTTGTTCCAGGTTTTGGAGCTAAGTTTGGAGTATTTTAGGAGATGTCAATAATACACCTGGAGGTCCATTGTCTCCATTGGTTTAGGTGGGGTTGAATGTGAATTGATTTCTCGCCCCCAGCTACGTTTTTCAAAACTGGCAAATAAAATAATAATAACACAGGTCTCTTGTGTGTCTTGTTTTAGAGTACAGAGCCTTGGAGAGTAACTCATGTGGTGCAGTGAAAGAAACAAGGAATATTTTTAGAGAGAAACACCACCATCACTGTTACCACCGACTACTGCTTCTACTGACACTTTGCATCTTGTGTCATTAACATTTCCTAAAGGGGTTAAAGCTAACTGGAGGTATGGTTCTGTCTGAAGCTCTGTTACTCAACTCTGTTACTTCACCAACGCATAAACAGGATCATGAAGGCTCGTATTAATCATTGGGATGTTAACCGGTAACCGCTTGACCGGTGGTTGACCGAATCAACATCAACCGGTCAAAAGTTTTTGAAATGGAACTCTAATCATGCTTTAGAACGACGTTCTACAGTCGGAGTGTGAGTGTGCCCTAATTTATCATAAACGCACATTTTATGTGACACAAGGTCGCTGTGTTTGTTTATCCATTCAACTCCCAGGACGTTGCCTAGCGACACACACTGACACGCCCCTTTTCCTGTGATGGCGCAACGTGGAACTCAAGAAGCAATGTTAAAGCCAGGATGATTAAGCAAAAGAAAAGTACTGTGTGGCAGCATTTCAACAAAATAAATGACACCGATGTCAAATGTACCTTGTGTGATCCCGTGTTAAAATACTGTAGTAGCACATCATCAGTGATTTTTCACCTCAAAATGTGACACTCTCAAGCCTCTTCTACAGGTGAGAATGCCAACCTACTGTGCTAACCGTGCTAACTCTGTCCTGCCGAGTGCTTTCTCTGTGTTTGTTTATCTCTACAGCACGTTAGTGCTGCTACGAGCAAGTAGTTTGAGATGTCACAGAAGTGCCTTTTGTTGTGTTGGCGACTGTTGGATGTTTTGGTGTTTTATACTCACGGTTTTGTGTATATTGTGACTAAAGTCATGACTGCTGGGTTAAACTGAGCCTTACGTGTGTGTCCGTGTATAAATGCTTCATGTGTGCTGTTGACAGACTTGTGCTCCACAGCCTATAAGCGCAGTTTCTTCGGAGCGGTCATTTTCTGAAATGAGCCACGGCGATGTTTGAAATGAGCTTCTAACACTCAACTAACACCTTTACCTTCCAGTGCTGTAACAAGTGAGAGCCAGCAGCAGCGCCACTCCAGTCCAAATGGATCTTATTTAAATAGTGATTAGATTAAGAATAGATTTTATAATAATAATAATCATCATCATCATCATCATCATCTAATAACAATCTGCGCCATCAGCCCCTCTGACCACCACCAGCACTCACGCACATAACACTTTCATTCTAAAACTGAACGGTTAGCTGATTTTAACGGGTTAACAAGGCTCGGTGGTCGGTCATGATTGTTTTGAGTTTGCGCCATCCGTAATTAATCACAGCCTCCTGAAAATGTGTTGCTTAAATCCATTTTGTATTTTTTCAGACAGTGTTTCCTAATGTATGCATTGTGTCACCATGGTAACATTTCAACATAAACATAAAAATGAGTGCTTTTTGGACATTGAATTACTCTAGAGTGACCTCTAACCCAGTTTATTGAAACTGTCTCCTGGTCTTCATGGAAACCAATAGGTTTAATCTCAGAGTGTAGAACATTGTAGGTATATCTATAACATCACCATGGAGATCCGAATTGATTTAAGGACAAAATAATGAAATAGAAACCCCAGGATCACATAGAGTGGGTTAATGTGAACATTTTAAGACCAAAATGATAAGCCTGACAGCAGCAGTTACAGAGAGAGGGATGATGTTTGTTCAAAAGTGGACTGCAGCTGGAACCACCCACGCTCACTTACGGTGTGGATTGCAGGTTAGCTCTGTCCATTTGTATATGCAGTCGATGGTTTTAACCTCTCATGGGTGTCAACCTCCTGTTATATGCAACATTTTTGGACAATTCCTTTTAAAATAATATATATTTTGTTTTTAATGGTTAATTTCTATGTCCTAATATTTCATCATTGTGCCCCATGAGCTTCCACACAGACTGAAATGCCGGTGGTTTTACAGTGAGTGAATCCTGTGTCCGGCTCTGGCTCTGCTGCGTCTCATTAAAGGAGCTGTGTCTCTGTTGGACTGCACAGAGCTGCCGCGGGTCGACACAGTCCAGTCTGACTTAATTACATCAGGACGGACCCACAGGTCTGAGCGGCCACTCCCAGGGGCCGCACACACAACCACACATACTCACACATACACAGATCCACAGGTTTGAGGGGCCACTCCCAGGAGCCACACACACACACACACACATGCACACAGGACCATCAGGTCTGAGGGGCTGCTTCGAGGAGCCACACACACATGCACACACATTCACAGGACCAACAGGTTTGAGTAGCTGCTCCCAGGAGCCAAACACACACATGCACAGGACCAACAGGTATGAGGAGCCAGTCCGAGGAGCCAAACACACCCACACACATGCACACACATGCACGCACACACAAACACAGGCACAGTGCCAACAGTTCCTAGGGGCTAAAGGCACACACATTAATTCTGTGGTTTGGTGGGATAGTACTTCTGGTAAAGATTTAGTTTTACATCAGGTATGTGTCTGTTTGGGGGTAAAACAGTTGAACACTACTGACAAACTAAACTAAACTAATGTTGTTTTCAAACTCTAGGAAGAGTCCACAGTGTCCAGTCTTGAGGGAAATGAAATTGAGGTGGTTCCTGTCTACAAATATCTGGGTATCTTGCTTGATGACACTTTGACTTTCAGACCACATATTGAGAATCTTGTGAAAAAACTCAAACTCAAACTGGGCTTTTTATTTTGAAATAAGTTTTGTTTTTTCTTTTGAGGTTATGAGGTTAAAAAGTGCCTTGTCTCTGCAACTTGTTTATCCATTTTAGACTATGGAGACCTGTTGTACATGAATGCTTCAGCTCACTGTCTGAGTAAGGTTGATTGAAGGTTGATGCTTCTCTGAGGTTTATCACTGGCTGTCGGACCTTGACCATCACTGTGAACTGTATTCTCGAGTGGGACGGCCTTCTTCACCACCCGTTCCATATGTGTGCGTGTGTATGTGTATTTTATTATTTTATTTCACTGCATCTTTTTTTTCCTGTTTGTTAAAAACATTAAAGAACTGAAAAGATGAAAATGGGTCGTTTAACCTGATATAAGCCTTTAAACCTAAACCCAGACTTCCACCCATTTTAACCCATATGAATTTAAAATCATGATCAAAATAAACAAGGTCCTGATTTTTCCAGGAAGTAAGTCAGGTCCCCATAATGTGAGTGTGTGAATGTGTGTGCGGATTTAAGTCCCCACAGTGTGATTAAAGACGCACAGAAACCTGCAGAAACTCCATGAACAGATGTTTAAGTCCTCCTCCTCTCTATCCCTTTTTGCTCTCTCCCTCCCTATCCCTCTTTCAATCTCTCTCGCCCCCCTCCTTCTCACTCTCTTCCTCTCTTTCTTCATGTCTATTTCCCCCTTTCTCCCTCTTATCGCTCTCTCTACATCCCTATCTCTCCCCCTTCTCCATTTTTCTCTCCCTCTCTTCAGCTCTATTTCTCGCTCCACTCCTTCCACTTTCTCTTGCTTTCCCCTCTCTATCCCTCTTTCGTTCTCTCCCTGCTTCTTCCTCTCGTTCTCTTTACCCCCTCCTTGTCACTTTTTTGCTCTCTATCCCTCCCTCCCCCGTCCTTCTCTCTCTTTCTATCTCTCTCTCCCTCCTCATTCTCCCTATTTCTCCCTTCCTCTCTATTTTTTTCTATGCCCTCCTTCTCCCTCTCTCTCTCCATTCCTTGTCTCCCCCTCCTCCCTCTTTCTCCCTTCCTCTCCATCCCCCCTCCTTTCCTCTCTCTTTCTCTCTCCCTCTTTCCTTCTCCCTCTTTCACTTCCTCTCTCGCCTCCTCTCTATTCCCCCCTTTTTTCTTGCTCTCCCCTTTCCTCTATCTCTCCACCTCCTCCTTCTCTCTCTATCTCTCCCTCTCTGTTTCACTGTTCTTCTCATAACCCTCTGATCTCTCTCTCACTTTTCTTGTGATCCCCCATCTCTCTCTTCCCCCTCCCCCTCTCTCTCTAGCTCTCTATCTTCTCTCTTTGCTATCTCTTTCTCATTACCCTCCCTCTTTCTCCCTTCTCTTTCTCATCATCTCCTCCTCTCTTTCTCTCGAGCCTCTTCCTCTCTCTGAAGGCTCTAAAGTCGTGAGAGTGTAAATGAGTGGCAGATTAGGAGTCTGGAGTCACTTTGTATGAATAAGAAGAGTAACAACATCTGGAGACACTGTTGAAATGTACTGGATTGATTTTATTATCCCACTACAATGTTTAACACACAAGCCCTGCATATTTAGGCTGAGTTCTCTTACTCTCAAATTGAAAACTCTCTGTTCCACCTTGTGATGTCATGTGGTAACTCAGGAACTCCACACACCTTCCCTTGAATTATTTGGATCATACAGTTTCAGTCCTAGAACTGCTGAACTCTACTGAACTAAACGTAAAAGGAGCTGGTGACCTAAAAACCGTTGACACCAAAAGGTGGAACAGAGCATTTTGAGCTTTGGAAATGGAGACAGACTATTGGAGGTAGCTAGGACTACCTCCAATAGTCAATCTGTGCTTTATAACACGCACTATTGTGCGTGTTATAAAGCGCAGATCTTGAACCCAAAACCAAAACTCAGGTGAAGTTCAGAGGTTTTTATTTTATAGGTGGGTCAGGTGAAGCAGGTAGGTACAGGGCAGGGGGATTGTGCTCCTCCAGACCGGAGATAACTTGATCGGTTGATCAGGAGCATTGAGAACAGAAAAATATATAAATTAGAAAAGGTCCAGGAAAACAGCACCTAAATGTTCCAAATAACAAGAGCTTCAGAAAGTGAGTCACAAGTTTGGTACCAATATGGAAAACTGACAAAGTGGCAGGAAGTGGAGGGAGAACCAGGCTTATATAGACCGTTTTAGTGTTAATAAACAGTGATGACGTAGGCGTTGCGCACGTATTTTGAAAACAGAAATACGGCAGAACACAGCAGCTTGTCGAGCTCTGTGAAAGGATTATCGTCAAAAGATTGAGAATATTTCCTCAACAAGCCGACTTTGACAAACAGTGTCCGACTGCCAGATCTTTGTGCGATCAGTGAGTAAAACTTTAAAACTTTAGGCCACCAGTAGAATATCAATTCTGCAGACCACACACAGAACAACCAGACATTTTGGTGCTGGAAATGTTTTTTATCCCCGTCTTCTTCTGTCCGTGTTCAGTCTGAATGAATTGGAATGAATGGGGAACAATGACACTTCTGTTGCCAAAAGGGGCATGCAGTTTTTTTTTTTTTTTCATCACTTCCATTCTAAAGGGGTCTGTCGGCAGGAGTTGATGGAAGATGGATCTCAGGTGAGTGATTAAGGCTGCAGGTGGTGTGGGTTGGGTGACCCCTCCCAGGTAAATGACACAGAACATACACAAAAGGGAGGGGGAAGGGAGAAACTGGAGGATCATAACAGTGATGTACTGGGACACTTCATCCAAACAACACAGATGAATAATAATGTACTCAAATGTGTAAATGAAACACAACACAATGCCATGGTCTGTTTTTGAGGAGGTAACAACATTTAACATGGCTTAAAGCTCACAAGAGACAATGCTGCAGACCATAGGACCTTTAAACCAACTCTCTGATCTGAACGGCCACTTCCTAAACCCCAGAACCTGCACTAATCATGGATCAGTGCTAGTGCAGCTGCTGCAGCTCAGGAAGGGAATTCTGGAGGTTCTGACCTTTTATGTGAGATACAGTCTGTCCATATACTGAGAATGCTAGGTTCGGCAGGGTTTAATGCTCACTTCAGATTTTTTGAGAAATCCATTTTCATTCACAATTCCAATTAAATGTGACTTGTATGTGATCTCCAGTGTGAACTCTAAATGCCCCAAATGTGTCTTGCATGCACACTGGAGGACACAATGATGTCACACACAGTGAGCATGCTCAGTGTTCACAGAAGTAGCCTAAACATGGACACTGCATTTAGCACCTGGAGATTTTAAAGTTACTGTTGTACTTGAGGCAGAACATGTACAGCTTATTTATTAAGGAGGAGATTGAGAATGAGAAGGAGAAGGACAATGTTTTTGGCTGTGGAGTTTTGTGGGACAGTGGCAGCAATGTCCGTAGAAAGGAATGGTAGGTGGGATGAATGTGACCTGGCTGTTCAGACTGAAGTCGCGTGAAAATAGATGTGATATGTATCGGGTTTTAGGAGCACATATCCAAGTGGCCTGGGTCGCATTTGAAAAAAATCGGATCTGCTCTGTTTTTGAGGAGGTGACAACATTATAATATGGCTTAAAGCTCACAAGAGTATTTTTTGTAATATGGGACCTTAAAGTCTGACAACAATTTCTAATTCACAAAGGCAACTTTTTAGAGACATACTACCAGGAAATAATGATAAATTGTTATTTCAAAAGTTATTATTGATAATATATTATAAACTTACATATATTTATAATGTGAATGTGTTCTTGTTTGTTTTTTGCTTTGTTTTTTTTGTCTAATGTTGAATATCATGTACTAGATGCAATAATGCAAATTGTAGGGTAGGATTAATAGAAGATGCTTTTTCCTACTCCTTTTTGACACTTTGAATGTTTTTAACAATTTTGTTCTCTTTATTTTGTTGGTTTCTTTCACTGGCAAATGTAAATGTTCTGAGAGTGTGGAGACTATATGTTGTGCGCTCATACCTTTTAAAAAAAAAAGTTCAAATAAATAAATATGAGGGTGCTATGAGGACTGGGCAGCAAGCTGCCCCCGCGACCCAGCCAGATAAAGCGGGAGAAGATGGATGGATGGATAAATAAATATAACTCTCTTAACTCTCAATTATGGCATCCCATTTTGAAGCTATAGTGTAAAAAAACATTACTGGGATTGTTACACTGAATAGAATCGTCTACACTAATGGAGATGTTGAGGTGCCTTCTAATAAAGACTTAGAGATGAGTGAGGCTGAGTGATTGAGTCCTCCAGTGGGTGACAACAGGAAATGGGGTCAGCTTCAGCTTTGATTCTGCTCTTTACTCCAGCGCTCAGGTGAAACTGAACCTGACAGTGAGCTCGTTTCTCCGCCTTGTTCCTGCTGATTCTATGAAGAGGCCTCCTCAGAAATATCAATGCATACTCACACCTACAGCCAGATCTCACCATGGAAACCAGACACATTATTGATGCTGATCAGTGGCATCACACTGGGGGTGTTCTGCATGTATGTTCATGGGGGAATGTGTAGCAGTTACCGTGGTGTCACAATGCACACTGCATTTCTCTGCCAAGATTTTAAAACGTATCTCAGGTTATTCATCTTGTTTTGAGATTTATTATCTACTTACTTGTTCTGAGACTGCTTCATTCTAGTCTAGAGGTAGTTCATTTTAAGATAACTAACTGAAGTAAAATTATTTTGCTGCATGGACAGATTTCACTACTTTTAAGTCATTTTCAGATATAAATAAGTGTTTATATCTTACATTTTGGCGCAGCTTTTTTGCAGTGCGCACAACAAAGCCAAAAACGTTTTACGCACATTTCAGGAGTCTGTGATCAGTCCAAGCGTTCAGGGTTTGATTTTTAATAAAAAGGTGAATGGCTGAAAAACTTTTGGTTACCGCAAGCTAGCTTTTGACAGTAATGTTATTTAAGAGCTTTGAAAACAGCCATCGTCACCCCTATACATAAAGCAGGAGATAAGCAAGATGTCAATAACTACAGACCAATCAGTATTATCCCTGTGATCTCAAAAACCCTTGAAAAAGTGGTGGTTGAGCAAATTACTCAACATCTGGAAGCTGAAGACCTACTTCATCCTATGCAGTTCGGTTTTCGAACAAACCACTCAACAGAAACTGCCTGCTGCCTACTTATTGAGACAATAAAATCAAATCTCGACAATGGAGGGGTTGTGGGAGCAATCTTTTTAGATCTTAGCAAGGCATTTGACACGGTTAGCCATCCGAAACTTCTGTCAAAATTAACTAAATATAATTTGTCTGTGAACATCCTGGCCTGGCTCAAGTCATATTTGTCAGACCGCTCACAATGCGTCAGAATCAATAACTCGATATCTGGTATTGCTTCTTCCCAGATTGGACTGCCACAAGGCTCCAATATCGGTCCACTTCTGTTCTCCCTATATATAAACGACCTGCCATCTGTGTGCGAGGATGTAAATATCCAAATGTATGCAGATGATACGGTCGTTTATACATGGGGGAAAGATACAGAACAAGTAGCTACAAAACTCATAGTGGCCATGGAGAAAGTAGCAAAATGGCTGCACGATTCATCTCTCTCACTGAATGTAAAGAAAACAGCGGCAATGTATTTTTTTAATAAGAGCAAAATGTCATCTTTTCCAAATGTCACTGTAAACGGAGAAGTGATACAGAACGTTACAGAGTATCACTACTTGGGCATCACATTAGATTCCAGTCTCACCTTTAAAAAACATATTAAGCAAATGTGCCACAGTCTCAAATACAATATAAAAACCTTTAAGACTATCAGAAACTCATTAACAACAGCGGCATCTCAGACGTTTTTTAATGCAATGATTATGTCACGTTTTTATTACTGTATAACATGTTGGTCTCAGGCTGGCAAAACTGTCCTGAGGCCACTAGAATCATTATACAAGCAAGCCATAAAAACTCTGGACAAGAAGCCACGACAATACCACCACTGCCGTGTCTTACACAAATATAAACTACTAAACTTTGGGAATATACAAAGATTAGCGTCAGTCAAAATGGTCTACAGAATTCTTAATAACACTGCACCGGCACCTCTTAAGCACTTTGTACAACTCACATCAACAGTGACTTTCAGAGCCACACGGACCTCCAGCAGGGGCCAGTGTTTTATACCAAAACGAAAAACCTCATTTGCACAATCAGCATTTTCTTATAACGCAATAAAAGAGTGGAATAATCTTCCAACTGAATTTTAAAAAATCTAACAAACTATTCAACATTTACAGTAGAAGTGAAAAAGTGGCTGTGGAACAATCAGGCATGTGAACACTGAACAAAGCAGCTCCTGATGTTTCATTACATTCTATGTAAATATTATTGTAAATATATAATTGTTGATGTAAAACTGTAATTTTAGTATGTGTAAGATTCTTAACCTTTTACGGCTGAATGAAATAGGACTGAAATGTTGTATAATGGACAGCATGCGAGTGCGAATGTGTTAAAAATTTGAATCTAATGCTAAGGTATGAATGAGATGCCGTGTTTGTGAGAGTGTTTGTGTCAGACTGGTGCTATGAAATACTGCTCTCATTGTTTATCTTAAATTATGTATTATTTACTCCTGTAAATTAGGGACTGCAGACGGAAACTAGCTATCTAGCTATAATCTGGTGCAGAACATCTCTGTTTTTTTTTTTTAAACTTAATGTATCTGTACATTGTCCCTTCAAATAAAGACTAAACTAAACTAAACTAAACTAAGAGGAAGTTGTTCAATATCGCAAATCATCTCACATGTTGTAGTTAAAATGGTCAAATGGTAAAACAGTCACATTTCTATACAGGGCTTTTCCACCTGTAAGGCACTCAAAGCACAAGTTCCAGCTAATCAGTCATTCCTGGTCAGATTGTGATGAAATAAAGCACAGTTTAAAGTCCACCAAAGCCCCAGACGGAGCATGCTTACAGTTAGCATCACACCCCAATAAGAATTATTATTATTATTAAATTAAAAGCTGGGACCGCCCCAAGTTGGGAAAGTGGGTATCAATAAAACTGTGAAAAAAAGCATGTAGCATGGTCCATTCTCTACTCCTGTTTTAGAACTAGTTTAGAATTGACATAGTCCTATTTTAGCCCTAATTTAATCTTGATTTAGACCTGATATAGTCCTGGTTTAGCTCAAATTGCCAAAAATAGGGACAACTGAGTTGTGTCTTGACTGGGACAAATCAGTGGTTTTGAATAAATCTCCTCATCCGAGGAATCTGTGTTTCCAAACTTGGTCTCCTTGTGGACTTCTTGGGGCTTCGCAAGAGTTTTTCACAAACTTGCTCGACCTTCTCTTCTGATGTTGATGTTGGTCTCCCAGGTCCTTCAGCCCTGCAGAAGCATCTTCCACTTTACAATTTTGGTCCAAATTTGTTTTTCCAAAGTTTTTTTTTTTTTTTTTCCCAGACCGCTCAACCTGTCAACAGAACAAAAATAAAACATTAAATATAAAGTCGTGATCTGTTTCTATACATTCTGTGAAAATAAGAGGTTATTTTAACAAGAATTGACAAAAATATTGACCTGTGAAATTATGTCAAATTTCTTATCCCACCAAACCAAGAAATAATTGGAATAAAATGGAAAAACAGGGCTCCCGGCAGCTAAAGATGACATTGACCTGTTTCCTTTCTATGATCACATTGATTCAGGCCTGTGTGGTCTCATATCTGCGTTAGCATCGATCTACATACAGTAACATGGTGCAGCTTTCACTTATCGACTGTGAGCGATCGATAGTGCAAGCGAAGATGTGCACTAATCAAATATGTATCAGGTATCGTTCAGACATGTTACTCAGGAGCTGCTGCGAGGGGAGGTCAGAGGTCATGAACCGGGAGTATCCGACCTCTGGAGATTTGAAGACATGGGAAGGTCACATCCTGTCAAAGCTGGGGTCTTTCTATATTTGTTTTCCATATGACATAGTCACGCTATTCTGGAAGCTTCCAAGGGCGCCATTATCATTATCATTATTATTTTGTATGTGGTGCTGATCGCGACGAGGCAGGCTGGTGTCACCTACTGCCTCCACTCAATTTAATTTCTTTCCAGTGACTCGTCAGGAATCAGAATACACTCGGCGGTTTGCAAGAACCCCGAAGTTGTAGTCGGCGCACCGGACAATCAGCGAAGCGATGTGTTGGCCAGAACCAACCTGAGTTGCGATATAAGACTGCAGACACTCTCCCCCTTTGGACTTCCTTTGTCAAATAATAACTTTGTATTTTTTATGGTACCTTTCATTGGCCTTGCAGAAACAACAATGCTCATTGACAGATGACTAAATCACGACCAAATAACAGCGATTGGCTAAATAAATAAAAAAGTACCCGCCTACCGTCGAGGGAACGAATCCTAATTCTGCGAGGTCAGACGGTTTCTACAAAGTGAAACTGGCTCATGAATCAGGCGAGACTTCAACAGCCAATAATTCTATAGGGACAACAAAAACATTTTATTTTATTTATTTATTTTTTCCTTTAAATCCCCCGGTATAGGTTATAAATAAAATTCTGGCTGTTCACAAACAATGAAGAAAAAGGAAATAAATATAAATCTGAATATGGTATAGGTATATAAATGTTTTTTGTTTTATTTGTTTTGTTTTGATTTTTTAGGAATGGTAGGGGTGATGACAATTATTATTACTATTGTTGTTATTATTGCTAGTCTTTGTATTCTTATTTTTTTGTATTTTATTTATTTTATTGTGCGTATATGGATTTAGGTTATGATTTGTATAGAAATTGTTTTTACTTAAAGCTTAAAAAATAAAGTATAAGCTAATAAATGTTTTAAAGCCTCCCAGAGAATCGGTGCATTGACATGGTTAGGGATTACACAGACAGTAATTGTACTGTAACAAATAATAGCCTTAAAGATTTTCAGATTTATTATGTACTCATAGTTCTGACACTGCTTAATTCTAGTCTAGAGGTCTTTATTTGAAGAGAACTTGTCAAGTAAAATTATCTTGCTGCATGGACATATCATATCACTACTTTGAAATAATTTTCTGATAGATTTAAGTGTTTATATCTTAAATTTTGGCCAATATTTTTGTAGTGTAAACTCCATACAACTTCACGAGAATCATTTGGATATCTTCAGCCCTGGATTTGTCAATCTTTACTGAACTAAAGGTAAAACATAGCTGTTAAACTCAACTTTGTGACATCCCAAGTTGAATAAAAAGTTAGTCAAACCTGTGAATGAAACAAAACAGAACTCCAGGTGTGTTTTTGAGGAGCTATCAACATTCTAACATGTCTTAAACCTTTAAAGTCTAGCTCACACTTGTTGGGAGAGACGGTTTTCCACTTGGAGATTTGCATATGTCCCTGTGCAGGTGGGATCTCACAGCTCCAGTCTCCTCCTGTGTCCAGATGCTCTCCTGGCACAGCGTCTCCAGGGAGGGCTCTGCTGAGTGCTGCAACCCCGTCCTGGCACGAGGCATTCATGTGATTAGATTAACACCATCATTTGAGCCATGTCGAGCTTCTCACCCTATCTCTAAGGGTGCACCCGGCCACTCTGCGAAGGAAACTCATTTCGGCCGATTGTATCCACGATCTCGTCCTTTCGGTCATTACCCAGAGCTCATGACCATAGGTGAGGGTAGGAACGTAGATTGACCTTTGAATCGAGAGCTTCGCCTTTCGGCTCAGCTCCCTCTTCCCCACAATGGTTCAATACAGCGGCCGCATCACTGCAGACGCTGCACCGATCCGCCTGTCAATCTCACGCTCCATCCTCCCCTCACTGTGAACAAGACCTACTTGAACTCCTCCACTTGAGGCAGAGACTCCCCACCCACCCGGAGAGGGCAATCCACCTTTTTCCGGTCGAGAACCATGGCCTCGTATTTGAAACAGCTGATCCTCATCCCAGCCACTTCACACTTAGCTGCAAACAGCGCCAGTGCATGCTGCAGGTCCTGGTTCGATGAAGCCAACAGGACAACATTATCCGCAAAAAGTAGCGATGAGATCCTGTGGTCCCCGAACTGGACCCCTTCCGGCCCCTGGCTGCACCTAGAAATTCTGTCCATAAATACAATGAACAGAACTGGTGACAAAGGGCAGCCCTGGTGGAGACCAACATGCACCGGGAAAAGGTCTGACTTACTGCCGGCAATGCGAGCACAGCTCCTGCTCCGGTCATACAGGGACCGGACAGCCCATAGCAAAGGGTCCTGGACCCCATACTCCCGGAGCACCCCCCACAGGGCACCACGAGGGACACGGTCAAATGCCTTCTCCAGGTCCACAAAGCACATGTGGACTGGTTGGGCAAACTCCCATGAACCCTCGAGCACCCGATGGAGGGTGTAGAGCTGGTCCAGTGTTCCATGACCAGGCCGAAAACCACACCACTCTCCAGTACCCTGGCATAGACTTTACCGGGGAGTGTGATTCCCCTGTAGTTGGAACACACCCTCCCCTTTGGTGGTCCCCCTTTTTATACAGAGCGACCACCACCCCGGTCTGCCAGTCCAGAGGTACTGTTCCCGACCGTCACGCGATTTTGCAGAGGCGTGTCAGCCAAGACAGCCCCACAACACCCAGAGACATAAGGTACCCAGGACGGATCTCATCCACCACCGGGGCCTTGCCACCGAGGAGCTTTCTAACCACCTCAGTGACTTCGGCCAGGGTGATGGATGTTTCCGCCTCTGGGTCCCCAGCCTCGGACTCCTCTTCGGAGGACGTGACGGTGGGATTGAGGAGATGCCCAAATTATTCTTTCCACCGCACGACAACATCCCCAGTCGAGGTCAGCAGCTCTCCCCCCACACTGTAAACAGTGTGGGTGAAGCACTGCTTCCCCCTCCTGAGGCACTGAACGGTTTGCCAGAATTTCCTTGGGGCCATCCAATAGTCCTCCTCCATGGCCTCCCCGAACTCCTCCCTAACCCGACTTTTTGCCTCTGCAACCACCCGGGCTGCGGCACGCTTGGCCCGCCGGTACCCGTCAGCTGCCTCAGGAGTCCCCTGAGCCAGCAAGGCCCAGTAGGACTCCTTCTTCAGCTTAACGGCATTCCTTACTTCTGGTGTCCACCACCGGGTTCGGGGGTTGCCGCCGCGACAGGCACCACAGACCTTGCGGCCACAGCTATGAGCGGCCGCATCGACAATGGAGGCCAAGAATGAAGCCCACTCGGACTCCATGTCCCCAGCCTCCCCCGGGATCTGGGAAAAGCTCTCCCGGAGGTGTGAGTTAAAGGCTGCACCGACAGAAGATTCTGCCAGAAGCTCCCAACAGACCCTCACGATACACTTGGGCCTGCCAGGTCTTTCCGGCTTCCTCCTCCGCCAGCGGACCCAACTCACCACCAGGTGGTGATCAGTTGACAGCTCTGCCCCTCTCTTCACCCGAGTGTCCAAGACACACGGCCGGAGGTCAGATGACACGACAACAACGTCGATCATCAACCTCCAGCCTAGGGAGTCCTGGTGCCACGTGCACCGATGGACCCCCTTGTGCTCGAACATGGTGTTTGTTATGGACAGACTGTGACTAGCACCAAAGTCCAATAACAGAACACCACTCAGGTTCAGATCGGGGAGGCCGTTCCTCCCAGTCACCCCTCTCCAAGTGTCACTGTCGTTGCCCGTGTGGGCGTTGAAGTCCCCCAGTAGAACAACGGAGTCTCCGGTCGGTGCACTGTCCAGTACCCCTCCCAGAGACTCCAAGAAGGCTGAGTACTCTGCATTGCTGTTCGGCCGTAGGCCACAGTGAGGGACCTGTTCCCCACCCCGAAGGCGCAGGGACAAGACCCTCTCGTTCACCGGGGTGAACTCCAACACGTTGAGCTGTGGGGCAATGAGCCCACACCAGCTTGATGCCGCTCCCCACGGCCAACGCCAGAGAAATGGAGAGTCTAGCCCCTCTCAAGGAGTTGGGTTCCAGAACCCAAGCTGTGCGTGGAGGTGAGGCCGACTATATCTAGCCGGTAGCGCCCAACCTCCCGCACAAGCTCAGGCTCCATACCCCCCAGCAAGGTGATATTCCATGTCCCCAGAGCTAGTCTACATGTCTGGAGATCCGGTCTCCAAGGCCCCCGCCTTCGACCACCACCCAGATCTCTCTGTACCCGGCCCGTATGGCTCCTCCCGAGGATGATGGGTCCACCAGAGGGTGGCCTCACGTCACTCCTTCGGGCTGGGCCCGGCCAGGCCCTGTGGGGAAAGGCCCAGCCACCAGGCGCTCGCCCTCGAGCTCCCACCCCAGGCCTGGCTCCAGGGTGGGGCCCCAGTGACGCCATCCCAGGCGACGTAACTGGCCTCTGATTATTACTCATCATTAAGGGCTTCTGAACCGCTCTTCGTCTGACCCGGCCCCCCGGTCGCCTTGGGTGACCCTACCAGGGGCATAAACCCCCCGACAACATAGCATGGATCATTCAGGCACTCAAACCCCTCCACCACGTTAAGGTCCTCGAGGAGGGGTACCTCATAGAACTATAATCAAATCTGGAAGATGAATCCAAGATGGTGCTGTTTTGTTTTCAATGGCCTGTGCTCATTGGTGCATGACTTAAAAGAATGAAAATTAAATGACATTAAAGATTTTTACTTCTGCGTTTACTTCCTGATGAATGGCCCAACGCCGGAAAACCTTTGACATCAAAAATGTGCAGTTATGACCAATCAGAGTGAGAGCTGCTGAGGTGGAGCTAACGCAGGCTCAGAGCAGGGCTACACTAACTCTTATAAAGCTGACTTTTAGGTGCTTTAACAATTTTAAAACATTTTGAAGTTCACAGTGTAAAAATATAGAAGAATTCCTACAAAATCCAACCTTTATGAAAGCTATGGATGCCCTGTCACTTCTGTGGCAGAATTCTTTCGGGGTCAGAGCTGCAGTACCTAAGAGCGATCACTAATCAATCTGGGGTCATGGATAGAGGGGCGTATCTTATCCAGTTATTATAGATCCATAATACACCTTCACTAGAATGATTTGGATGATTTCAGACCTGGAATTGCCCATTTCAACTGAACTATGGCAAAATGTAGCTGTTAAATTGAAAACTACCACTACATGACATCACAAGGTGGAACCGAGCATTAGGGGCACTGGGAATGTAGACAGACTAATAATAAAAGATACTCAAACATGTGTGAATGAAACAAAACAACTCCAGCTCTGTTTTTGAGTAGATAACAACATAACATGGTTTAAAGCTCACAAGCATTACATTTGTGTAATACAGGATTATTTATTTATTTATTTAGATATTTGCACTTTAATGGGGAGTGTTTAGGGTAAAAATGCACTGAAGAACACTGGTAGATTTTAAGACATACAGTATTTGCCAGCCATTAGTTGTTACAAAAATGCAAGTAGCATCAACATAAAGGTGTTATCAGATATTTTTACTAGGGGTGTAACGATAACGTGGGAAAGCTCATGATATGGTGGGGAGGCTCATGATATTACGACATTCTAAAATGCTTTAACCAGTCATTTGGTACAACATTTATTGTCATTAGGGATGGAACGATATCCAAATCTCTCTGTACGATATTTTCACCATATAAATCTCACATACCATATTTATTTTAATATTTTGTGGAGGCACAAAACTGTGAATATTACACTTACACTTTACATACTTTTTCCTCTAAAAATGCCTTCACGAGACTTAATCGAAAGAATGAAGTTTTCAAAGTGCTTAGAACAATTATTTCTTCATGTAGTCTGCACTGAACGGAGCAAAGGATCATGGTCTATGTAGTTTCCTCTTTTTTTTCTTTTTTCTTAAAGCTATTTCTGCATCATAACTATTCATTTAAGCAAAGATATATTGTGATGGTTCACGATATTATTGTGAGACTTTTGACGATACGATACCATAATATTTTGGTTATTTTTACATTCCTAATTTTTACTAGTCTAATCACAACTTTAGGTTCTGTGCACAATGTTCTCTGCTAGTTCCAGTCAGAAGGACAGTCTGCGTGAACATTTCTGCTCCTTGTCTCTATGAGGTTTTTGCAGAGTGGTGCTAAAATCAATAAATACTGGCAGATCAAGCAGAGACTGGTCATCAGTGGATCTCACAGTTTTTGGTCTGTCTTATAAAAACAAATACAGCTGCATATGAGCCAAAAAGAAAGGAAAAATATTACAGGGGACTGAAAACCCCTGCAGATTTCTGTCTGCCTGTCTCTCCGCCGTGTTCCTAAGAAATATCAATCCATATTTACAGCTCCAGCCGTGTTTCACCATGGAAACCAGATACACTATACGCAGGTCATTAAAGAGGGAGTGCTACACTTCTACAGAGTGTTAATTCTTCACATATTACATATTTAGATCATATTTATTGATTAGCCAGTCACAGACACCAATCACAACCATTAAAGCAATAATGTGCTTCTGCCAGACTCGTATAAAAGTACATCACATTACTCCAGACACAAACTGATGAACTGCATTTCAAATTGTTTTAATGTATAGTCAAGTGACGAATTAACTTCTACATACTTACATTATAATCATTTGTTTCACTTGTGTCACTGAAATCCAACCAAACCAATCCAACTTTATTGTACAGCACATTTTACCAACACAAAGTCTCCAAAGTTTTGCACAGAGTAGGCACAATATAAATGAAACACAATAAAATAAACCCTATAGAAATAAATAAGCAAGTTAATAAAAAATGCTAAAATTAGCAAATAGAAAAATAGAAAAGAAAATCAATAAAAGACAGTCAGAGAAGCATACAATTCTCACATCGAGTTAAAAACCGGTGAGTAAAAGTGTGTTTTTAAATGAGACTTAAAAGCATCGACTGAAGGGGGCGCTCTTTAGGTGAGGGGGGAGAGCGTAGCTGATTGACATGGACATGTTTGGTTCTCGCTCGAGATGCAACAAAGGGAGTACACTGCAAATTTCTCTGATCTTGCCAAGATTTTAAAACTTCAGGTTATTCATCTTGTTTTCAGATTTATGATCTAATTACTAGTTCAGAGACTGCTTCATTCTAGTCTAGAGGTTGTTTATTTCAACCCTTCCACATCAACGGTATCATATACGATACCAGGGAATATGTTTTATATAACCATGCATAACTTTCCAACCATAAAAGATAGAAACTTACTTTTTTCCTTGAAAAGCTGAAAATCTTGGCTTTCTGAGCATATTTTCAGCATTATCCTGCGCCACATCAAAATGAGGGTCCAACAGGAACTTTGTTTTCCTCCAAACTCATGCGCCCAAACTTTACCAAAGAGTAGTGAGTCAAAATGATCGATGCTCTGAGCGTCTGTGTTCGTAACAATTGAAAAATCCTCTGCTCTACGTGCAGTTTATGTCTCAAATAAAGGCAAATTACGCATCTTGGTCTGTGGAATTGCGCATTCCTCACTATTTAGGCCCGAGCGCAACGCGCTTGTCATTGACAATTGACCCCACAGGTGCGTTACTGGACGCGAGTTGTTTCCAATATGTATATGTTCTCCCATTCTTGGTGCTATATTGTTATTGTTCTGGTTTTTCTTATTATTATTATTATTCAAGAATGCCAAAGTAGGAATTTACAAATACTCCACATCCAAAAACTCAAAAAAATGGCGCAACTGCGCCCCCTGCAAAATCAGAATACATTGTGCCTATGGCTATACCCGAAAAATGAACTTTGTCATAGACAAACGAAATTCGGGTGGATAGGTCTTGTCTTTCCAAACAAAAAAATATATTACGCGGTTGCTAGGCAACCAACAGGAGGTCGGTTTGTTTTTGTGGCTCGGCATCAAACTTCAACAAGCAATAATACGCACAAACTTTGGCCGATTTCACTCAAACTTTAATTGTTGGTGGACACCCCAACTCTGAACAGATTTATATAAGAACATCTCAAATGGGCACTATTGCGCCCCCTAGGGAATTTGTATGGAAGAATAAAATTTGACTTTGTCATAGACATATGAAATTTGGTACACACATTTGTGACAGGGTCTTGATGAAAAAAGTCAGTGACGGCCCTACGGCATTTCTCATGCCAGGCCAACTATCTGCCATTGCCAATGTGACTTCCTGAGAAAAACTTTGACGAAGCCAAACCAAATTTGGTACACAGATGCATCATGGGAATAGGAACAAAAAAGTATATTGTGACCACGCCCCCTCCCAAACTGCCAGTCCAAAAAAAAAAATCAACACATACAAAAATGGAGAAAAATGGTACGTTTAAGGTTAAGGTGAGATGTTAGGATTAAAGTTAGGGTTAGGGGTACGGTTAAGTCTAGTGTTAGGATTAGGGCTGGGGTTGGGGCTAGGGTTAGATTAGGGTTAGAGTTAGGAGTTCAGGTAGGGTCAGGGGTTAGTGTAAGGAGTTAGGGTTTATTTAGGAGTTAGGGCTTAGGGGGTAAGGTGCGTTTGTGGGGCACGGCATGTGCAGAGCGCAAGGGCCGATCATCGCCGTTTGCGGCTATATTTTTATTTGAAATGTTTATTTCAGTCCAAATGAACAAATCCGAATGTGATAAACACCATGGAAATGCAGGAAATGATGTGGCTCTGGCCCTGGACCTGACAGGAGCTGTTTCCATGACTGGACCAGGAAAGTCAGGGGGCAATTGCACTTTTTTTGTTTTGTGGCAATAAGGAGATTTTTAGTTTACTTACATACTTGATATTTTGCACTTTTGTAGCTAAAGCCCTAAATTAAAAGTTGTTTGCTTTGCGTTTTGTATCAAAGAGTATAAATTTTATTCATTTATTTTTTATTTTTCATTTGTATTTATGGTCCAGCCAAATGACACAACTACAACAGCAAATTGTGAAATAACAGGTTGATGCTTAACATCTCATCAGGGGGCAAAGGGGGAGTTTTAATAGCAAAATTAAGAAAAAAAATCCAGGCAAGGACAAAAGTACTAAAACTGCCCTTGGGTCTGAAAGGGTTTATTGTCAAGAAAATTATTTGTCCATGCAGTAAGAAAATTTCACTACTTTTAACCAATTTTCTGACAGATTTAAGTCTTTATATCTTAAGCTTTTTTGCAGTATAGGGATCATCCTGAAATCGATCTGTATAAAAACACAGAGATATGATTCTGAACTTGCCGTGTATCTAATCCATATCGGAGCTCTTTTCACATCCACACACTCGTCCCCTCTGTCCCCATCACGCTTTGATATTGCAGTTTGTTCCCCGTGGCAACCTTAAACTCTGCTGGTGCCTCGGGAGCCCCTTTTGACGGACAACCTCCCGGAATGTATTAATGGCTGTCAATGCGAGCGTTGCCGTGACAACCAGCAACCCCCGTCCCTCCCGCGCTCTTGTTGAAACCGAAAGTGGACATGGCGCCGTTATTGATTAAGTGTTCTCTTAAAAGGCCAGCTGGACGGAGAAGGTGACCCGGAGGTTTTTTGGCGTCTGTGGGGGGAGTGAGATGCATTTGACCTGTCAGATCCAGATAGGCTCAGAGTGGAGCAGCAGCAATCTTGGTAAATGGGAGCTAGCCAAGCTGAAAGAGTGAGCCACCCCTACGGACCGAGGTAAGTGTCAAAACAAAACACACAAACTTTTCAAAGAGATGTTGGCGTTTAGAGGGCATATAAGTCTTCAGGACAAGGAATTTTTGCTTGCTTTTAGTCCTTTAGGAATAACTCACATCCTGGGACGCGCCGATTCAATACTGGTCTTGGATACTGGCGCTGACACTGAACATTTTGATGGATCGGATATCGGTTCAGTCGATATAGGACGACGATAAGACGACTGACTGGACAATGTTGGCCCAAAACATCTTGTAATATTTTTCAAAGCTCTTCTGTAGTTACTTTGGTTGGGGGTGTGCTCTGCCTGGAATGTGCCACATTAAACAGCTCTACTTTACATGTATTCAATTACAGGTGGTTTTATAGCTCAAAAATACCGAAAAAAACAGGCACTCTGACTGTGAGCGGGGTCGTCTCTCCACAGATCTGACCTATAACTTGGTCTGGTTTCATCTCCATGAAGATAAAAAAAAGGTTTAATGCTGTACTTGGGAACATTTACACAAAGCAATAACACCTCAATGAAGAAAAGTATTTAATGGACTCTACCAGAAACACACTTTTAACAAGCCTATAGACGGATTTCATGACACGTCACACATATATGATGAGCACATGCGTGCGCAACTCGGACCCAAAACAAACTGTTTTTATCGCGGTTTGTATGTTCAGGTTGTTGTATGTATGTTCAGGAAGGTGAAATTCGAGCTGCTTGTATTGTACCAAAATGCCATCGTGTTGTGCCGTTGATTGTACGAACAGGCAGGTAAAAGGAAACGGATTGATTTTTTATCAGATTCCTAAAGGAAAAGGCGCATTTAAACAGCACCGCTGCCGTCTGTGGATACGAGCCATTAAACGCGAAGACTGGTCCGAGGAATTGATTGACAAGGCTCGTGTTTGCAGTGATCACTTTATATCAGGTATTTATATACTATATGGCTGTCAGAACAAATCCCTTGGTCTTATATGCATTCACCCAGGCTTGGTACAGTCTCGTCTTGTGTCCTTGTGTGGCCTTTGACTTGGTAAAACTCCGGCTTTGGCAATACAAAATTCACTTTCATTTGTTATTTTGTGCATCCTCAAAGGTTGGACATGACCACATTCCACGAAATTATACACTTCTAAAGACTTATATGCTCTTAAATTCTCCTTCGTCCACGCGCTTGGCGAATTTATGAGATACATATAAATGTCGGGCCATTCAGTTGCCGGTATTTTTGATATGTACGCTTCCCACTCATTAGCCCGTAAGGATCGGGTAACTGTGTACCTGTACTTAAGGTTAACTTCCTTAAATAGCCATCACGATCTGTTGGCTGAAGGGACTTTAAATATGCTGACTGATCGCACCTGTCATTATCCGCCATTGTCACGATTGTAAACACGGGAATGTTTTGGGGGAAAATGTGTGCGTGCATACCGGAAGCGTGCACAATGTTTACCAACTTTGAAACCGGTCTATAGGGATATATTTAGGTATTTAAAGGGTCTACAGTGTACCCTAAAATACCAGTTAACCCCCGGGTCTCCTTTAAACGCCGGGTACAGGTGTACATTTTGATAAATAAACGCCAGTTCCAAATAAATGGTGAGTCTAATGTTGGTGCTGAAAACAGAAGTCAAGCTGCAACAACAGTTTGTCTCTACACAAACCAAACTTAAAATCACATGACTCATTTGCATAAACTATAAGTGTTGAAAAACAGCTCGCTCCTTGTGCCGCTGATGCACAGGAATGAAACTTAAACCCACATGGCTCATTTGCATTAATGCTATCAAATGTGGGAAACTCTCCTCTCCATAGATATTTTGTTGCAACATTTCAAATGAACTCACCTACATTTGTATAGAAAGTTGCAGAAATTATAGTCATATTGGTTAAAAGAATTTAGTCATATTGGTTAAAAGAATTTGAGTACCAGATTTTTCCAGTTTTGCTGAACAAGATTTTTGTGAGGAAGGAATTAATCTCCTGCCCCAAATTGCCGCCTGGTCTCAAATAAATGCCTGATTTGTTAAGTGATTGAAACAGATAAACACCTTGGCTCTTATTTGGTATGTTACTGTATTATACACAGTTTTCTGATTTCTATTATAATGTTTTTTGTCTTCTCTCAAACAGAAAACACTCCAACTTATAATGCCAAGTGGTAATACAGGAAGTGCTCCATTGTGTTTTTAAATTCCATACACCTCCACTAGAATCATTTGGCTCAGTTCAACCCTGGAATTGCCAGTCTCAAGAGAACAAAAGGTAAAATGAGCTGTTAACCTGAACACTACCACTTTATGGCATCACAAGGTGGAACAGAGTGTTTTGAGCTTGGGAGATGTTTTGAGCTTTGGTAGACAGATTAATAATAAAGAGTTACTCGAATATGTGTGAATGAAACAAAACACAACTCCAGGTCTGTTTTTGAGGAGGTAACAACATTATAGCACATCTAAAAGATCACAGGAATCCACTTTGTATCACATAGGACCTTTAATCAATTTCTCATCTGACCTGCTACTTGGAGATCGTGGTTTTCAGACAGTGTCAAGTACATCCTCATGGCATTAGCTTTTAAAATCTTTACTTCTTTGTAGTGATTGCACATTTTATGATTAAAAAATAATACAAACCAAAGCCCGCCTGCAGTGTAATGTCTTTACAGACATTTTTCTAAAAGGTTAATGCGAGGATAATCTCTGCAAATTGTTTTTTATATTAACAGGCAATTCGGTTTCTGAGAACAGGTGACTCACAAAGATCCGACAAACTCATTTAAAGGCAATTAGTCATTTCTGTTTTAGCCATTAGGAAACAATTACATCACTTAACACTGCCCCTTCAAAATAGTCCAACTGATTCACCGCTCATAATAGACCTAAAATCCCTGGAAACATAGAACCAAAATATGATCCATCCATCCATCCATCCATCCATCCATCTTCTCCCGCTTAATCCAGCTGGGTCGCGGGGGCAGCGTGCTGCCCAATACTCATAGCACCTGACCCCCCTCTATGAACCCCTCTGCAGGTGGTGAGCCCACAGGAGGGTGGACAACATGGTCCTTGATGTTAGTTCATAGGGGTGCGGGCATGTTTTGGGTTGATGGGGGAAACCGGAGTACCCGGAGGAAACCCATCCAGACACGGGGAGGAACATGCAAACTCCACACAGAAAGGCCCGGGCAACCCGGGGATCGAACCCGCAACCTTCTTGCTGTGAGGCCTGAGTGTTGCGTAATTTTGCCGTACACATGAAAGAAAAGAGTCTCTTTTCAGCTCCATTATGCCCAGCTTGCTTATGAATAAGGCGAGTTACAGGGGGTTATTAATGAGTTTAAAACCATGGCAACGGCCTTCCATCGCCATAGCAAAAAAGCACAAAAGCATGAGCTTCTCACTGGGGGACAAATATCAAAGTTGGGATCAATCTTTGTCAAACATTTACCAACAGTAAACCCAAGCACATCGTCAGAAACAGCATTTATGCACTTTTACAAATGTGGCAATACCGCCAGCGTGTAGCCTCAGCTAACCTGTACATGGTTCTCTAAACTTTTCCCTGGTGAGCTACTTCGACAAAACCAAAATGGCAGCGACAGACTCCTCGCACGCAGGGGTTACACAAAATTGAGCCAATATTAAAGAAACAACTACGGCTTTAGCTGGGGTGTATTTAGATGCCTATAAACATAAAGCATAAATTAATATATCAGTGCACAAAATTAATTATTTTATGGGATTCATTCATTTCAAAGAGCCGTTCAAAAGAAACGCTCTTTTTGTATTTAATTATATGACAGAAGCCAATGTCAGAACTCATTTTAACCACAAACTCATCACAGAGAGAAATGACCAAGGCTCAGATCTGTTTAACTGACAGTGAGAGTGAGTTTGCCCTCTGAAATTATGCAGAATCTAAATCAAATATTGCACTATTACATTAATAATAATTAAAACACTAGGTACAATTACAGTGCCTTTTTTTGTTGCTGATTCTTGTGTCAGTTCAGAGTTAATCAATATAAAATTGCATAAAGACTAGAAACAAAAAGAGTCTGTTCTTTTAAAAAATGAGATCTGGCTAAGGAACGTTCAAAGGAGCTGACCCGACTCGTTCATGACCATCACATCACTAGCTGAATCCTTTGGGAAGCTCCTTGGTACAGGGTGGAGAGCTCCTGATTTACAGAGATGTTTCCACAAGGAGCCTGGAGCCAGACAAGCTGTGGTCGTAGCCAAGACTGATCCTGAGCACCACACAGTTTGAACAGAGCTGTTATACCATTTAACCTCTTCACGTTATTTAGTGTGGCATCCAAACATCTTATAAGACAAGAAAATCATCCAGTGCACACCAGGCTTTGTAACAGCTGGGACTCAAACTAACTTTGCCTCCTTTGCGTACAGGGAGAAGAGAGTGAAAAATGCATGTAATTGTAAAGCACCTCGGCTAATGCTCTGACAGTGGTGTAGATCTTAGAGTTTATATCTGTATCACACAAGCAGCTGCACATTCATGTCCCATTTGCACCGAGCAGAGCAGGTGCACCCCTCCACCTGTGCTGAGGTGGCTCACCCACACTGCATATGCTACACCCAAGGGTGGTCCTGATCACCCAGCTGTCACACTGCTCGGAGATCAGACCTGCTCAGACCTCATCTGAACAGGAGGAGGGGTCTGACCTGGTTCACATGGTGCAGTGTGAGCCCTGCCCCTGTGCTCTTTAGTTAGAATAAAGAGGAGAGGGAGCATAGGTCACTGTGGGTTTCCCAAAACTAACAACACTAAATAAAGATTGAAGTGCATGTGACACGTTTGCATGTTGTTGTTTTTTTGTTTGTTTGTTTTCTGATTTTGATGGTTTGATGGGATAGTACAGTGTGTCCCAAAAAGTTTGACATCATTTCACAGGCCAATAATTTTTTCTTGTTGAAATAATCTTAAATTTTCACAGAATCTATAAACACAGGTCAAGATTTTATATGTTGTTTTATTTTTGTTCTGCTTTCAGGTTGAGCTGTTCACTCCCAAAGAGAAGTCATTTTGCATCTTGGAATCTGCTCCACACACTCACCCAAGACTGTGCAGAATTCAGTGCAAAATTGGAAAACAACTTTGGACTTGTAAAGAGGAAGGTGCTTCTGCAGGGCTAAAGGATCTGGACCAACATCAACATCAGAAGAGAAGTGAACGGGAGTGAACAGCTCAACCTGAAAACAGAACAAAAATAAAACATTAAATATAAAATCTTGATTTTCAACACAGTCTGTGATTTTCTGTGATTTGAAGTTATTTCAACAATTGCCAAAATTATTGGCCAGTGAAATGATGTCAATTTTCTGGGGACACTGTGTACCTGTGCTCAATATTTATCTTACTTTTCTTCTGTGAATTGAGTGGAAAAAGGTTGAGAAGAAAATTACAAAGAAGACAAAAATACAGAAAGTAG
The DNA here is from genome assembly GCA_034769755.1 of Odontamblyopus lacepedii. Taxonomy (NCBI): domain Eukaryota; kingdom Metazoa; phylum Chordata; class Actinopteri; order Gobiiformes; family Gobiidae; genus Odontamblyopus; species Odontamblyopus lacepedii. The sequence continues at coordinate 11,906,678 of CM068348.1, read as the reverse complement.
TTCTAAAACAGAATATTTTTACAGCTGTAACTGAGTAACTGCAAAGTGTGCAGATTTACTGGGTTGCAGATAGTGAGGAGAGTCTTTTTTGATTGATTGATTGATTTATGTATTTATTACAAATAAGCAATTTACATTTTTTTTATAATACGAGAAAACTTTTTGTTTACATCTGGCTTGTCCGCACATGTGCAGCGGCTGGTGGGCAAAAAGTCAGTGGGGCCGCTTGTTTGTGTTGACAGTTGTGTTGTGTATGTCTGTCATGAGAGAACTCGTCTGATTTTGAAGTAGGTTTTGCATTTATTTGTTTTGACATGACTTTGTTATCTTACTCTAAGTCAGTGAATATTGAAGATCAAAAACTTTAAAATTAGAGCATTGATCTCTGACCCGTTTTCTCTGGAAGATTGTCACGGAATAAATCACAAACAGTGAAATACTCGACAATTTATAAATGCCAATCTCCTACCTAATTGAGGATTAAATCACCTGAGCCAGCTTCATTTTACGTGCACACGGGGGAGACGAGACGTGCGCTTGTCTGGGCTCGTCCACGTCAGGACTCCCAAAGCCCTGTCTCTCTGGCACGGTTTTTATTGAAGCAATTGTGTCATCACAATACATCATGGTCAGGATACATCATGTGTTAGGTTTACAATATACAGCATGGTCAAAGTATATCATGCGTTAGGTTTACATTTCATCAGATAAGCACAGATATATGGCCTGAGGAGTCACCCTGTCCTTCACCAACAGAGTTCAAAAGTTCACACATTAGTTCAAACATCTGGTTTTAGCAGATATAGTGCTGGGTACCCCACAGACTCTTAACAAAGGCTCATTCATGCACTGAGCCTGGTTTGTATCTCTTCCCCTTGAAGACTGCGTTAGCTTTATGTACATTTTTAATAACTTCATCATTATAAGCATTTTATTCTAACAAAGATGGATGGCTAACAGATCGCTCTGGCCAGAGACAGATGCACAACAGCTAGTTTTCATGTTAACTTCCTACCAATATACCCCGGACTAGGTGTGGGCGATATCTCGATATTTAAAATATATCGAGATGTTTTTGAAACTCGATATGAATTCTGACATATCGATATATCGCTATAATGCTTACGTTTACTTCTGGTTTTGCCGCTTCGCTTGTCTCGCCTTCTCTCCGCCTCCCAGCGTTTGTCCCCCGAGCTCCTCCGCGGAGCCCGGAGCTGGCCGCGGACTAAACCAGGACTAGGACTAAACCAGGACTAAACGCGGCCGCAGAGCCCGGGGCTCCCTCGCAGACTAAACCAAGACTAGGACCAGGCTCTACAGTGCGCCCATTTCACTTGCATTTGCGATCAAATATTTCGGTGTGCGAGCGCAACCACATGACACCTCCGACCGCGCACGACTCCAGTATACGAGCTCCACGTGTGGCCGATATCACTCATACGAACAAACTCCGCTTCAAAACACACCCACGCCCACCTTAACCCTTTGATACATAACATGGGTCAAAAGTGACCCGGCTGAGTTTTTATTTTTGATATCTATGCAATAAATTAATCTCATCATTTAGTAGTCAAGGAATTCCTCAATTAACTTGTTCTAGACCATATTACATGATTATTTTATTTTTTCCTTTATTACTTTTTGAATAAAAACTGTTTTTGTATCACTACCCCTCTAATGCACAACACGGGTCCAAAATGACCCATATCCATTTTCTATGTTATTTCCTGTATAGCTCAGTGTTTCTATGACATATCTTTGAAATAAATTAATTTTATAATTTACTCTTCCAAGTATGCAGTGAATAGCTTGTTTTTGTTTACCACAAATAATCATTTTAATTTTTCCTTTCTTACGGTATGGACAAGCACAGCTTTTGTATTTCTACCTCAACTTTACACACATGGGTCAGAAACGACCCACACGCATTTGCAAGGCCACCATGGGGCTGAAGAGATATGAAGATATCCACTGTGTCATACGGTTTGACGACAAGAGGACCAGGGCTCTGCGATTGGAAACAGACCACATGGCGGCATTTAGGTATGTGTGGGACTGTTTCCTGGCCAACAGTAGAAGACTGTTCATCCCCAGCGACTGTGTTACCATAGATGAGCAGCTTGTACCATACCGAGGCAGGTGCAAGTTCCTCCAGTACATGCCCAGCAAGCCTGCAAAATATGGAATAAAAATCTTCTGGATGTGCGACGCAAGGGTCCATCCATCCATCCATCTTCTCCCGCTTAATCCGGCTGGGTCGCGGGGGCAGCGTGCTGCCCAATACTCATAGCACCTGACCCCCCCTATGAACCCCTCTGCAGGTGGTGAGCCCACAGGAGGGCGACGCAAGGGTACCTTATGCAATTGATGGAACTGTCTATACAGGAAGACAGCCAGGAGAGGAGGTTCAGAGGAACTTAGGAGAGAAAGTTGTCCAACAACTGTGCAGTGGAATCAGACAGACAGGTAAATATACTGTACAGTACAATAGAAAAAGTATATAATAATAATAATAATAATAATAATAATAATAATAATAATAATAATAATAATAATAATAATAATAATAAATATAATAGTAAGTAATATATAAGTTTTAGCACATGCATATACATACAATGTATATACATACAATACATACTTTTGCCTAATCTTTCATGTGTATTTTATATTACTATTTTGATTTCTTTATAAGCAGAATAGAATAAAATGCAATGCAACAGTCTTAGGTGTTAGAATTTAGCAAATTTGATTTTTACAATCTTCTCCTCTCATCACAACATCACAATGGACAACTTCACCAGTGTCCCCCTGGCTGAGAAGCTCCTTGAGAAGAACCTGACCATTATTGGCACTCTTCGCCAGAACAAGCCAGACATACCACTTATCATGAAGCCATCTAAACAACGAGAGATTTATAGCTCAGAATTTGGATTCAATGGCAACATGACCATGGTAAGCTATGTGCAGAAGAAGGGAAAATCTGTCTTCCTCCTGAGCACCATGCATGATGACAAAGCAGTGGATGACAGCAGTCAGAAGAAGAAACCAGAAGTCATCCAGTACTACAACAAAACAAAAGGAGGTGTGGACACAATGGATCAGATGGTTGGCAACTATTCCTGTCAGTGGAGAACACGGAGGTGGCCCATGGTTCTCTGGTACAATATGCTGGATGTTGCCACCCTCAATGCCTACACCAGCTTCACCACACAACACCCTGGTTATGTGGGTGGTGTCAACAATGCATGTCGGCTTTTTATTAAGGAGCTGGGCAAAGAGCTTGTCATGCCACATATGAAGAGGCGCATGGAGTGTACGCCCAAACTCAAAAAGCACATTATCGAGGCAATGGGAAGATGTGGGTTAAAAAAACAAAATGCAGCCACCACCCAGCCACAAGAGAGCACCAGACAGGAGGGCCAAATGAAGAGGTAGAGTGCACACCTGCCCAGTTTCCAAAGACAGAAAAGCCAGTAGCTGGTGTTCCCAGTGCACCAGGCCTGTGTGCAAGGAGCACAAACGTCAAATTATAATTTGTGAGGCATGTACAAATTGAGGTCACAATTTGTGCTCTAGTGATGTGCCACAATTCACCAGTTTACAGTTGTTAAACTACTGATACAGTTCAGATCAGTAGCCATGTTACAGTATGTTATCAGTATGTGTGAGTGTAAGTATGTGTGACAAAATCAAAAATAAACATGTTGCAAGTATTAAATACATAAATGTTTGGCCAGACTCATTGCTAAAATAATTACTTTAAACAAATTATTATTATAGTATTAAGTAATTTAATTTTAAATCACACTTTGATGAATGGGTCATTTTTGACCCATGTGTGTAAATTTGATGTAATAATATAAAAACTATTTTTGGTCATAAAGTATGAAAGAAAAAATGGAAATAATCATCTGTGGTAATCAGAAACAAGACATTTAAAGAATACTTGGAATATTCTATCATAAAATAAATTGATTTCAATAGATAGAACAAAGTAAACCTCAACCAGCATGAAATAACCTGGAAAATGAATGCGGGTCATTTTTGACCCATGTTGTGCATTAGAAGGGGTGTGGATATGTTGTGTATCAAAGGGTTAAACGAGGAGCGCCCCGCAGCAGGACCCACACCTGTCCCACCACAGCTGGACCCACACCTGTCCCACTCATTAGACACCTCCACGCCACTGGACTTCCTTCTCCGCCAAAGCGAGAGCTTTGTCTTGGTCTTGTCTCGACCTCGAGCGCATTTGGACTCGGTCTTGTCATGGACTCAAGGTCTGAATACTGAGTGCGGTCATTTTTCATTAAGGCCGCTGCTGGCGCCAATAAACTCATCCCGGTGTGCGGGAGCGTGCGGGGCTCCTCTCTGCAGCCTGTGCCAAATGCCAAATAAATCCGTTGGTCACAATGTGCGTTTGATTTGGTAAATGTGCAGAGACTAAAAACCACTTTAAAACAAGAGAATGTAGCTCCACTCAGGAATTTGAAAATACAGGTTTAAAAATCCTGCACACTTTATTCACTTTGAAACAGTTTTGTGTAAAGTGCCAGTGGAAGTTCTCTTAAAGAAGAGGTTCTTAAACTGTGGGTGAAGGTCCAAAAAGGGGTGCAGAGTGTTTAAGTGCAGTACTAAATGAATATTAATCAGATAAAATTTGTTTTTTTGTTTTTGCAGTAGTTTGGAGGGGCTGTATTTTTCCTGTAAAGATATCGAGATATATATCGTATATCGAGATATAGCAAAATATATCGAGATATATTTTTTGGTCCATATCGCCCAGCCCTACCCCGGACATGACATCATCTCGTTTTCTTGTATGGAGCAACATATTATCCATATAACATTAGTGAAATCATAACAGAAATAACAAAAGACTTGCCCAAAAAGGAGTGGGAAGAAGAAAACTAATTGAACATAATGAGCTTTCTTTCGCTTTCTTCAGACATTCTACATTACACCATATGAACTATTTATAAGTGAGGACAAAGAGTCACTGTTATATCTTGGCAACGTAACTACAAGAGGATACCAACAATGGTTAGGAAATTAAAGATACCAACAATGGTAACAGACAGCAGATACAAGTAATGATAATGAACAGCATAAAGCAGCACTACAGAAGGGAGTATTGTTCTAATATTAAGACCCACTCTCTGTGACCACTGGTGACCACTTGAATTTATGGTATATTTTGAGCCAATTCATATAAAGCTTTGCTTTGAAAATAAACAATCTCAGGCTGTGGAAAAGTTGGTATTATTATGTCAAATGTGAATCATAAAAGAAAGTTACTCATACTGATACATACATGACTTCATATAATTTCTGGAAAATTAATAATGAATCATTTTAGAAATATACTAGCACAGATGAAAATTATCACAGCACAAAACAGCACAAAAGAAATACACGTTTTGTATAATTTTCTTCTTGTTTTGAGGCTATTTAACATTTCAATACTTCAGTACTATCCAGCCTTATCTGCTGCCTGAGAAACTGATCTCCCTTTTCGATTTGGATTTTAACCTTGCTGGTTGGATCGTGAATGTTTTATCCTGCAGGACACAGTGTGTCAAAGTAAATGGTATCATGTCCTCGAGACTCTATTGTTCCACTGACTCTCCACAGGTTGATAGTTATCGTCTTTGCTTTTTATTTTATAAACAAATGACTGCAGAAGTGCATTTAATAACAGGCATGTCCTGAAATCTGCAGACAATACTGTGATTGTGAGTCTCTAACAGACATTGAGAGGAGTCACAGAGCTGTGGTGGATGATTTTAATGAACATTTTTATTTGTCTATTAATGTTTGACTCCTTAATAGACAAATAAAAGTGTTCATTAAAATCATTAAAAGACTAAAGACATGCTGGTAGACTTTTGAAAGTCGCCCCCTGGTGGCACTCATTGTGTCATTCAGGGAAAAGAAGTTGAGTTTGTCTCTGAATACAAGTACCTGGGGACAATTATTGACAGTGCCCTACGCTTTGAATCCAACACTTGTTAAGGATTTTTTTTAAATTTTTTTTTTTTTTACGTCAGTAATGTTCTTATGGCCCTTTTTTATGAGAGTTTTATTGAATGTCTTCTTGCATTTTGTATTGTCTGTTGGTTCAGTGACCTCTCTGTGTCCACTTGAAATCGTCTGGCTCGATTAGTAAAATTATAGGCTCACAGCAGTACAAACCAAAGGGTGATTTGCGAGGCCCAAATAATGGGGAGCCCTGATCACCCGCTCTTTGAGGGGCTATTTTTAAGCTTCCTGGGGGTTGGCTGACCCCAATTTGGACCTATAAAAGAATTGTTAATTTCTCAAATCTAAAGCAGCACAAACAGAACTTTTGAAGCACAAAACAGCACAAACGATAGACAGTTTTTGTGTTGGTGTGCGTTTCATGAGGGCCAACTTCACAGAGGTCCATGTGAGTGCTGGCCTCTGGTGTACAGGCTGTGTGCAGTGAACCCTTCTACCCCCACATCTGTCCTTGGCCCGCTTGTGTGTGTGTGCGTGCTTGTGTGTGTGTGTGTGTGTAAAAAGTCCATCTAGATTTTAATTACACTGCGTTATGCTGACCCCACACACCTCTTTATTTTAATGGCTTTTGCTCTCATTGGTTTTGATGGTGTCCCTGGGGGCCACACTGTCACGGGCCCCCTGACGCCCTTGGCACTTATTTCATCAATATGTGTGATTAAGTGTCGGTATGTGTGCGACATAATGAGGAAAATCACTGCACAAGCACCGGACTCTGCTATATAGTCCAGGTTTATGTTAGGAAAATAAGAGTCATATAATTTATTGGATCTCATAACTTGGAACCTCAATTCTATTTTTGGTCAGTCGGTACTTAAAAATGTCTCTCCTATGGAGAGTATACGTACAGAAACTTTACCATTAGTCAAGACAAATGTATTTATTTATATAACACAATTCGTACACAAAGTGTTTTTGTAAAGCACTTTGCTTTATGTGGTAACACAGGAAGTGTGGTTTTAGTTATTAAGGCATTTTAAATCCCAAAAATGTTAAGTCCCCAAAATATTAACTGAGGAGGAGTCTGAAGCTCTGTTACTCAGATTAGAATATAATCTGAGTTTGGTTTTAACACAGTCTGAACAGAAAGAGCTGATTTATCTGGAACTACAACAGGGGACATTACAGTTACAAGGTATCTACCATTAGCCAACAGTTTTTCAATAGTTTTGTATTTTTCAGACAATCAATTTTAACTTTTTTTTTATTTTTTCCGACAATTTTAAATTATAATCCCACAATAGGCACACACTTATAGGTACAGTGTTTAACAAATGTATTAGAGCTGTCATGAAAACAAGAAAACATAAATAACTTAGTATACCTAAAACTTGTTTCAAATAAACAGTTCCATTATTCATTAAGAAAATGACCAATTGGAATATCAGAATAGTCCTTGTTGACAAATAATCACCAAAAATGTGAATATTTAGTGTGAACTCCTCTAACGCAGATAACAGCTACATTCTTGAGGCTTTGTTTTTATGGAGTTTTGCAAAGTCTGTTTTGTTACTGAGTTCCAAATAGTTTCAGCTGTTCCCAGAAATTTGCTTCGGATGAGACATTGGTGTCATTTTTGGAAAACATTAAACTTGAAAATGTATGGATAGCAACAAAACCATATCTTTATTTTAGCATTAAAGATATTAAAAAAAATAAATAAATAAATAAAAATTGTGCATATACTGGAGGATCAACCATTATAGAAACATAAAAATATATTTTGGTAAACACCTTATACTGAGTGGTGGTGGAATAAATGTGTTAAGCTCTGTAAGTATGCACAGGCATTTAGCATAGATTCTGTTATTTGAAATATTTGAAAACTGTGAGAAAAAACATGGACTCTCAAAGAATCTGAGCGAGTTTGTATATTATGACGTCCATCACCACTGTGTGATAAATTTAATGGCTTTACAGATCCAGTTTTTACTACTAATAAAAGATTACTCAAACTCCAGGTATGTTTTTGATGAGGTGACAACAAAAGCTCACAAGAATATAGAACTTTTGAATGAATTTATATTGATCTTACTTTCACAGCAGATGTTCTCCCTGTGAATGTTTATGGACGACTCGTCTGAGACACAAAGAATTAATTGTATTGTACCTTGATTTGTAATATACTGGATTACATTTGGATTTTTTTTTTATTTTGCTTTTTTAAACGCCACTGTCTAATCTTTTAATTTATAAAATGTCTTCCAGCGCATGTTATAGAATCTGTGTTGTCCAGGTAATGATTCACTAAAAATAAAAAATCAGGTGGATTCCTTTATTTGCCTTAAAAATGATGCAAAATGAGCCTTTCAAAGCTTTTAACCATGTCTGCTTTTTATTCAGCAAAGTCTTTTCATAAAAGGTGTTGTGGGTAGAACTAGTTGTGTGTTATAACTGTTGTGACCTCCAGAGATGAAGTTTTATGACATTAAAAAAAAAGACGACAAGACAATAAATAATAAATGCAAAAAAAAAATAAAATAAAATGTTTTGGACACTGATTGCTAATGTGTGCATTGTGTCACCATGACAACTGCTGAACATTCCGCCATAGACACACATGCACACACATACACCCCCAGCATGATGTCACTTCAAAATATGTCTTCCTTAAGGATTTTTCTACAGATAGACTTTCTCTTTCTCCCCACCTACAAAACATGTCTATTTCTATACTCTGTATCGGTTTGAAGGCTTATGCCCACCCGTGGGACCCCCGTCCTCTCATCCGTTACACTCCTACACACACACACCAGCACACACACACACACACGCAGACACCCACACACCAGCACACACAGCACAGCATAAATGATAGGTTTTAATGAAGCCACCGCGCTCAGCTTCTAGGGGGCACTTCTCTAAAATGGTTTGCGTAGGCAGTGACATGTTTCCAATAGCCCTCCCGCTCTGAACACCGTCCTGACCGCACTGGGGACTGGGCCTGGGTCATTGGTCACATCAAGCTCCATCTGTTTCAAAGCACCGAATCAACACAACAACGGGAGATTCAGGAAAGTTCCACTGCAGTTGTATATACCTTAAATTTGGACCGTCTCTCACAGAAAAGAAAACCAGGAGCAGCAAAACCCTTCTGACATCCTAATGAGGATAACACTGTATATGATTTGTTTTACCTGTACACTCTGTGTAAAAGACTATAGTGTGTTGCATTTCTGAAATCAATCTACGGAGAACATGGCATTTTATTTTTGCAGGTAACAAAAACAAAAAGACGCTTGATCGATGCTTACTTTAAAATGAAACTCTCAATGTCTCTTTGAGTCCTTCTAGGAAATAAGAATCCAAACTTAAATTATCCACCTCCAGCGAACCCAAAATGCGTCTGCTTTTGTGTTCCGTCATCATTTTATTCTCCTGTTTTGATATGTCTGTGTTGTATGTTTTACTCATCAAAATCTTGGAACGCCCTTAGAGGCTACTGTTGTTGTGATTTAGGGTGCTACAAAAATAAATTGAATTGAATTGAAATTGAATTATGTGTACTGGAGAGTGCATGAATCTACCTACATAGAATTAAATGTTCAGTTTTCTTCAGAAACTTTTCTTTTCTTGGATTTAGCCATAATTTACCTACCAGGGGTCGAAAAGCTCATTAAGTCCTGCTGCTGGTGTAGGTGCTGGTGAGTCTGGGCAGCAGATTTGTGTCAGGTGTTGCACATTGGCAGCTTTGATGCATATTTTGAGCGACAAAAATATTAAAAACATTTCAGTCGAATGTTACAAGATTACCATTATCTACTAATTTAGAATTACATTTAAAAACAACCTAAACTAAAAGTTCACCGAGGTTTGCGGTTATGGGGCAAATTTGGAGACAGGTCCATATTAGGAATAGAAAGTGATTTAGGGACAAAATAGCAAAATAAAAAAAAATAAAAAAAAACAGGAATCATGTAGAATAGGTTAATACGAACTTTTTTTTATTTTTTATTTTTTTATTTATGTCAGGGTTTAGTGTGTGTTATGTGTTCCACCTCCCTTCTGTGTCTGTCTGCTCCTCTCCAGGAGCTTGGCTGGGCTAATGCTGCAGTGTTGTAGAGGACCCCAAAGCAGAGACATAGGCGCAGGTAGATAGTTAAACAGGTTTATTGCCGGGATTGCAGGATGTGGTGATCGGAGCTGGCTGGAGACATAGACGGAGGGAAGACACTGGGCTAGACTCACGGGTAGACTGGACGACAAGTCAGGCGGGACAATGTGGACAAGCAGGACGACGTAGACAAGCAATAGACACAGGGTAGATAAACTGCTCTGCTTAAAGTGACAAATGATTTGCTACTAGCTGCTGATAACGGGCTGGCTTCAGTCCTGGTCCTACTGGACCTCAGTGCAGCGTTTGACACCATTGATCACAACATTCTACTGCAGAGGTTAGAATGTGACATAGGTGTCAGAGGGACCGCCCTCAAATGGTTTAAATCCTATCTATCAGATAGGTACCAGTTTGTTAGTGTAAACCAGTGCACCTCTCCCTGCTCTAAAGTAGCTTGCGGTGTTCCACAAGGATCTGTGCTTGGTCCAATCCTGTTTACTCTGTATATGTTGCCATTAGGTAACATTATCAGAAAACATGGCATTAATTTCCACTGCTATGCTGATGACACTCAGCTGTACTTATCAATGAAACCTAATCAGACCGATCAAATCAATAAGCTCAGTACCTGTGTGAAGGACATCAAAACCTGGATGACCCTGAATTACCTGCTCTTAAACCCTGAAAAAACAGAGGTCATTGTTGTCAGTCCTAAAGGTCAGAGAGATTCTCTGTCAGACCAGATAATCTCACTTGACAATGTGAGTATAGCCTCTAGCTCTACTGTAAAAAACCTTGGAGTCGTATTTGACCAAAATCTCTCATTCACAGCTCATATAAACCAAGCTTGTAAAACTGCATATTTTCACCTGCGAAACATAACTAAAATCAGAAAAATTTTGCCTAAAAATGATGCCGAAAAACTTATCCATGCATTTGTTACATCCAGACTAGATTACTGTAATTCTCTGCTCACCGTCTGCACTAAAGGTACTTTAAGAAGCTTCCAGTTGGTCCAAAATGCAGCGGCCAGAGTCCTAACAGAAACTAAAAGACGTGATCACATCAGTCCTGTATTAAAATCACTTCACTGGCTTCCTGTCGAGTTTAGAATTAAATTCAAAGTTCTCCTCCTGACATACAAAGCCTTAAACAATATGGCCCCATCATATCTTCAGGATGCCATTGTCCCCTATCAGCCAAATAGAGCACTTCGCTCTCAGAATGCAGGATTATTAGTGGTTCCTAGAGTGTCTAAAAGTACAGTGGGGGGGAGAGCCTTCAGTTACCAAGCTCCTGTGTTATGGAATCAACTCCCTGTTGATGTTAAACAGGCACCCACAGTCTCTTTATTTAAGACCAGGCTTAAAACCTTCCTCTTCGGAATAGCTTATGACCAGGTTACTTAGTTGATGTCACTAAGATAAGCTGCCGCAGGAGATAACAAGCTGGGGGAAGTGTGGCAACCTGAGCACTGTCCTCTGTTTCCTCCTATTTTCTCATCAGCATCACTTACTATGTTCTCATCTGTAGTTTGTTCATTGCTATTCACATGTTGTCCCCTGTCCCACTCCCCCTGTGGAGTGGAACTCTTTCAGACGCCTGATGGCAGCTGGACCTCTCTCCTCCTCCTCGCCTGGCTCCTCCTCCTCGCCTGGCTCCTCCTCTTCACCTGGCTCCTCCTCCTCGCCCGGCTCCTCCTCCTCGCCCCTCTCCTCCTCCTCCTCGCCCTGCTCTTCCCCACCTGGGTAGCTGTGGCCATACCGAACTGGCCCACGGGCCTGGACATCTATAGCCTGTCCGTCCATGGGAGTGGATCCCTCCTTCACTGTAGTTCTCCCCGAGGTTTCTTCTTTTTCCCAGGACCCTGGGTTTTTTGGAGTTTTTCCTTGCTGAGAAGGAGGGTCTAAGGACAGGGGATGACTGGACAATGTTTCATTTGCTGCTTTACATGAATGTTGTTTTTTCCTGTTCTGATATGTCTTTGTGTATGTTTGGCTCATCCATATCTTGGAACGCCCTTAGAGGCTACTGTTGTTGCGATTTTGGGCGCTACAAAATAAATTGAATTGAATTGAATTGAATAAAGGATTGACAAGGAATGAACTGGCCAGGACCAAAGGACAAGGACAGGACTAAGTACTGGGGCTGACTGGACAATGAGCTGCAGGAGAGCCATCCAACAGGTGAGCCACACTGCAGCATTAGCCCAACCACGCCCCCGAGAGGAGCAGACAGACACAGAAGGGAGGTGGAACACATAACACACACCAAACCCTGACAATGTATTTGTTTATTTATTTATTAGTTTATTTGTCAGGGCCCCTTTGAACTAACATCAAGGACCATGTTGTTCACCCTCCTGTGGGCTCACCACCTGCAGAGGGGTTCATAGGGGGGGTCAGGTGCTATGAGTATTGGGCAGCAAGCTGCCCCCGCGACCCAGCCGGATTAAGCGGGAGAAGATGGATGGATGGATGGATGTACAAAAGACATTGGCACCAAATAGGTAACCGATGTTATGTACATAAGGCTTCTAGCCACATGCTCATTTGCAGCCCCTGTCCCTGGTTTGGCTTTTACAAATATTAATACAAGTACAAAAATAACAAAACACAGTGACATTTGTAAAATACACAGTCTAAAAAAAACAATAAGAGAAAGGGATTTGCCATTTGAGACAAATCTGGTCACTTTACACCATGAGTCCATTTGCAGTTTAGTGCTGCACTGTTGATTGTTCTTGATCCAGAGCTTCAGCTTTAATGATTTTATTTGATGAATTTTAAGACCAAAATAAGGAGTCCAACAGCAGCAGTTACAGAGAGGCAATATCGCTGTAATTATTGGGAAGGTCTGCGCTCGCTTGTCCCCTTGGAATGTTTCATGGTGTGGCATTAACCTTGTCTATGTAAGGTGACATAACTAGGCCAGGTTACAAGTCAGGTCTGTGGGGAGTCGACTCCGCTCATAGCATGATTTTTCTCTGATATTTTAGCAATAAAAACAATTGTATGTAATGCAAGCTAGTTACGTTTAATGCTATACTGTGGAACATTCCAGGCAAAGCAATAACAAACCCATAGTGAAGTGTACTCTCCACCAGATTTTTATTTTGTTTGTTTTCTTCTAAAGAGCCATTTGTTACTTAAAGGGCCCATATTATTTTCCGCTCTATGTTCTGATGTTGTTCCCTTATCACAAACAGACCTGGAGTTGGGTTTTGTTTCAATCACAAATGTTTAACACACAAACTCTGACATGTTTATTAGTAGAGAGTTTTTTCCTCTCAAACAGAAAACAAGTGCTCCACTGTGTTTTTAAACTCTGTACACCTTCACTGGCATCATTTGGAAAATTTCAGCCCTAGAATTGTCAGACTCTACTAAAAAAAGCTAAAAGGAGCTGTTACCCTGAAAACTACCACTTCAAGACTTCACAAAGTGGAACAGAGCATTTTGAGCTTTGGAGATATAGACACGAGTCAATTGTGTATGATAAAGGACCTTTAATGCCATACTGTGGAACATTCCAGCACAATAACATCTTGCTTGTATGATGAGTTTACAAGCAGGTTAAAATACAAAATAAATCATTGTGTTTTACTGGGGGAGGGAATTAACAATAAAAATTGTGATTCAATAATTAACAGTGTAAAATATTAAGAACAAAAAAAAGAATAACCAAAAGTGCCTCAATCAAAATCAAAGAACAAAGGTCCCAGCTCAAACAACACAAAATGAGAAACAACAGAATCGAACAGAACAGAAGTCGAGGAATGAGGGTGCTCCAGCTGCCACGAGCCAGAGGTGCCTTCAAGGACTGGTGGAGGCAGAAGGGTGCTTGGCCAATCCGGTGAAAGTCAGACGCCCAGCCTCTGTCCACGAACCATATTTACTGATAACACACACACACAAACAAAGCAGACTACAGGAGCAGGGGACTGAGTTAAAAAAAATAAGACAAGGCCAGTAACATTAGTCATCTCATAAATGCAAAACTTTAAATATTTCTGACGCACTTGATTCTAAAAGAAGCAAAAGTCCGGAAAAAGTAATTTGACCTCAGTGATGTGCATCTGCGGAGCTTTCAACTGCAGAGGCAACTCTTTGCTCATGTTACACTGCAGTCAGACCTGTGCTGGGAGAATATTAAAGATCTCGCTCAAACTCACATCACTTTCAACAGTTTGATGCGGTCTGTGATGAATGGAGATGTGTGAGGGCTAATGAGGATAAACTCTACTGAACTAAAAGTAAAAAGGAGCTGTTCACTTGAAAACTACCGCAGCAGTGTGAGCTTTAGAGATGCACACAGCCTAATAATAAAGGATTACGCCAGATGTTCTCCCTGTGAGTGTTTATGGACAATGGGTTTTGAATATCTTTGCAACTTGGGCAGCTAGTCAGAGAAACAAAGAATGAATTATATCATACCTCGGGACGGAGTATATTGGATTACATTTGGAATTAATTTATCATCATATATTTATTTTGCAATAATAACGCTACTGTCTAATCAGTTACTTTATAAAACATTTTCAAGCACATGTTGGACAATCTGTGTCACAAAAATGTAAAAAGTCAATAAGAAGATTAATCACAATAACTCAGATTAGTTGTTAATCTAAACATACATTTATTTGCACACGTTTGAACTGATCTGATTTGAACATTTTGACTCCACTTTGTAAAAGAGCTATACCTTTATTTATATTAAAAATTATGCAAAATGTACCTTTTCAAAGCTTTTAACTATGTAATAGTTTGTTTGTTTTTTCAGCGGTGAAGTCCATCCATCCATCCATCTTCTCCAGCTTAATCCGGCTGGGTCGCGGGGGCAGCGTGCTGCCCAATACTCATACCACCTGACCCCCCCCCTATGAACCCCTCTGCAGGTGGTGAGCCCACAGGAGGGTGGACAACATGGTCCTTGATGTTAGTTCATAGGGGTGCGGGCATGTTTTGGGTTGATGGGGGAAACCGGAGTACCCGGAGGAAACCCATCCAGACACGGGGAGGAACATGCAAACTCCACACAGAAAGGCCCGGGCGACCCGGGAATCAAACCCGCAATCTTCCTGCTGTGAGGCCTGAGTGTTGCCACTCAGCCACCGTGCCGCCAGCGGTGAAGTCATTTCATGAAAGTTGTTTATGGTAGTTAGTTTTGTGGCTTATAAAGGTTGTGACCACCAGGGGGCACGGGTAGGAATGCACAATGAGAAAGATGTTTTATGACTCTTTTTTTTTTAAAATCTCAAGCATTGTAAGCTTTTGGAGATGTAGACAGACTACACAGACTCAAACACAACATACTCAGTTAGGAGAACCTATCTAGAAGCATTCAGTCCCCATTTTCTCAACCCTTGTTTTGTTAAAATGTCAAAAATAATAGTTAAAAGCAGCTTTACTCTTAATTAGGGATGAAACGATAATTAACATATTGTGTAAACATATCGCCAAAAATCTCACAGTAACATCGTGCAAATAATGTACAGTGAGATGCGTATCTTGAAGATTTAGATATCATTACATCCTTACAATGAAAAAACAATGAAAAGTCCTCAAACAGTCCTTAAACAGTGTAAAATCCTCAAACAGTGAAAAGTCCTCAAAAGATTCTCAGACAGTTAAAAGTGCTCAAAAAGTACTTAATAAGAAAAAAGTCATCAAACAGTGAAAAGTCTTTTAAGAGTCCTCAAAGAGTTCTCAAACAGTGAAAAATCCACAGAAGGTACTCAAACAGTCCTTAAAAAGTGAAAAGTCCTCAAACAGTAAGAAATGAAAAGTCCTCAAACAGAGAAAGTAAAAAGTCCTTGAACATTGAAAAATGAAAAGTCCTCAAACAGTGAAAGCGAAGTCCTCAAACAGTGAAATGTCCCCAAAAAGTGAAAAGCGAAGTCCTCAAACAGTGAAAAGTCCTCAAACAGTGAAAAGCGAAGTCCTCAAACAGTGAAAAGTCCTCAAACAGTGAAAAGCGAAGTCCTCAAACAGTGAAAAGTCCTCAGCGAACAGTCCACAAACAGTGAAAAGTCCTCAGTGAACAGTCCTCAGTGAACAGTCCTCAAACAGCAAAATGTTCTCAAACAGTTAAAAGTCCTCAAACAGTGAAAAGTCCTCAAAATGGCGCCCATGAACAGGAAGCGTGCGTGAGGGCCGATGTGCGGAGCTGCTGCCACCTCAGCAGAACGGGGCAGAGTAAATATACTGTGGTATTGATCTGGGGCACATTAGCATTGGAGTAGATTAAGTGAAGACCGCAGGGTGCTGAGTTTCTCCATTGGACCGTCAACCTGTCATGAATCCATCACAGGAGCTCAGTGTGTGAGCTCAGACAAGACGAGCACCTGCACCGGGCTAGCATGTGTTACAGGGAAGCTCTTTACTGGAGGTTCTGCTGAATACAGTGAGCGAATAAGTTATATTAGTTTAAATGGTGAAGTCCTCAAAATGGCGGCTGTAAGCATAATTTGTCAGATTTAATGTTATTATAATGCAGTTCTGGAAACACCAATACCTGGAGTTGTGTTTGGTTCCACACTGTACACTGTTCCACACTGATTGTACTTTGAATATCTTTGCAACTGATGATTTTATATATATATATATATATATATATATATATATATATATATATATATATATATATATATATATATATATATATATATATATATATATATATATATATGATATATTTGGACCTTGAGATGGAATATATTGGACTGCATGCCATACAGATGAATGTAAAACCTGTTTTAATTTATCTTCCATTAGTCACAATAAATCAGATTAATCACTGCAGCCATTCTTTAATTACATTTTATTAAATGTTTTGTTTTTACTATTTCAGTACCACTTTTTAAAATGGTAGCATGAAAAACCCGAAACAGAAAAAAATATGTGAAAACCCTGATAATGAAACTGATAAAACCCAGTAGTTTATTGATTCAGGCAACATAATGAATTAAAGCAGAGCTATTCTGCAAAATCAATTTTCAGACCATTTTAACCATGTTATGTTGTTTCTCCTTCTTTTTTCCCCTCTCAAACTTGTATTTGGAGTGATTCATGCATGTTTGAGTCATCTTTAATCATTTATTTTCATGACACTATTTTGCAGATCAACCGCTGTGTTCACCGCCGCCGGTACACACCCACTGTGACGTACGCACTGCGTTCTCCAGTTTCATTTCTTAATCAGTGATACGTGTAGGATTCAACAGCGTCATGTAGACATATTTGTACTAATGAAAAAAACGCACTCCTCGCTAGTGTGATCTACAGCTATCTGTTGTTGTCATAAGGTTTACAACGACAGTTTTCTAATGCAGAATCAGCGCACTTCTTTATTTATTTAGTCATTTAAGATCAATATTGTGCTTTAAAATTAAAAATGATGATTCACAGGTACAATATGTCACAGGCAAAATATGTCTTTAATAAAACATTATTCAAGATTTTATTCAATGGAAAGGTTCAGCATCAGTACTTAAAGGTGCACTGGAGGGATGCAACAATATATAATACTGGTCTCACGATTCGATACACATGTACGTTCGTTAGACGTGTCGATATGCACATGTCCCTCCATGTGCTCTGTGTTGTCATTTATTTTGATCCAAAGGAAAACAGTTATCGCAGCGTCCTTCTCAGATGAAGCAGGAAAACGGCTCCATAGGGATTTACAGCTGAAATATTCTAACAGAGGAGGGTTTTATCTTTCACTCACCCTTTATTTTATGTTGATAGACCCAGAAATGACAAAGTTATTCACTTATGTGGCCATACTGGCTCGTCAAAGCCTAATCCCGTCAGATCTCAGAAGCTAAGCAGGGGGAATTCCAGGTGCCACAGGGAAGCGCCAGTGGCAAAAACGTCGTTGTGTCCTTAGGCAAGGCACATCACCCACATTGCCTAGTATGAAAGTGGTGTGTGTGTGATGGTGGTGGTCGGAGGGGCTGATGGCGCAGATTGGAGCCTCGCTTCTGTCAGTCTGCCCCAGGGCAGCTGTGGCTACAATAGTAGTTTACCACCACCGGGTCTGGAGTGAATGAATAATGCTCTGTAAAGCGTCTTTGAGTGTCCTGAAAAGCGCTATATAAAACTCATGCATTATTATTATTTTAAATATTCTAGAATCACTTTTTGTTTCACATCGGCATTAATCAAATGCGCACACATACACTCACGTGATGCAACTTACGATGTATGTGATCTATTTGTCAGACTCTGTGTCATAAGTTTAAGTCAGAAACTGGTCTGTTGAGACATTTTAATGTAATATAACAATAGTTTTAGTGTCCAGGAGGAAGAGGAGGAGCTTCTGTCTGTCTCTGCTGGAGGGACACATGTGAACCCAGTGAGACTCAGGAGGAAAAGAAATCATCATCAAAGAAGGAAAAGTCTGATAGTGTTGCTTCCCTAACACTCTATAGTAAGAGTAGACTGGCGATATTATAAAATATAAAATAGCCTGAGAAAGATCTGTACTTATTTTAACTGAATAAAAATTTCTGAGCTGTGAATCAATGAACCAACTGAACTAAAACACTTCACATATGAACAGTGGTTGTAATGTAATGTATTGTGTGTATTCTATGTATTGTTTCATTAACATCATAGTGTTATTATATTCATTAGCAGAATTTTTATTTTTTATTTTTTGTTTTGCATCTTAAAGGATACAAAACCATATTGTTGCATCCCTAATTCACTGTGTAACTCTTCTGATGGAAAGTCTGTTACCTCCTCATGTCCATGGAGATGTCATTGCTTTGTCCAGAATACAGACAAAACAATCAAATCTCCATGAAAAAATAAATAAATAAAAAAAAATCAGATGACCGACTCCACCAGAAAAAGGTACACAGTGCAACTTTAATGAAGGGGATTGTTAGTTACTATGAGCCCAAATCATTCTTAATAACCTGTCTTCGTTCATGCTTTAGTGCTTAATGAATCCAAATGTAGTTACTATACATGTACACACACACACACACACAGAGGAGAGTGTGAGGAAGTGTGTGTCTGTGTGTGTGTGTGTGTTGTGACAGCAGCAGATCACACAGAGCAGAGGCGGTGCAGCTGTGGTCAGGATGAAGTGAGGAAATTGTAGATGCCAATACATGAAGACAGGCCAGTCCAATAAACTGTCGGCTATAGAGCAGAGAGACAGAGGAAGAGAGGAGAGGAGGAGAGAGACAGAGAGTGTAGACAGCCCAATACACTGTCAGCTATAGAGGAGAGAGAAACAGAAGAGAGGAAAGGAAAGAGAGACATATGTACATAGAGACAGGCCGGTCCAATACACTGTCTGCTATAGAACACACACACTCACTCACAATGAGAAAGGGGAAGAGACGGAGAGTGGAGAGGGAGGGGGAGATAAAAAAGACGGGGTTGGAGAGGGGAGGAAGAGAGAGAGGGTGTGTAAGAGAAAGAAACAGGTAGAAGGGGGAGAAGAGAGAAAGAAAGAGGGTAGAGATAGGAAACAGAGATAAACAGGGAGGGCAGGGAGAAAGAGATGGAGTGAGGAGAGAGGATAGAGAGGGAAAAAGAGAAGAAAAGGAGGTAAAAAGAGAGAAAGCAGGGAGGCATGGAAGAGGGAGAGAGGAAGGCAGCACAAAAGGACAAAAGGCTTTAGCATTTAATCTGACCTGACGTATTGTTCAGACTGTTTGTTTTCATTCAGGTTTGTGCCAGGATTCTGTTTAGGAGCTTTCTGTTGTGTTTAGGGTTAAAGTCACAATATGGAACTTTTGTGGGGCTTCTAAAGTATGAACAGGCTCACCTGCACAGACCCAGACTCACCTGCAGACAGACCCAGACTCACCTGCACAGACAGACCCAGGCTCACCTGCAGACAGACCCAGACTCACCTGCACAGACAGACCCAGACTCACCTGCGCAGACAGACCCAGACTCACCTGCAGACAGACCCAGACTCACCTGCAGACAGACCCAGACTCACCTGCACAGACAGACCCAGACTCACCTGCAGACAGACCCAGACTCACCTGCAGACAGACGCAGACTCACCTGCGTAGACAGACCCAGACTCACCTGCGTAGACAGACCCAGACTCACCTGTGCAGACAGACCCAGACTCATCTGCAGACAGACCCAGACTCACCTGCGCAAACAGACCCAGACTCATCTGCAGACAGAATCAGACTCACCTGCAGACAGACCCAGACTCACCTGCGTAGGCAGACCCAGACTCACCTGCACAGACAGACCCAGACTCACCTGCAGACAGACCCAGGCTCACCTGCAGACAGACCCAGGCTCACCTGCAGACAGACCCAGACTCACCTGCAGACAGACCCAGACTCACCTGCGTAGACAGACCCAGACTCACCTGCACAGACAGACCCAGACTCACCTGCAGACAGACCCAGACTCACCTGCAGACAGACCCAGACTCACCTGCGTAGACAGACCCAGACTCACCTGCACAGACAGACCCAGACTGACCTGCAGACAGACCCAGACTCACCTGCGTAGACAGACCCAGACTCACCTGCACAGACAGACCCAGACTCACCTGCAGACAGACCCAGACTCACCTTGCGTAGGCAGACCCAGACTCACCTGCACAGACAGACCCAGACTCACCTGCAGACAGACCCAGGCTCACCTGCAGACAGACCCAGACTCACCTGCAGACAGACCCAGACTCACCTGCGTAGACAGACCCAGACTCACCTGCACAGACAGACCCAGACTCACCTGCAGACAGACCCAGACTCACCTGCAGACAGACCCAGACTCACCTGCGTAGACAGACCCAGACTCACCTGCACAGACAGACCCAGACTCACCTGCAGACAGACCCAGACTCACCTGCGTAGACAGACCCACACTCACCTGCGTAGACAGACCCAGACTCACCTGCGCAGACAGACCCAGACTCACCTGCAGACAGACCCAGACTCACCTGCGCAGACAGACCCAGACTCATCTGCAGACAGAATCAGACTCACCTGCAGACAGACCCAGACTCACCTGCGCAGACAGACCCAGACTCACATGCGCATACAGACCCAGACTCACCTGCAGACAGACCCAGACTCACCTGCAGACAGAGGCTGGAGGATATGTGTCTCACTTAAGTTGATCCAAATTGCCACATGAGCCTGTCAAACAACATCTCTGCAGCTCAAATTTATATAAATACATGATCCGAGTTCATTTTTTTTACTCATTTCCAGCTGTGTGAGCTGCAGTGTGAACAGGGCTGACCTACACAGTCCACTGCAGTATAATGATTCATGATTCATGAATATAGAACTATACTATTATATATTGTCAGTGTGTTTCATTTATATTGTGTACTGAGTATGTAAATTTGTTATTTCTTTTTTTTTCACACTTCCACAGTTGCTGCCCCCTGGTGTGCACCGTCGAGCATCTTTAAGAACATTCTTTATATTTGCAGTTCAGAATGGACTCCAGCACACGGGCCATTATAAAGCGGCCGTCAGTGGTTTTAAGGTTACACCGTAAAAAATGGAATTAGAGATAATGAATGTTCGGGAGGAGCTGCAGGTCTGCTCCCACTGGGACTCGGTGAACTCTCTCTCTGTCTCTCATTCTCTCTATCGTTCTGTATCTCTTTCATCTAACTTGCCTCTTCCATCTCTCTTCCCTCTTCTGTCTATCCACAGGGAGGAGCTGGGATCTCTCTCCTTCTCTCATCTGTCTCACATCCTCCTCTCACACATTTCACCCTACCTATTTTTCGTTTTCACCTTCTCCCTCTCTCTCTCTATCCCTCTCACACACATCTCTCTCTCTCAGTCTCTCGTTCTCTCCATCCACAGGGAGGTGCATGGATCAGAGCAGGTCAGTGAGTTCACCTTCAGATCCACCTTGACCCAGTCTCTTCCTGAAAACAAAGAAAACAACAAGAAGCAAACAGCCGTGCACTGCTGTGGGGGAGAGTTACACAACTGGAGAGGGGCAAAAAAAATATTAATTTAATTAAATCTTAAAGGCCACTTCAACAAGCTTCATTTTGGCCTTAATAATAATTTTATTCTCAAATAAAGATTATTTCATTTCACAGGACAACAATTTTGGCAATTCTGGTAAAAAATAACCTCAAATTTTCACAGAATGTACAGAAACAGCTCCAAATTTTATACTTACTGTTTTATTTTTGTTCTGTTTTCAAGTTTCACTCCCGTTCACTTTTCTTCTGATGTTGATGCTGTTCCAGATCATTTAGCCCTGCAGAAGCACCTTCCTCTTTACATTTTTAGTACCAAGTCCAAATTTGTTTCCCAGTTTGGTGAAGTTTTTCCCAATTTTGCAATAAAGGCTGCACAGTGTTGGGTGAGTGTGTGGAGCAGATTCAAGACGCAAAATGACTTCTGTATGGGAGTGAACGGCTCAACCTGAAAACAGAACAAAAATAAAACATTAAATATAAAATTGTGATCTCCTTCTATACATTCTCAGAAAATTTGTGATTATTTCAACAAGAATTACCAAAATTATTGGCCTGTAAAATGATGTCATTTTTTTGTCCATGTGTTTAGCTATCTCCCTCTATCTCTCTTTCCTCCACTCTCAGCCCTTCTCTCTCTTTAACTATGGTCAAGTCAAAACATCTGACTCTCTCTGTCCTCCTTTCTTTCCTTCTCTCTCTCTTTTTATCCCCCTCACCCTTGCTACTCTCTCTCCCTCTGCTCCTCTTTAGCTTTCTCCTCCTTCTTTCTCACTTCTCGCTCCTCCCTCCATCCCCATATCTCTATCCTCTCCTCTCTGTCTATCGTTCTCCTCTCTGCCTCTCACTCCCTCTCTCCATCCCTCTCTCTCGTTCTCTGGCTCTCTCTACCTCTCCTCTCCCTCTTTCTCTCTCCTATCCTCTTTGCCTCTCACTCCCTCCATATGTTTTGTTTCTCAGTCCTTTTCTCTCTCTTCCCTCTCCATGACTCTCTCTTTCTCCAGCCTTCCCCTCGCCTTCATTTCTCTCTTCCTCTCTCTCATCTCCTCTCTGCCTCCCTCTCTCTTCCCCTTCCTCTCTTTCTCCCTCTCTCTCTGCCTCTCACTCCCTCTCTCTTTCCTCTCCTCCCTTCTCTCTCCATAACCCTCTCTCTTTCCTCTCTCATCGCTCTCTCTTCTCTCGCCATAATTCTCTCTTTTACCATCCCTCTCTCCCTCCCCTCTCTGCCTTCCTTCCTCTCTCTCATCTTCTTTCTGCCGCCCTTGCTTTCTCCTCCTTCTTTCTCATGTCTCTCTCCCTCCTTGTTCCCTCTCTCCCTTCTCGCTCCCTCTATCTCTCTCCTGCCCTCTCTGTCTTCTCTCTCCATAACTCTCTCTTTCTCTATCCCTTTCTCCCTCCCCTCTCTCCTTCCCTTTCTCCCTCCCCTCTCTGCCTTCCATCCTCTCTCTCGTCTCTTCTCTGCCTCCCTTTCTCTCTCTCCTCTCCCCCTCTCTTCCTCCATCCCTCTTTCCTTCTCTTTCCCCCATCATCTGCATTCACAGTAAATCTGCTCGGTGACAGCTCTTGACTTATGACAGAGAGCGGCGGTGGCATTCGTAAGGAAAAAAAAAGAAAAGAAAAAAAAGTGACAATATTCTCCGGCCTGGATTTTAATGCAATCCCGGCAATCAGATCCTATTTGATGCATCGGCGCGAGGAGGAAGAGCGCCTTAAAAATGGATGGATTTGAAAATGAGAAGGTTAACATGATTTATACCCGGACATGGCGAGGAGAAGGCTCATTGGAATTGCGATGGGCGTTCTTGGAATTCATTTGTTCGGAAGATGGCGCGCAATCCGTCTTCGTTGTTCATCATGTGTCTATTGTGAGGCGATTGGTGAATGACAGGGAAAGCCACTGCTGTTGTGAGCGTGTGATTTCAACTGCCACATCACGGTTTGACAAGGACCTGAGCCGCTGATGGGTCACGGGGGGTGAAGTGAGGGCCTACGGAGGGATGACAAAGGAGCACCACTCGTCTTAGATATCAAAGAACAAAGTGGTTGAATAAAAAGTGCAGAAATAGTTGCCTGGCAGATCCACACTGATACTCGCAGTATATTTCATAGTACCTCTGATGCACATTGAGTCAAACATGGTCGTCCAATCAGATGTGTTCATTTCAGTGTTAAATAAAGCACCTCATTGGTCACCCATGATTTTCACCTCAGATTAGCGCAATGTTCACAGTCCCCTGTAATAGTTTGTCCTTTCTTTTTTCATTGTAAGCAGTCATATTAATTTTGATACCAAGAGACTATGTGTGTCCCTGATTGGCTAATCCACCTGCCAATCAAAAACTAGACCACAGTTAAGCACAGTGGCATCGTGAACATCTGAACAAATGAATAAACAAACAAAATGAGATGTGCTATATAATAAATATAAAAAATATATACTATAAGAGAGACTGTTTCTTGGAAGGAAAATCTTATATTAAACATATGATTTTAAGTTCTTTCATCAGACAACCATGAGAAAATTGGGGATAAATAATGCTCCCAAAAGCATGTTAAAAATGGAAATAAAAGCACCAGAATGTGCATGTGCTCTTCAAGGAGAGACCTGAACACCCCTCTCCTCACTGTGTGCAGAGCAGAGCTGGGTGAGTGCACTGCAGTCTCTGTGAATGAAAGAAAATCTATGAAAGACAGAGAAGTGTGGTGTCTTCACAGGCACATCTGTTTTACACCTATTATTCCTTTAAACTTGGTAACAATGTTATTAACCCTTTAGACCACGTAACAGTATTATTACCTCTTTAACCAGATTATAATGCCATTATCCCTTTAGACCAGGTAACAACAACAATATTATTACCCATTCAAACCAGGTAATAGTGCCATTACCCCTTTAGACCAGCCATTACCCCGTGATCATGCCCTTAAGGCACAGATTGGCTTTAAAGGGGAACTCTGGGACAGCTGAAGCTAAAGTCCGTTGCTAGAGGTGGTCGAATCCTGCCAAAAAATGGCACAGATCAGTGTGAGATCTCGCTGTGGTAGTGAGTCTGTCAAGGCAACAAACTAGTGTAGTGACGGGGGCAAGTTCTTAACTTAAAACACCAATTTGCTTCACACTGAAGAAGCTTAACACCACTTTAACCCATCTTACAACAGCCACGAGTCTTTTGGGCTTTCACATGTGCAGTGGGAAATCAACAAGGTAAGGCTAATGCTGCTTATAAAGTTGTTTTATAATGTTTCCAGGCACTAATGAGTAAACCAGGCAGAGTGTTTTGTTTGTTAGACTCGATCACTTGCCCAAATCACTACACTAGTTTGTTGCCTTGACAGACTCACTGCCACAGCGAGATCTCCGCCGAGGCAACACTGATCTGTGCTGTTTTTTGGCTTCTGACAGAATTCCACAACCTCTAGCAATGGACTTCAAACGTGCCGGAGTTCCCCTTTAAGTTTCAGCCTTCTTGGAGTCTGCACTATAGTGAAAAGGGCTCTGCACAACACTCTCTTTTCTATGAACTAAAGTATGTGTTACCATTCTGATTCTTTTGGTACGACGCAGCTCGGCCAGGGCCAGGAAAGTCACAGGGTTTTCCCTGATATAGGTAAGTTACCATAAATTACCTAAAATACTTATACATAAGGTACAAGAACACAAACTAAGAAAATCAAACACCAAGGATTTATTCATAAAAGCAAAAGCGAGTCTCAAAAACACGAGTCACACAGGCCTGCAAACAGAACCGAATGAGAGCTTTAACTAGAGACACATTTACTCAATAAGGTGGAGTTGATTGGCCAGGCACCAATCAGGGAGCAGCAGGAATCCCAGGCCAATCAGGGGCAGTGCCTGAAAGCAAATTTACCTGCGTGGAAAAAACAGGTTCCGCACACACCAAGAGGAGGTGAACTGAATGCCAAGGGCTGTAACAGCTTGGGTTTGATTTTCCCTGTTTCTCAGGCTGCGTCTCATTTTTCTTTTCTCACTTCCCAAACCCTTTATTCTTCTCTTCAACTCTGCAGGAAATGGGTGAGGAAGTCCCGCCCACAGAGGAGGCATAGTGACGAGAGAGAATCTAAACTCTTCACTGAGGCCAATAAAGTTAGATTCTTTTCTCTGATATCTGCTCCTGAAGCCTCACTCATGTTTACTTCTTCATTCTGTGATTTTCTTTCTCTGACACATTTGATTGACAGCTGAGAAATGGAGGATCGAGGAGAGGAATCAAGGAGAAGGAAGTGAGGAAAGAGAAATGAGACGCGGCCTCGGTGTAAGGTTGTTCTGACCCAAGACATGTTTTTGGATTTCAATGACCAATCCCACATGTGACCAGGCTGATCAATGGCTCATACTTAAAGGGAAACTCTGGCACATTTGAAGCTAAATTTGAAGCTCTGTTTTTAGAGGTGGTGGAATTCTGTCAGAAGACAAAAAACGGCACAGATCAGTGTTGCCTCAGCGGAGATCTCACTGTGGCAGTGAGTCTGTCAAGACAACAAACGTAATAATGGGGGCAAGTTCTTAACTTCCACGTAAAATGGCAATTTGCTTCACACTGAAGAAGCTTAACACCACTTTAACCCATCTTACAACAGCCACGAGTCTAACAAACAAAACGCTCTGTCTGGTTCACTCATTAGTGTCTGGAAATGTTTGAAAACAACTTATAAGTAGCCTAACACTTACCTTTGTTGATTTCCCACTGCACATGTGAAAGCCCAAAAGACTCGATTGTCGATTCATTTCTAATCCCATTTATTTATGTGTGAATTATATTTTTTGAAAAGCACAAAAAATACATTCCTGAACCATTTTCTTTCAACAACTTTCAGTTTTTCTTCTTCACCATCAGTAGTTGATCTTCACTTGTTGCTTTTGGCGGCTCAAGCCTCTCACTGCCGCAAACGAGTCTTTATTTTATTTTTTTAAGTTAGACAAATTATAATTCAACTTAATAGGCATTTGACAAAATAGGCATTTGACAAAAGGGAAAAAGAATGAATAGAATAATATCTAGATGACGAAAACTAGGCCATTTTGTGTGTTCCTATCGCCAACAGAGCCCAAAGGAAGTCACCATCCTCATGTAGAGTTCCATATTTGGAATTCCAAAGAGCCATTTTTCAATATAAAGTGAACTGGAGCCAGAGTCGATGGAGCCAGAAGCATGTTCACGCTCACTTCCTGTTTGGAATATGGCGGCTAGCAGGTTAGCGCTGTGCATTTATATATACAATCTGTGGTGTAAAGTCCCCCTTGCTCTCATTAAAGTGCCTGATGGTGCCTCCCCGATGCAGTGTGAGCGGGTTATTTTTGTTGTGTTGTTTAGTGACAGATTTGACGTGTCAGTCTGAATAAAATGTCCCGGTCTCCACGGCGACACACAGATAAACACTTGATCTGCCTGTGCTGATGCTGTACAAGCTGCAGCCCTCAGCTCCTCTGGCCCTCTGCCATTCACTCTGCACTCGGCCAATTAAGTCAGCTGTCACTCACACTCACTCGAGTCCAAAGAGCTGCTGCAGCTAACGGCTCAGCACCGAGAAATAAACAACAGTACAGCGGCTTTAAAGGGCCTATGACAGTTTGGACCATTCACTTGACTTCAAATCATTCTATTTATTTGTTTTACTCATAATTTAGCTGTCTTTTAGGTTAAATTTTACTTCATGGTTGGAAATCATGGCAGTATAAAGAAGCAGCCTAAGGGAGTGTGATGTCACCCATAGTGTTTGGTTCCAGTCAAATGAAGCGCACCGAGGCTGGCAGTCATGGGCAAATTTGGAGCCGAGTTTCATATTAAGAATAGAAATTTATTTATGGACAAAATAGTGAAATAAAAACACCAGGATCATGAAGAGTGTGTTAATACAAACATTTGAAGAACTTTAAGGGGAGACAGTGGCTCAGAGGTTCCAGCAGTGGTTCCCCATCCTGAAGGTTGGACACTTCACTCACATTGCCTGGTCTGCCCCAGGGCAGCTGTGGCTACAACAGTATCTTACCAGCACCAGTAAGGAGTGAATGAATAATGATTACAGTGCAGCGCTTTGAGAGGCTTTGACAAGTCTGTAAGGCACAATACAAGTGTCAGGATTTATTATTATTAATAAAATGAAGAGCCTGACAGCAGCAGTTACAGAGTGAGGGACAACATTTTAGTCAACACAAAGTGGAAGTTGATTGAAGCCAAACACTTCCTGTTTGGTTAGTGATGTCCATACAGTCTATGTCATGACATCACAAACAAACAGTTTTTTTTGTTCTGGTGTTAATTCTGAAATTTAGTTTTGTTTTGACTAAAAGGATTTTCAGCTTTAGTCTGTGTTACAGCCCCAGGCCTCCAGTTCTCTGACTTATTTTGTGTGTTTTAATTTCTTTTGCTTCTCTCCTGATTCCTGCTGTTAGAGCCCTGGTCCCTGGTTGGTGGGACACTTCTATTTCAGACCAATTCTGCCTCACCTGCAGCCACCTCCCCCTGTTTAAGAAATTCCAGCACCTGTTCAGGTCTGTGAGTCTTTGTGGCCAATGTGCCATTTCTTTGTTCTGTGCTAATACGTGTCTGACTTTGTGTGTTGAGACACTATTTCTGTTTCTGTTAGTTTAGTCTTTGTTTTTGGTCACTCAATTCTGTTTATCCGGCTATGTCACAGGGGCAGCAGTTCGCCGCCCAGTCCTCTGTGCACCCGACCCCTCTGAACCCCTCTGCAGGGGGTGAGCCCACAGAGGTGCTGCATGTTTTGGGTTGATGGTGGAAACCAGAGCGCCCGGACAAAACCCATCCAGACACGAGGAGAACATACAAACTCCACACAGAAAGGCCTCGCCAACCCACGGATCAAACCCAGATCAGATTGTGGGTTTATGTGATTTGATTTTGGGACACTCATGATTTAGTTTTGGTTTGTGCTTAAGTTTAGTTGCTGATTTTTGTATAGACCCACGAGACCCATTTTGACACGAAACCTTTTGTTTAGTTTACCTTGTATATTTCTGTTAAATACATTTTTACTTAATTTATACTATTTTCCACCTTGTTTTTTCTCACTTTCCAGGCCCTAGTGAGCTGGGCCTTAACATTTATTTTATTATTTGACCTTTATTTAACCAGGAAATAACCAGGAAAATTGAGATTAAGAACCTCTTTTTCAAGGGAGTCTTGGCCAAGAGGCAGCAGCAAACACAAAACACAGTTACATATTTACACAGATAAGACATAAAAGTTTAAAAACATTATGAAAAACAAGTGCAGATTGTGGAATTGGTCTCAAAAGCTCACAATTTGGATTTAAAAGTGCTCAAGGAAATTAAATCAGTTAGTTTCCGGTCTTTCTGTAGCATATTCCATGCAAAAGGTGCAGAGTAAACAAATGCCTTTTTACCCAATTCTGTACCAGCATAAGGAACAGAAAGCAACAAATAGTCTTGTGAACGAAGAGAATACGATTCAGCATTTCTCAGAGCAATTAGGGTGCAAATGTACAAAGGCAGTAGTCCCAATATTGCCTTATAAATGAAAGTGTACCAGTGACTAGTCCTCCGAGTGGCCAGAGCAGGCCACCCCACTCGAGAGTATAATTCACAGTGGTGAGTGGACATCTTACAGTTTGTAATGAACCTCAAAGAAGCATGATAAACCATATCAATCATTCGAAGACATTGAGCAGCAGCATTCTTCTTTTTTTTTTTACATTAAAAGAAAAAAACAGTTTATTTTGAAAATAAAATCCCAATTTTAGCCTCAGCTTCTTCACTGGATTATCTATATGTGGCTTGAAAGTGAGTTTGTCATCAATTAAGACACCTAGGTATTGGTACATATGAACCATCTCTATTTCACTGCCCTCAAGAGTGGACACTGTGGGAATCATTTGAGGCAACTTTTTACAGTTAAAAAACAACATGAGCTTTGTCTTATCAGCATTGAGACCAAGTTTCAAGTTAATTAATGAGTGTTGGACAGTTACAAAAGCTTTCTGCAAAGATTCAACAGCCTGAACAAGAGTTGCTCCACAGTAGATA
Source organism: Odontamblyopus lacepedii (assembly GCA_034769755.1). Taxonomy (NCBI): domain Eukaryota; kingdom Metazoa; phylum Chordata; class Actinopteri; order Gobiiformes; family Gobiidae; genus Odontamblyopus; species Odontamblyopus lacepedii. The sequence continues at coordinate 11,876,598 of CM068348.1, read as the reverse complement.
ACTGTGTCATCAGCATATAAATGCAATTTTGCATCTGACACATTTAAACCTAAATCATTGATATAAATGATAAATAAGAGGGGGCCCAATACAGACCCCTGTGGCACCTCCTTGTAAACAGAAAGAAACTCAGAACACAGACCATCATATTTAATACATTGAGATCTATTGCTGAGATCATTTGAAAACCAAGCTACTGTGTGCTCTGAAAAACCCGAATGAAGCAGTCTAATTTTTAAAATATCATGGTCGATGGTGTCAAACGCTTTTGACAAATCAATAAAAAGAGATGCACAATGTTGTTTCTTGTCAAGCGCAACAGTAATGCCATTTACCACTCTCTTTGCTGCTGTAATGGTACTGGTAACAGTCTGAAACAGAGTGTTTTGTGATTGAGAGAAGAACTGAGCCTAAATATGCAGTTTGTGTGTAGATCTAAACACAACACCAGGTCAGGAAATGTTATACCATAGATCATCTAGGATAATATGGGTCCTTTAATGCCTTACTAAGAAACATCCCAGGATAAAGCATATTATCTTTATAGAAACAAGCAGAGTCCCTCCGTCATCAGAAAAGTTCCACCTGTACCTCAGAATCTCCAGCTCCATTTCCCAACATGTAACGTGAGGTAATACCGTGTGCTGCAGAGAGTGCATTTCCAAACACGGTTCATCTCACAGGGACTGCAGGCTCGGCTCTCTGCTCCGGCCCCCTCCTCTGCACAGTGGGCTCCTGTGTGACCATCTGTGTGAGAGACAGAGCCCCAGTGTGGTCAGGGGCCAAACGGGGCGCCCATGACAGGGACCTCCGCACAGACCGCTCTTTGTAGACATCTGCTGAGGGGCCTCCACTGTGGGTTAGGGCCAACAAAGAGTCTTTTCATTTGAGTTTACGCTAACAATTTATCAATGGAAATGTTCTGATTACAAATGACTGGAAAATGATTACATCTGGTTCATAAAATTACAAATACAAGTTGTTGTTTTTTTGTATTATTATTTATTTTTATTTTTTTTCATCATTTTCACTCCTATAAAGTTCAAGTATCAATTAAATGTGCATTATTGTATTGTGATTTTTTTGGTTGGGGGTCCGTCACTTGCTTGTTGCTATGGATACGCCATTGCTCTGCCTGGAATGTTCCACAGTGTAACACTAAACAGCTCTACCTTCCATTTATTCAATTCAATTAGCTGTTTTTTTAGCTCAAAAAATACCTAGAAAAACAGGCACTTTGACTGTGAGCAGGGTCGCCTCTCCACAGATCTGACCTGTAACTTGGTCAGGTTTGGTCTCCATGAAGATGGAAAGGTTTAAAACCATGAAACATTCCAGACAAAGCAATGAGAAAAGCATCTGACGGACCCTCCATCAGAAAAGTTACACAATGCACCTTTTCACAGTTCTAACATAAAGACACAGACTTTAGCAGCTTTAGACACAATTCTCAAAGACAAATTGCAAATAGTTTTCAAAAGCACATGAAAAGTAAGAGCTACAGAGCGTTCTCTTAGTGAAAAATAGTGAACAGGTGCTTCTCAAGGACAGGGCTCCAACAGTGAAAATGACCATGTTCGTTGTACACTGTAAAATCGAGTAAGTAGACCTTACTTTAAAAAATCTGGGAAACCGATTGGCTTAAAAAATTTGACTAAAGTGGAGGGTTAATCTGTCACGTTGAAACCCAAAATGCAGGACTGCTGTAATAGTTATTTAATAATAATAATAATAATAATAATAATAATAATAATAATAATAATAATAATAATAATAACAAAGATCCAAAAATCGAAAGTAAACTGTCATGACAAGACAACGGACCAGCAAAGGTGAACACAGTGTATACACACACACACACACTCTTCAAGAGTGTGTGTGTGTGTGTGTCACTTTACTTCAAGGGTAAGGTACTGTCTACTTGGTAAAACCATGGAAACCGAAATCTTGAAATGAGCAAGTAAACGTTACTTATATCCACACGTTAGAGTAAAAACAGGTTCTATTCTACACTATACTATAAAAACTATAAAAAAATACAGTTCGGTCATTCCATGTCAACTCAACCAAGGCGCTTAGGATGCAAAAAATGCTGGAAGAAAGAAGACAGGAGTACAGGTTTAGCAAAGTTTGAATTAACAGAGGGAGTATGTACAGACTGAGTGAACAGAGGGTTAGGGTTATATAGAGACGGCCCTGGGATGTTTAGGGAATAAGTGGAGCTGTAAGAAAAACAGGGAAGTAGCAAAAGGAGGAACGGAACAGGCTGGGAAATGGAGCTGGACTCTTGGCAATAACATGTCACTGTTGAAGTTACTCGTCTCATTCAAGTTGACCTTAGTCTATCTGACAAGTCATGTGCGTTTTTCACCATGAAACTTCACTGTTACTTTACCACAATCATTAAGATCCACACATTTGTAGCTGTGAGTAAACTTAAAATAAAAAAAACTTACTGTGACAAAGTTATAAAAGCGCTCAAAAAGGTCCGAGGTCTTCTGTTAGTGAAGGTAAAAATCCTTTATTATTTACATGGAACCGCCCAGTGTCTTCTGACACAGGTTGTATCTTTAACAGGACTTTTGGGCCAAGAGCTTTTGAGGAACATCTATAATATTTACAATACGTTTTAAAAATAAAAAACAAGGTTCCCGATGTATGACACTACATGAATCTAAAAGGCAGTGAAATGCACAGTGTGGTTCAACAATAGAACGCAGTATGGAGGCTGGAAGGCAAAGGAGCGAGGTCAAAGAAACAGAGTGAAGTAGTTTTCTGCAAAGATGTTAAAGTTCATTACACTGCAGTGGAGCTAAATGTGTAAGTAAATGATGGACATGGAGATACTGTATGTAATGAAACATTTACAGAGAGAATCATTCAAACCTTACCTTTTTCTTATATAGAGTGAAAAAACCTGGGTTTAAAGTGACATTACAGTTCTACAAGACATTTCTTTAAATACAAATATAGGCAGTTAAAATTAATCTTGTTAAAATGCAGATTTGTGTTCTAAACCAGTGGGTTCTTGGGTCTCGTCAGGTTCAACATTTGTGATTTATCTTTTTAAGACATTTCATGGTAAAGATCAATAAGAAAATCAGTTCTATACCTGCCAATTTGGGATTATGACATCTAGACCTGACACTCGAGAATCCCGTCACGGGTTCTGCATGAATGTCTATGGCGGGATGTTCAGCAGTTACCATGGTGACACAATGCACATATTACCAAACCTGCCAAAAAAGTAGTCTGAAAAAAATACAAAATACAACAAATACAAACACATTTTCAGGAGCCTGTGATCAAAATGAGCATTCATGTTCACAATCGGGTGTTTCATGTTCAAGAAAAAGAGCCGACTGTGATAAAACCCACTGAAGTAAATGTGATCAGTGGTAAAATGATGGTTGATTTGCTGAACATAATGAAACACTACAATGACATAAGATAAAGAAAACTGGGACATTTTCTCATGTTCCCTACATTTTGTCAAACTTACTACCGCGAACAGAACCTGGTTTGTGAAGTAAACATGAATAGAGCCTTTTACATGTGTGAGAGATGTTCTTTTTTAGCAGCTCAAATCATTTCATCTTTGTAGCACTCACTTCTTTCTGGTCCGATTGATAAAACGAAACTAAAGTCTAAATTGAGTAACAGAGCAGTGCCTCAGACAGAGCAGTGCCTTGAGCTAGCATTACACCACATACGCAGCAAAAAGTGGAGTGTTAAAATCAACTCTCACAGAATGAATTTGAACATGTTCTCAGGGTTTATATGATTTAATATTTTTTGGAAATGTTAATGAAGTCACAGTGAACAAAAATGGATAACACTTTGTAGGGTTATCCTGATTTTGCTAAACAACACTTTTTTTTTTTTACACTTTAGATAATTTATGTTGAAATTATGCACAAAACTGGTTCAAACTGGTCTTCTCTCACGGGAGTTTAAGTGGTGGGTGGGAGGTGCCAAAAGAGTTAAAATAACACTTTTTGTGTTAAAACAACTCTGAAATATTTTACCCTGAAATTTTAACCCTCCAGTTTTTGCTGTATAGGAAATATTGTCAATATCAGCTGCAAAGTATCAACGTCGCGTGTGAAAAGTTTCCCAGTCGTCCCCATATCGTGCAGAGTCCCTGAGTACATTTATAGCGTGCTCAAAGGGACTTCTTTCTCTCTCTCTTTTTCCTCTCCTCTTTTACTTCGCTTTACTTTTTCTTCCATCACTTCTTTAGACTCCATTTGCTTCGCCCTCCACACACACCCTGCCATCCTCCTCCCCTGCCCGGGAACCTGCAGCCGTGGCGTTCATTTGGCACGGATAGATGCGACAGTAGCGCTCCAGGCTCCGTGTTCATTGTTAGCTCTTCTCTGCAGTGTTAGGGCACAACATAAATCTTTGTGAGTCGGGGGATTACAAATAAACGTGGCGGTAATGTGTGGACCGCCGGCGTGTCCGCTCCAGACGCTGAATTAAAGATGACTTCCCCTGGACCACGTGACGGGGTGAGGCCCAGTTCAGGGGATGTAAACACGGCCATAGCATGCGCTGTGTGTGTATGTGTGTATATGTGTGTGTATATGCGTGTGTTTAGATTCACACATTTGAATTATGGAGGACAATATGTGCATCACAGATACATGAGGAGAGCAGCTTAAGCTAATGTGCAGAGATATGTGCATAGATGGTGTGATAATGCACTCTGTTCTTTATGGAACTTAAAGCCCTGTACCATAGACTATAAACAGAAGTGGACTGAGGGAGTGTCAGTGTCACCCACATTCAGCTCCAGTCAAATGAAGCTCATGGGTCTGTCCCGTATGGGGCAAATTTGGAGTAGAGTTTCATATTAAGAATAGGAATTTAAAAAAAAAAAAATAGAAAAATAAAAACAGCAGGATCATGTAAAGAGGGTTAATGTGAACATTTTAAGACCTAATTGACGAAGTTCACTGCAGCAGTTACAGAGCGTCACTTTACATTGACTCAATGGAGTTATTTGGAACAGCAGATAGTAGGTTAGCTATGTCCATTTATATATACAGTCTATGCCCTGAAACAGATTTTCATGTGTATTTGAGCAAAAAGTGTCTTGTTTACATCTAATTATAAAGGACTAATAATCAGGAGGTGCCCTGTTAGCATGGTAGTTGTTAGCAGTACTGTGACGTCAAAGTCCACTTTGATCTCTGACAATTGGGAAAATCGCACATAAACTTACCGTGGGAATTGGGATACTCAAAATGTAAAAGGTAAGTGAGGAATAACCACCGAGTTGGATGGAGTTGGAAAGATGTACATGTCAGTCAATCAATCAAAGTGCTTTACAGTGACTAAAAACAATCCCTCTTTTCCTTCAACCCACCCATCCAACTCCCACAGCTGCCCGACCCCACACTACCAAACAACCCAGACCCACGCACACACGCGCACACACGCACGCACACACACACACGCACACACACACACACATGCACACATGCTAAAATACATAAAACTACACAAAGTAAAATGTGAGGCTGAATACAGGTGAACTGTTGAGAAGGAACCATCAGGAGGAGGCCACAGGGAAGACCCAGGACACACTTGAGGGACTGGGAACGCCACGGGGTCCCACCAGAGGAGCTGGAGGAACTGTTTGGGGTGAGGGAAGTCTGGGCCTTCCTGCTCAGACTGCTGCATCCATGACTTGGAAGAAAACGGATGGATGGCACTGTGCGCTGTTTAAAATGAATTATTCTTCAAGACAAAGAAATTTATGTATTTAGTTATATTCATTTTATAAAACATATTACTACAGGTAGTACCAGTGCGTGAGCCGTTTTCCTCAAATGCATCTATTACAAATGTAAGGGCTTAGTCTGTCCTGGTCACATGTGGGTGGACTCTGTGTATTACATCCATGTAAAGGTCTCCGGATGAAAATGTCACATGTTCCCCTCTTGGTGCTGTTAATGCAGGCACCCACACAGGGCCAAGTCACGGGCCAGTGATTTTCCAATACTTCTTTAAAATGACAAATCTTTCCTGTTAATGAATTCCAGCAAGTAATTAAAATTGAAATTGTTTTTACCTCTGATGGTGCCTCTGTTATTATGGCCAACATACAGACACTATAACTGCAGCTAACCTAAGTAATAATTATTAAAGGTTCTATATTACTCAGCATTGTAAGCTTTGCGATTTTAGAATGTTGTTGCCTCCTCAAAAACAGACCTGGAGTTGTGTTTTGTTTCAAAAAAAGTTCAAAATGCTTTGTTCCGCTTGTGATGTGGTGAAGAAGCAGTTTTCAAGTTAACAGCTCCTCTTCCCTTTTATTTTAGTAGAGAACGGCAATTCCAGGGCTGAAATTCTCCAAATGAGTCTAGTGAAAGTGTAGAGTTAAAAAACACACTGGAGCACTTCCTGTATTCTTACGTTTTCCGTGGGTGTGTGTTATGAAGTATGCGTGAATGAAACAAAACACAACTCCAGGTATGTTTGTGATGAGGAAACAAAACAAAAAAAAGATCATGCACCTTATGATTCACCTCGTAACTCATTGTTCATCCAATCCAGTGTTCCAAAGTTCTATGACATTGTCGATTTGTACACGGCTAAGTTCATGAATGAATGGAATGAATGAATGGAAGCCTTTATTTGTCAATTCCATTGCATGTACAAGACATACAAGAAATCGAAATTGGACCTGTTCACCCATTCGTACATTACAACATACAAAGAACAATATTACATGGGGAAGACAACACGGACCGGACAGGGAGGCAGCTAGCAGATAGAAATAAACAAAAAAAAAAAAAAAAAACAGCATCACATGAGGACAGGGGGAGGGAAAAAAAAAAAAGAGGACCACCCCAGAACAGAATATTGTTCAACTTCCGGGTTGGCTGAGTGAACGCTGGCACATCCTGCTGCCACTGCTCGCCAATTCCCGATCAAAGTTCGATTTTGGGTTTTATGCTTGCTCAAAATCACGTCCTTTACTGATTCTGGACATGCATACAATTCAATTCAATGCAATTTTATTTATATAGCCCAGAATCACAACAAGAGTTGCCCCAATGGGCTTCACAGTGAAAAACATGGAAACATCATCTAACATAGACATCCGCAAACACATTGTCCGATCCTCAGTCTCTCAATGAACAGGCGATCCTTGGTGCCAGAGAGCAAAAAACCCATCGGCGGGTGCAGTATGGGAAAATTCTCTCCAGACACTGTTGCCAATCAGCTGTCGCGATGTGGCAACAAGCCATTCTCTAAACGGCAAGTATGAATCTGGCTCAATTTTTAGCCTACCTTTTGCTGTTAGCCTGTCACTCACTTCTGGCTCCAGCAACAAAGTTGACTGTGTCTGGCGGTCCAGTCTGGCAAAATTATGTGGATCTACAAACTGCACGGCTTAACAGCGATCATCTGGGCGGTTTTCTCCGTGATCCACAGTCCAATGATGGGTCTCTGACAGTACTCCTCTGCTGAGCTCCTGCGGCTCCGCTTCCACCTGTCCGAGCCACCGCCCTTAGCACTGCATCTGGAACCAGGGATCAGTTACCAGCCCCGCCGGAGATATGTACATCGAGGGTCCTGTCTGAGCTTACACATCGACAAATCCACCCAGATCAACTCTATCTGGTGTGAGTCTCGGCGTCCTTCACGTAGCTCCAGCCGTGACGTGAACCACAGCATGTTAGCCTACCTGCCTAGGTCGGCTAACGCTAACTCAGCTGTCAAACAGGAATACTCCATTGTCAACTTTGGTATTCTAAATATCCGCTTGCTCAAGGGGAAGGGGCAGCTTGTCCAAGACCTCATCCATGACCACAAGTTGGATTTATTATGCTTGGCGGAAATGTGGCAACATCCTAATGACTTTTCTCAGCTGAACAACAGCTGCCCACCGGGCTGTGTTTACATCTGCCAGCCAAGAGTCTCGGGCCGCAGTGGAGGTCTCACGATACTCTTCCAGGATAGCTGGAAAGTCTCACCTGTGAGTGCACCTTCACAGCATTTGAATCCATTGTGGCGCAAATATCAGGACCTACACTGTTAGAATAAAATGCTTATAATGATGAAGTTATTAAAAATGTACATGTGGTTAAAAAGGTGATTTCAGAGTACAGAGAGTTCTTTGTTAAGAAAGGAATGCTGCTCTGAGAGACCAGATGCATGACCTCTTATGACCTTTTCCCTCCTTGCGGGGCTGTTCACAATCGTAAATTTGTGCTTATCTCAACAAATGTAAAACAAAGCCATGATATACTTCACTATGTTGTAACCTATGTATTCACTATGTTGTAAACTATGTATTCTCTGACTATGCTTTGTACTGACATGATGGATGTGGTGGAGGAAATAAAGGCCGTGCTGCCGGAGGAGGGGTAGGAAGTTGTTGGTGTGGATGGCCCGAGTGCAGACACCCTTCTGTCCTCCGTGCGCACGTAAAATGAAAAAGCTGACTCAGGTGGTTCAATCTCAATAGGCACAGACTGGTTTAATGTAAAACTGTAAGATTTATCACTGGTTTGTGATCTTATTCCATAACATACACCAACAATTATTGCGACAGTTTACAAGCCACCCAAGCCAAATCCTGAGTTTTTAACTGACTTTGCCTCTTTTCTCACTCACCTTTCATCTCTCTCCCCAAACATTATAGTACTGGGTCATTTTAATATTCATATGGACAATTTTAACAGTGTTATCACCAAAGATTTTTTATCCTGTTTGAACAGTTTTGGACTTCAACAACATATTAATTTTCCTACTCACTCAAAAGGGCTCATTTTGGACTTACGGACTCACACCGTAGAACTGTAAATCCACTGACCTTCCCATTACTGACCACATGTTAATATCCTTTAATATAAAGTTTTCTTTCACCCCTATGAACTAACATCAAGGACCATGATGTCCACCGTCCTGTGGACTCACCACCCGCAGACGGGTTCATGGGGGGGTCAGGTGTTATGAGGATTGGGCAGCAAGATGCCCCCGCGACCCAGCCGGATTAAGCGGGAGAAGATGGATGGATGGATAAAGTTTTCTTTGTCTAAAATCAACATACCCCGCACTATATCTTTCCGCAATATCAAGAACATTGACACTACAACACTCTCCTCTTCCATCACCACTGTACCCCATCCAGACAGTTTATGTACTCCTGATGATCTTGTTCATTTTTACAATACCAATCTGCAAAATATTTTAAATTCTCTGGCCCCCATCAAATCCAGAAGAGAACAGAACCTTCTCACTCTCAGCTCCCTGGTTCACTCCTGAACTTCGTCAGGTCAAGGCCAGGGGCCGCCAAATTGAACACCTGTACAGAAAAACAGGCCTCACTGTCCACAAGGAAATGCATACAAACCACACTCTTCATTACAAAGACTCTATAAACACTGCCAAATCAACCAATTTTTCTAAATTAATCACCAACATCAAAGGGAACTCAAAAACCCTTTTTTCCATCGTCAATAACAGCACACAATCTCCCAACCTTTTCCCTGGTCATCTTCTCTCCAACGATTTCTGCAACTCCATAATGTCCTTTAATGACAAAATACACAAGATTCATGAGCAAATAAATGCAAGTAGTTCAACATTTATTACAGTCCCCTGCACCTCTCTCCCCTCCACATTTTCAGTTTATTCTTCCTTCAGTTGCTGAAATATCAGCCCTGGTCCATAAATCCAAACCTTCAACCTGTAGATTAAACCCCCTCCCCACTTCCCTGGTTAAAGCCTGTCTTCCTTCTCTCATCTCCTTAATAACTTCTATCCTATATTCCTCTCCATTCACTGGCATTGTACCCTCCTCATTCAAAACTTCAGAAATCATTCGAATCAGCAAAAAACCTGGTACAGACCCATCCATCCATCCATCTTCTCCCGCTTAATCCGGCTGGGTCGCGGGGGCAGCGTGCTGCCCAATCCTCATAGCACCTGACCCCCCCTATGAACCCCTCTGCAGGTGGTGAGCCCACAGGAGGGTGGGTAACATGGTCCTTGATGTTAGTTCATAGGGGTGGTACAGACCCAACTGATTTTAATAACCTACGCCCCATATCCAATCTCCCATTTCTTTCAAAAATACTTGAAAAAATTGTTGCTTCTCAACTTGACTCTCACCTCACTGAAAATAAACTGTATGTAATTTCAATCCGGCTTCTGACCCCTCCGTAGTACCGAAACAGCCTTAATTAAAATCACAAATGATCTCCTACTTGCAGCGGACAATGGATTCCTAACAATACTCATTTTACTGGATTTAAGTGCAGCTTTTGACACAATCACTCACACCACTCTCATTGACAGACTTATCTCTATAGGACTATCACACACACCTCTCCACTGGTTCATTTCATATCTTTTCACCCACTAGTACATCCAACTTGGCTCATACTCCTCCCAGCATTACCCTGTTTCCTCAGGTGTTCCCCAAGGCTCAGTCCTTGGCCCCCTTCTATTCATCATCTACCTCCTTCCCCTTGGTCACATTTTCAGAAAACATAACATACGCTTCCACTGTTATGCAGATGACACCCAGCTCTATATCTCCTCCAAACCGTCCAACATCCTCTCACCCTCCGCCCTCACCCACTGTCTTCAGGAAATCAAATCCTGGTTCTCCTCCAACTTTCTAAAACTAAACGGCAATAAAACTGAAGTCCTACTAATTGGCAACAAATCTGCACTACACAAAATAGACAGCCTTTCAATCACTGTTGATAATTCCTCCATCTCTCCCTCCCCTCAGGTAAAGAGCTTGGGTATCACCCTGGACAGCACTCTCTCATTCCAGTCACACATTAACAATATCACACGCACTGCCTACTTCCACCTGAGAAATATCAACCGTCTCCGTCCTTCACTCACCCCTCACACAGCTGCCATTCTTGTCAATAGCCTGGTCACTTCACGTCTTGACTACTGCAATTCCCTGCTGTATGGTCTCCCCCCAAAAACTATTCATGAACTACAACTTCTCCAAAACTCTGCTGCCCAGATCATCACCAGAACTCCCTCTATTCACCACATCACCCCGGTCCTGCAGCAGCTTCACTGGCTCCCTGTTCACTATCGCATTCAGTTTAAAATCCTACTCCTCACATTCAAGTCCATCCATAACCTGGCTCCTACTTATCTCACAGAACTCCTTCATGTCACCACACACACCTGCTCACTCAGGTCATCCTCTTCCATCCACCTCACAGTCCCTCCCGCTCGTCTCAGCACCATGGGGAGCAGGGGCTTCAGCCGCTCTATGGAACTCACTCCCCCCAGACCTACGTAACGTTGAATCACTACCAACTTTTAAATCCAGACTTAAGACCCATCTTTTCAAAATAGCTTACCCCACTTAATCATCCATCTCCTTGCTGATTGTTTTATTTTACTTGTATTGCACTGTCCATTCTCTTTGTTTTGTTTTGTATTTATTGCCTCTTTTAATTGATTGTCTTTTTACGGTGTCCTTGAGTGTCTAGAAAGGCGCCTTGAAATAAAATCTATTATTATTATTATTATTATTATTATTATTCGTTATATTGTTTGGAGTGAGTACAGTACAAACATTCCACAGGACTGGCTGCACGATCCGGATCCTGCAGCCATAGTTCATGTACAAAGTCAAACATAATAAAATCTCTCTTTCTTTTTAGGCAATGTTCACCCAAAGAGAAAGTAAATATATTCTAATGGGTACATGTGAGTTCAACAGGCCACATGTAAGAACTACGCTGAGGGAAAACCGTTTATCAAGCAAAGGAGTTCAATTATGGAACAGTTGCTTCAATGAACTAAAACAAGCGCTTTCTCTTTCACAGTTCAAAGCAGAATAGTAATGAAAAAAAATATCTGAAAGAATGACCTAAAGAGAATTTTGATAAAATTAGAATAATTGTTGATTTATTTATTTTTTATTATGATATAGCAAAATGTTGTATTAATGTCATATTTATTTTGTAGATGAATGTCCGCTGTTTTAGGAGATAAGGGTCGGCACAAAAGGCTTTAGCTTCTGCCTACACATGGTCATTGACTTAGTGTTTGATCTGATTGTTCTACAGATGGAACATATTTTATATTATGACTGAATATAATGTATGTAAAAAACACATGAAAAACAACATTAAAACATCAGAAAACAGCGAAATATGGGCCCTTTAAGTGAAGAAACCCCATTCTAGGGTTAGTTCTGAACTAAAACTCCAAATATCAGAAAACATTAATTTAAATGTAACATCCCGGTCCATTACTTGATAATCACTCAAGCAACTTGATGCTATTAGCAAAGTGGTGAAATGTGAGTTTCAACTGAATTTGTGCACACGTATATCAAGATGAGAAGGATTTGATGATCACTGAAGCAAGCACCCTGTCATTTCTGTTTTCTCTCCGTTATCAGGACTCGGGACAGCTCACAGATTCAGATCAGATCTAATACCGGGCTCACGCAACCCTGATGAAAGAGTGGCAGAAGTGTGTGTGTGTGTGTGTGTGTGTGTGTGCACTAATGTCTCAAAGTATCTAATTTTGAGGCTGGAGTTTCACTGCAGTTGCTCCATTTGAACTAACGCTGGAAATCAGTGTTGGGTGTTTGTAAAAGGATCAGCTTTAAAGGGCTCATATTACACTATTTTCTGATTCACTGTATGTTGTAATGTTGTTTCCTCGTCACAAACAGACCTGGAGTTTTTGGAGTTTTGTTTCATTCACACAAACCCTTTCATTTCTTCTCTCAAATGGAAAACATGGGGTAATACAGGAACTGCTGCACTACCTTTTTAGCCCTGGAATTGCTAATGTCTATCAAACTAAAGGTGAAAGGTAACTGTTAACTTAAGAAGAAAAAAAGAAAGAAAACATGTGTCCTTACTTTGAGTTAGAGCCTTGCAGTCCACAGGACCCGATGAGGAGATGATAAACTGTAGTCCTGCTAACTAAATATGAGTTTAAAATAAAGTATACAAATGATTAACGTACGCCTATAATATATATTTTGTGCTGAATATTTTATCTGGCATTAATAAAAAACATTTTAAGCAGCCAAAACTTGCAGATGGTCTAATTTCACTCACATTTTTTACAATTCCTTTCCACTTCTCCATGTTTGATGGAGCTTTGAAGACACGGCAGAAGAACAGAGCTCCTCTAGTGAATCTCACAGTGCTTCTTTAAAGAGAGGTACGCTTACCGTCAAAAAATCAAGAAACTTGATGAAGAAATTGAAGAAATCAAGACCTTTCATGAGAAAAAAAGGGAATGTTCCCATCTTGCAGGATTTGTGGGAGGCAGCGGAACAAAATATCACAGATGCAGGCAGGAACAGGAATGAAAATTACGATTCTTTGCGGGCGGGTGTGGGACGGCACAATGCACATGTGGGCGGGAGCAGGACTGTAAATTCTGTCCCGCGCAGACCTCTACTTTGAGTGTGCTTTCATCACCATAAACATGCCACTTGTTTGCTTGTTTCCATAGAAATGTTGTTCCTTTCGCTTTCTCAGGTGACACGCCACCTCCAGCACATAACACACTGTACCATTATAGGGCCCAGATTACACTATTTCATGACCTACGTTATGCTGTTGTTGTAAAGTTGTAAAGGAGTTGTGTTGTGTTGTGTTTTGTTTCATTCACACAAGTTTAACACACAAATCCCGCATATCTACTCTTTTCTCAAACTAAAACCACTGTCATGTGATGGTACAGGAAGTGTTCCATTGTGTTTTTAAACTCCACACATCTTCACTAGAATCATTTGGATGATTTCAGACCAGGAATTGCCAATCTCTGCTGAACTAAAGGTAAAAGGAGGTGTTCACTTGAAAACTACCATGAAGAAACAGCCAGACTAATAAGGAGTTACTACGTGTGTGAATGAAACAAAACACAACTCCAGGTCTGTTTTTGAGAAGGGAACAGTATTATTCCATGGCTTAAAGCTTATAAAAGTCAATTTTATTTAATATAGGACTTCAAGTAACTCCTCGGTTGAGCCTGGTTTTATTTGTAATCAAAGTTAGATCTAAGCCATAGTATGTAACTTTCTTGCCAAAAACAGACTAGAATATTGAATATTGTTTATTGCGCTTAAAAACATGAAAAAAAAAAACATGTCCTTACTTTGAATGGGCTTGCATTTTCATAAACATGACCCTTGCCTGTTTCCAGAGTAATAATACAAGATTACTTAAACATGTGTGAATGAAGCAAAACTGAACTCCAGGTCCTGTTTTTGAGGAGGTAGCAGCATTATAACATGGCTAAAAGCTCACAGGTGTCAGTTTTGTGTAATGCAGGACCTGTAAATAATAATTAAATAGGCTAATTCAGTCTTAAGCTGCTACTTGATAGATCCGCTGTTCTCTGCCTGATCCGCACTGTAAGATATATAAGGCCCTGATGTGTCTGCATTATAAACTCCACGTGGGGGGCAGGGGTCGAACTAACGTGATGGCGAGCGCGTGCATTCACATCTTGCTTCAGCAGAGGTCACCATAGATCACACGTGCTCCGTCAGCCCTGAGCATCTGCTGTTTATAAAGACATGTCCGTGAGCAAGAGCCAATCAAAGCGCTCGTCCATCTCTGCAGCCATAAAGGGATCAGAAATATGGGCCTCGCTCATGTTCTACAATTTGATCTCAGAATGGTGCTCAGGGGCCTGTTAAAGTCTATGGGAGATGCAGTCTTTGGTTTTGAAAGAAATATACAACACAGAAATAGAAAAATGCGAGTTTCACTCTAAGAAATGTAACACTGAGTTTTTTCAAACTACATCACATATTTGTTTTGGGTTTATTTAAAAGGATTCAAGTTTAATTAAGTATGTTTAATTGTATGTAAGATAATGTAACACTATAACATATATGGTATTAATAGGGTTGTGTTGCTAATTAAAAGTCTCGTGTTGGTTTCATTCAAAGCAATGATGGACATGACACAGTCTTTGAACATGCACATTTCCTGTATGTCAATCAGTGACGTCTTTCAGCATCTGCAGTGGATTCTAGCAGCGTTCTGTTACAAAATCTTAATTAATCCATCCAAATATTGGTAAGTACACTGTTTTATTGAGGATATGTTATTGAATCAATAACTTGTGACTGTATTTCCATGTTAAGTGAGAGGGACTTGTTTAGATAGATTTAAATTTCCACAACTACTCTCTTTTGTCCATATTAGTCTCAAGGTCTGCCCATTCCTCTTTGCATCTGCTTCTCCAAGATGTTATCAATATTGTCAATATTGTGATTTAGAGCCACAGTTTCATCCAGCCTGTTGTCAATGGCCACTAACCTTTCTGTGATGTTTTCCAAAATGCTGTACAAAACCACAGATCCCTCCGTAACATGGTTCATAGTCGCAGTCTGAGCACTGGAAGCCCTGCCCCCATTTCACGCAATCCGGGCAGCCAAGTGGGGCTTTGAACAGCTGCCTCAGTAATCTGAATTTTCTGAAAAATCAGGGCCATGCCTAATCCAATCAGTAAAAGTGCTGTGATCAGGGTTCTGAATAGGTAAATATCTTCTATGTCCTCCATGGAAAGAGCTGCCAGACACATGATGCACCACCTCCCACCCTATCCCAATGTTCTGGGAGGGCAAGTGGGTTCCCCGAACCCATGTTCCTCATTGAAAATTTAGTGTCAATAGCATTGAGAGACCATTTAATCAAATCCACAATTAATTTAGGTTTGGAAGAGCAGAGCAGAGAGTGTCTCTCAAAAGTAGACACTAAGACAAATTAAGACACTAGACTAAATGAGACAGAGATGCAAAGCTGATAAGATAAGGACAGGAGAGGAGAGAAAAATGTGTCTGAGCTCATCAAGTGCCCAAGGAAGTCCAAACAGCACAAATCAGCTCACCTGTTGTACTTCCAGCTAAGCCAGTTCTTTCTAGTCAAAATAAAATTCTGATTAAAGTCTAACAAAGCCTCAGACAGAACAGTGCCTACGGCTAGCGTCACATTACCAGAGAATGTTGATGACAGCTACAAAGTATCATTTGCACTGAGCTTTAAGTATGCAAGACACGTCTCATTTGAGGATACAAAGAGCTCTTCTGAGTGACAGTTTAGTAACTGAAACACAGACTTATAAAGAAGTGGACTATGAGAGTGTGTGAAGTTGGCCCCATCAAGTACAAACCTACACAATAACTATGCCAATGGTTTGTGCTGGTTTGTGCTGCAAAAACTTTCCTTTGTGCTGCTTTAGCTTTTGAGATATTAATGATTCTTTTATATGTCAAATTAGGGTTAGCCAGCCCCCCAGGAAGCTTCAAAATGCTCTAACATGGTGCAAAATTGTTTGTGCTTTGTTTGTGTTGTTTTGTGTTGAAAAGTCTGAATTATTATATGAAATATGAATCAAAAGCAGTTACTAGATCAGTGGTTCTTAACCTTGTTGGAGGTACTGAACCCCACTAGTTTCATTTGCACATTCACCAAACCCTTCTTAATTGGAAAAATAAA
Organism: Odontamblyopus lacepedii; assembly: GCA_034769755.1. NCBI lineage: Eukaryota > Metazoa > Chordata > Actinopteri > Gobiiformes > Gobiidae > Odontamblyopus > Odontamblyopus lacepedii. The sequence continues at coordinate 11,860,108 of CM068348.1, read as the reverse complement.
ATGTTTTTTTCAAATTCAAACACAGGTATATATATTTTATTGGTGCACACATGTGAATCCATATTGCACATATTCGTCCGACCACTTTCTTTTTTGGCTCGACATAGTTAGTATGAAGGGAAAATATTAAGAAAGAAATTACACGACACCATCACGACAGTCACAAGACTATTGTGTGCACAAAATTTCCTGCAGCCAATAACGGCCAAACGGGGCGTGTCATCACCAATCATATGAGATGGATGTGAGTCTGACCCCTGAGACTGACTCACCGAACGCCTGGGGTTCCATCAAACTGAGGTTAAGAACCACTGTACTAGATTGTTACATAGTTTTCGTTAATATCTCCAAAACTAAAGCACAAATTAAACTTTTTGCAGCACAAATGACAGTTTTTTTTTTGTGTTTGTTTGTTTTGTCTAAACCAGAACTCAACCCAAAACTAAACCTGGACTAGAAGGACGAAACAAGTTCTGGAAAATGGTAGCTAAAAAAAGTCCATATGGGGTCTCAAATGGGTTCAGTTCACGATCGAGTAAATGTGAATGCACCTTAAATCCCCTGGTTTTATGTCCTTTCAAACTGACAATGATGTGTTTGGAGTTGAATCATGGCGCCATGTTTGAGGCTCTCGTTTATCTTTATCCAGGTCAACAAATCTGCAATGTGACAGTTAACAGCAAAGTCCACCATAGAACACTGACCTGTCCTCCAGCTCTATTTTAAAAGTCCTCTATTACACAAAATTGTCTCTTGTGAGCTTGAAGAAATAATGCACCTCTTCAAAAATATATATGGAGTGTTTTGTTTCATTCACACATGTTTGAGTAATCTTTTATTATTAGTCTATTTACAAGCTCAAAAGGCTCTGTTCCACCTGGGGAAGTTACTAATCGAAAAATGTTCATTTTGTCTTCTTATGTACATTAACCTCTTGAGTTCCTTAACAGACAATGCAGTACAGTGTGCTCTCTGGAGGAGACTTTACACACACCTGGGACACCCTCCTCCTGAAGTTCACCTCCCACTGTGTTGTCTTTTAATAAACCCAGAAATTTTCCAAATGCAAATAATGATTTGAAGTTAGAAAATGTGAAATACATAAGGTGACCAAAAGCTTTGTTCAAAGATAATTAAAGCCATAAGAATGCATAATATGTGTTCTTTAAAGATCCTAAATGACGCAAAATTGACTCTTGTGAGCTTTAAGTCATGTGTTACCTCCTCAAAAACAGACTTGGAGTTGTGTTTTGTTTCATTAACACATATGACTGATGCTTTTATTAGTCTGCCTACATGTCCAAAGCTGAAAATGCTCATATTAAAACTTCCATCATATGAATACAGTTAAATTGGACATTGTAGCTGTGCATTAATAAAAATGACATTTACACAGCTTAGATTACAAACATTTGATTCAAACATGGATTAAAATACAGTGAAACATGCACAATTGAATGATTATCAGACATTATCGTGAAATATCAAGCATTTCCAACTTATAACATAGACCAGAAATCAGAGTAATATGGACCCTTTACTATAGAAACTCTACAGTTCTACAGTGTTCAGATGTTACATGAACTCAGCCGATTAAGCACAGTTTAAAGTGGAGAGATGGTGCATGAGCAGCACTGAGGACATCGTCGCCACCAGCCCTGAGCCCATATGTCCGTACGCGCTACATTACACAGCTCAGAACAAGGCCCTGTGCAAAGCCTGTGGAACCTGCCATATGTGACCCCGCCAATCATGTGACCTGTTCGACCAGACCTCATCCAGGAATGAGCTCCTTTTGGTTCAACGCACTCACGCCTCACAGTAAGAAAGTTCCAGATTCAATGTCTGAGTTTGACTTTGCATGTTCTCTCTGTGTCTGGGTGAACTTCCTCCAACACTCCGGTTTACCGCATCAAGCCAAAACATGCACCATAGATCAAATCCTCCAGCTCAGGTAGTCGTGACCAAAACTAGGTCAAGATTTGGAGATGGGTCCCCAGACAGACACCCACTGCTCCTCCTGACCCATTACCCCAGTGCAGTACTTCTCAATTAATTTTTGTCACATCCCCGTGGGAAGAAGTAAACATTTCTCGCCCCTCCACTCTCCACTGCAACTATAAATAGTATCATTTGTATTCACAAAGTGGGATGATTGTTGGAAATATTTGGCACGTTTTCACTAAAAAAACCTCAAGCGGTTTATCGGCGTGATTGGGGTGTAATGTTTTTAAGCGACACCTTCATTTATTTTAGACACAGTAAACACAACAGTATTTCCTCGTTTCCCACTGTAGTCACAGTAAAGCCGAGAGCTGCATACGTCATATTTCCTCTGAGACTGTCATTTGTTTTATTATCTCTGTCTTTCTCCGCCTTTTTTTCATCCCTGTTCAATATTTTTCCATGGTGTTTCTAGAGGATTTATTCTCTGTACTTCAGACCTCCGACACTATACTGCCAACTACTGTAGTGGATGTGCAATTACACTTTATTCTAGCACGGCAACAAAAATCATGTTCTCTGAGGTCATATGCACATTTGTCGGACCCTCTTTGGTGGAGGGTCTGTCAAATGCTTTTCTCCATGGAGATGCTATTGGATTGTCTGTCTGATGTTACACCGTGCAGCATTATACCTATGTATCTTCATGGAGACCCAGGCCAAGTTACAGGTCAGATCTGTGGAGAGGTGACCCCGCTCACAATTAGAACACCTGTTTTTCAAAGTATTTCTGAGCAATGAAATCAACTGTAATTGAATAAATGTAAGGTAGAGCTGTTTAATGTCATACTGTGGAACCTTCCAAGTGGAGCAATGATGTATCCATAGAAACAAACAGGTGATGGACCTCCAACCGAAAAGTTACAGTGCATCTTTAAGTGTGCAAGCCAAGACACATTTGAGATTACAAATAGTTTGTGTGGATCTCAGTTTAGTGTGAATTATTCTCTTTGTGTTAATATTAAGGAATGATTAAATGAGTACATATATGCCTTCTTTCCTATTCTGACTTTAAAACATATGCCCCTATGGCATTTGTAGTTGAGCATGTTAACCTTGTGACCCTTGTGCTATTTAAATAAGTGTGCTGTCTCTGCAAGGGCCGGCTTTAAATGATGGCCTAGACGGTGGTCTAGACGCTCAACTTTGGGGTTTTTACGTAAGCAACAAGGATAGAATTACACCTGCATGCATCAGCAAATGTTGCGTCCGGCTATAAGAGGACTTGTGCAGTGTGCCGGTTCAGAGACGGGGGAGCGAAGACCCATCATAAAGGCCGGTATCCTGTTGTATCCTGTTGTAGCTCAAATAAAGATCTTCTTAAAACTGCTCTACGACTTCCACGTCTTTGTTTTAAGGTGCCTCAAGGAGTCAGAAGTTTGCAGATGGTGACCCTGACGTGATCAATAAGCCGTAATCTTGGAAGTCAGGCCTTATCATCTCTTATCGTCTCTCCGCAAACCCCCTGAAAAGACATCACAAACGAGCGCTCCAGAAACGAAACGGTACGACAGTAGCCTTTTGTTCTAAAATTCCTGTCAATTGACTTAATGCTAAATTACAAATGTGGTGAATTTTTGGGGACTTTGTGTAATTAATATTAAGTGATCATTTTGAACTATGTTACATTTATGTATTTCGTGTTTTATGCTAAATGGCACGTAAAAAGAGAGAAAGCAGGGTTTTATAAAAACTATGTGGTTAAACTTTACACAAAAATAAAATAAAACTTTCAATTAAGTTTATATAAAAATACAGGCCTAATATATACATATAAAAATAAATATAATAGATTTAAAATGTGTAAAAAACTATATGTAATAATATTATTACTATTGTTTTTTAGAAACATAGGGAGTTCCCGGGATCCCGTTCAAGTGTATTATATCCAATATGAACATGAAATTATTTGTCGTTGTAAAGTTAACAGTGGGTTGATCTCGCAGATAGGCGTTATTTATGAACCTTGTGAAACAGGGGCATTAATCTGACAGGTCAAACGGCAGGCAAACAGGAAATTGCTACACACTCACCATATTATGGAATTCACTCCAGAGTTTGTGATTCAGTTAATAGCACTTCGGCACATACAGATTTCAATGTTAATGAAATCACACTTCAATGTACATGGTATGATAGGCCGGTACGTTCAAAAACTGGATGTTTGTGTAATTCTTTTCCCCATGGCTACGCGGAAACTAGTACAGATAATGATTGTAGAAACAACACAATGCTAAATGCTAACTCGCATGTCACATTTCCCACAGAAGTGAATGTCGTAAATACACTAGACATGGACACTGCACCATCTCTCATGCAGTCAGAACTAGGGGACGAAGCTGAAACATTAACCACAGTGTCTGACTCTGTAACTGACCCCTTCCGTGCAAACTTACAAACTGAAAAAATAGGTCTTACTCTTGGGTTTAAGGAGACAACTGTTTTAGCTCCGCAATTTGTAATACCACCTGTTACGTTCGCAGATAACAAAACTGAAATGTTTGTTGACAATATAGCAAATGTTAATAATATTACTGGGGTTAGTCTATTCGATATTCAATCAATAAAAAACAAGATTAGTGCTCTTATGGAAAAGGGTATATATATACGGTGGGGGTGGTTTCCGAGACAGTTTCCATGCAAAATGCGAATTTACAGCCTGTTATTGAAAAGCTAAAAAATGAAATAGTAGAAGAAATAACGGTAAAGACAAAAAATATAGCAAAAACCTCATGTCTGTCCAACTCATCAAATATTGCTAAAATGCTAAGGGATGTAACACAAGAGTATGATGTATTAAAAGCCACTCTGAAGGGAGGTTCTCATTACGCTATGTTATTATTTATTGCGGTCTTCCTAACTTTGGGAAGCGTATTAATAATAGCTGTGTTTTTATGTCTATGTTGGCCGCAGACTGCTAAAATTATGTCAATACGTCTGGGTTCCGCTTCCGTATCTAGTTGGGATTGTGAGATGCAAAATAGGGAGGAAAGCTTAGATGTTTAACTAGGGGATAATTAGGGGGTATTTTGTTATTACTGCATTTTGTTTTGGTGGTGGATAGATTTGGTCAGGGGTCATTTACAGTTCAGTAGCTGTTTGGTTATTGTTTTGATTAGTGTTTGATGTGTTGGGTAAAGTGGGACACTGCTAAAAGTCTAAATTTCATAAATGTATAAATCAGTTTCATTGTAATTAATTAATAGTCATTTATTGAAAACACTGACAGCATATATTGCTACATTATGAACAGTGTTATATGTACAACTAGAGGTCATGCAAGTTGACCCATCACAACCCTTGTTTCACAACCGTTGTGATTGGCCAAAAAAATAATCATTCTTTATATGACCAATAAGCTGGTGTCCCACTCAACCTGACTATACCTTATAACTAATTAAGTTATTAACAAAATATTAAGATTCATTTAAATTTAAAATAAATAAATACTGTAATGACAAAATGTTGACACATAGTTATATTCTAAACAATATCTAAAGTCAAAATTTCTTTTCCTTTTAGAAATCAGACTAAGGACAGGAAGCGAGAACGGGGAAAAAAGAAGCCCTACTGGATCAAAAGCCCTTAGAGTCTACAGGTAGATGATAAACATTAAACAGTTCATTAGACAGTGACCCAAATTAAATCAAATTAAAACAACATCCAATTTATAATAAACAGTAGCTGAGAGGGTAAATATTAATATACCACAAATGTCCCAATTCACCACATTAAGTCAGTTGATGGAGTTTTAGAATGGCAAGGCACTTGAAGAAGAGACATTCATGGATGCTTGGATGAATATGGTGATTGCTGAAGGGGCCTACAGTCAGACCATTCGCTAAAACCATGGAAAAGCGAGCCAATGGTGGTCTTAAAAATAAATGGACAGCAGATTAATTTTTTGGTGGATTCAGGAGCTACAGTATCCTGTATATAACAGAAATTTCCACTTTCATCAAAGACGATGTCCATAACCGGCTGTGGAAGAGACTTGATGTGCAAACTATCATTGTCAGTGGTGTTCTGCCCAGAAGGCCATAAAATACTTGACAAATGTGAGACGCTCAAGATGCTGAAGAATGTGACTACACGTAAAACTACTGAGATTCTGTACCTTTCTCCAGACACTGCAAAAGATTTAAAATTGCAAGTTACGATCTATTGGACGCAAATACTCACAGATCCAGAAAAAGGAAATACTGCATCAGCATTATGGCAGAACTACAAGACATGGGCAAGATCGTTATATCCACTCTGTGAGCCTTTTGACCCCCTACATGTCACATTATACTATTCTACGCTTGATGATGACACCTATGAAGAATTATGGCAAAAGGTGGATGGGCAAACCTTTCAAGTGAGCTACTCTTATCTCTACTTGGGTCCTCAAGGCATGGCACTCACTGTCTCCCTCCCAGAAGAACTGAAACCATATTTCATGGGAAATGAAGAAAGTGCACCTCATGTATCTTTGGCTATATCAAAACATCATTTGCCAAGACAACTTGGTCCAATGGTTAAGCTAGCCTCAAGTCTTCAGTATGACGCCACTGAAATCAAAGATGTTTTTTATAATCCACAACACCAAATCTTCACAATTGTGCTACCTTAAGGCTCAGAAGACAATACAAGCCAAACAATCCAGACAATGGATTTTTGAGAACCATCCAGATACAGAGATGTACCTTGCACAAGTACCACCAAACATATGGATGATGCACCCGAATGATGTGGGTCAGACAAAGCATACTGTTAAAGTGCAATTTACTACAAACAAACCAATATATCATCCCCAATATCCACTCAGAGGAGACCAAGCAGCGGGGATTCAAGAAACTATTAATGGATTGCTGGAATCTGGAGTAATATATGAAACAGAATATAACACACCACTTTTTCCAGTGAAATAATCGGATCTGCAAAACTGGAGGATGGTTCAAGACTTTCGTCCAATCAACGAGGTTACAGCAGGAAAATCATATCCAGTACCAGACCCTTACATCGCATTGAATAATCTGTCGCCAGAGCACAGGTATTATACTGTGATTGATTTAGCCAATGCATTCTTCACAATCAATCTGGAGACCTCCTCTCAGAAATACTTCGCTTTCAGACACAGAAATAAGGTCTATTCGTACAGAAGAATGCCCATGGGATGGAAACATAGTCCTGGATTTTTCAGCTACTTCTTAAGACAAGACCTAGCAGATTTGAAATTTCCAGAGATGTGTACTTTGATCACTTATGTGGATGACATTCTCATTGCTGGAAAAACGGCAAAAAAAGTCTTAGAAGCCTCAGTACAATTGCTCACACATTTGTCAAAAAAAGGGGTACAAGGTCAAAAAGCAGAAGATACAAGTTGCAAGACAAACTGTGCATTTCCTCGGATGGGAAGTATCAAACGGTACCCAAGGAGTGACGGACAGTAACAAAGACGCTATCTTGAATACTCCAAAACCAATTACGGTACGTCAGATGCTCAGTTTTTTGGGACTCTGTAATTACTCTCGAGAATACGTCCCTGGCTACACTTAACTTACGACACCCCTTCGAGAACTCATTAAGCCTCATGGCATGCATAATCTCTCCGCCGAACTAGTCTGGACGACAGAGGCTGAAGAGGCATTCATCAAGACAAAGCAAGCTATTTGTGCAGCATGTAGCCTGTGTGCTCCAAATTACGACATTCCTTTCCATTTGGATGTGTCAGAACGACAATCATTTGTCCAAGCCGTTCTTTATCAGAAGCATCATCAGAGCAGAAGAGTGCTGAAACACTATTCTTGTAAGCTGGATTCTCATGAACAGACTCAACCTGGCTGTGCAAGTTACCTGGCTGCTTTGGCAAGGACAATAGAGAAGACTTCGCATATTGTGCAAAATCATCCACTGGTAATACACACTCAACATGGAATACTTGTGTGACGGAGCCAGTCCATCTCTGATTCTAGGCGGTGTTTCCCCCCTAAATGTACTGCGGACACACTGGCGGTGCCCGCGCACACACATGCTGATTCATCACGCACACACGCACACGAGTTCACTCCCCGCTTTCCTCGCTGTTATCCGTGCCGTATTCGTTATTACCTGACGTTTTTCCCCTCTTTCCTCTGCTACTAATTCGCCAAAGGTGCACACTTGGGCGCGTTAGATATTTTATTTCCTACCAGCCGCTCCTACCTGTTCACTGCCGCCGTCTCTCTCCCCCAACGCGGCGCCTCTGCCAAACCGAGTTGCTATTTCCCGGTAGTTGAAATAGGCGCTGTTCGCGCCATGGTGCTGACCATGTAACGCGCGTTATGTAAGATGACTTTTTACACATTATAAAGCCTGTATTTTCGTTTCTTAATGTACAATATTACTGTTTGTCATATGAAGAAGATATGATGTAGGTTTGAAATTAAATTGTTTATTTCTATAATAATTTTTATATATTGCTCAGTGGGAGGGGCAAGGGGGTATAAAGGGGAGCCCTTCCTGGCTGCCAATCAGTCTGCCACTGGTTACACAGCAGGTAACATCAGTGTGCTGCAGAAAGTTCAGAAGGAGAGTTAAAGTTGGACTCATTTATTTTTCCTTTTGATGTAAATACTGACAGGTCATTTTCGCTCACTGTAAATATTTTTGCACTGTTTGGGGATTTTTGCACTTTGGACACTGGCACAATAAAATCCACCTGCACTTGGAAAATCGATCTTGCCTGAGTTTTCATTGAGCCCCGTGACAACTTGCTTATCTCAACTTCGCCTGTTCATTACTACTGCACGAAGATCCAGTAATATTTCAAAGACTTTAAAGCAGCTACACATCACTTATGAAGGAGGAAACATCAATATGGCAGCAAACATGGAGACCGAAGGAATTCCACATGTGTGTGAAGAAAAAGTCAGAACTGAATTGTATGTAAGAACAGATCTACATACTACACCACTTTCAGATCCAGATATGACTATTTTCTGTGATGGTTGTTCATACAGAGCAGAAGGAGGTCATATTGTGTCATCATATGCAGTAGTGGAACAGCTCCCCTCTAACCAATATCGTTTGATGGAAGCTCAACAGATAGCAAAAGGATCTGCACAAGTGGCGGAGATAACAGCAATGTTACGAGCACTGCAACTCTCAGAAGGCAAGGCAGTAAACATCTACACAGACTCAGTCTATGCATACAAGACCGTGACGATGTCATTGGCTGGTTGGATCAGAAATGGTTTCAAACTTGTGACCGGCCTTCCAATAAAACATGAACAATTAATAAAACAACTGATAGACGCTGTCCAACTGCCATCAAGACTTGCCATCAAAAAATGCAAAGCTCACACCAAGGGAACAGATTCTATATCCCTGGGAAATCAAGCAGCTGACCACGCCGCAAAGAAAGTTGCAAATTACAATGCAAGAAATATGCTCATTCACACCAATGAAGAGATTGAGATGCTTCCTGATGCAAATGTGATGGATGCAACATACATAAAAGAGATTCAAGAAGCAGCCGGGGCATATGAACATAGTGCCTGGAAACAACGTGGTGCTACGAAAGATGCTACAGGAATTTGGAGAAATCATGAAGGAAAAATCGTAGCTCCAGTTGCACTGCTTCAGATGCTTTGTGATGAATACCACACTCCCACTCATCAAAGTTATGAAGCCATCTCAAAGCACATTGATTTGTGGTGGCATCCACACATGAAGTCTATTATGCAATACTGGATTGATGATTGCCCCATCTGTCAGACTATGAATCCGAAGAAGGCCTACAAACCACCTCCAGGAACTTATACTCTTCCCAATAAGCCTTTTGAAAGAATCATTATGGATTTCACAGACATGGGTCCGGAGATGAGAGTTCGAGGATTTCGCTATCTACTGTTTATAGTCTGTGAATATACAAGATGGGTTGAAGCATTTCCCTGCAAGACGGAAACAGCTAAGGAAGTAGTCAAACACTTAACTACTGATGTTTTTCCATGATTTAGCATTCCACATGACATAAGATCTGATAACAGGACACACTTTACTGCTGAAATAGTCCGTGATGTGCTGAAGGCTCTAAATATCACTCAACGTTTTGGAACTGTCATGGTGCCATTCAAGGAGTTTGTGAACGAATGAATGCCACTGTCAAGAGAAAACTTGCAAAGGCCTGGAAAACCACTAAACTCGATTGGGTGACTGCCTTACCTTTTGTCTTGATGGATATTAGAAACAGTGTGAACAAAACCACGTCATATTCTCTTCATCTACAATTAACGGGCAGAGAAATGCAAAAACCAAGGGGACCATTTACTGAAGATACTCCATTCATTGAATGGGACAAGCAACATCACTTATATGTTCAAGAACTTCAAGAAATAGTGATGCAGTTGCATAAATGCAGACAGAGAACACATGATCTAGAAGATGGAGTTGATCCAGATGTAGACGTCTCCCCGGGATCTTGGGTGTATGTAAAAGTGCATAAATGAAACAACTGGACTCAACCAGGGCTCTACAGTGCGCCCATTTCACTCGCATTTGCGAGTAAATATTTCGTCGTGCGAACGAGGAAAATAAAACAGTCGCACCAGTGCGAGTGCTTCTGCAGCCACAGTAAGGAGAACTGCGCACAGACGTAACGTGACAAGTTAAACGTTCTAAATGTATCAAACATTAGGGGCAAACTCACACTAGGACTTTAGAATCGTGCCCAAGCCTGGATCGCCCCTAAAGCGCCGCACGCTTTCCCAGCGCGAGCGCTGACCCCAGTGTACGAGCTCCGCATGTGGCCGATATCACTCATACGAACAAACTCCGCTTCAAAACACACCTACGCCCAGCTTCAACGAGGAGCGCCCCACAGCAGGACCCACACTTATCCCACCACTCAGTAAACACCCCCACGCCGCTGGACTTCCTTCTCAGCTAAAGCGAGAGCTTTGTCTTGGTCTTGTCTCGAGCGCATTTGGACTCGGTCTTATCACGGACTCAAGGTCTGAATACTGAGTGTGGTCATATTTCATTACGGCCGCTACAATAAACTTGTACCGGTGTGCGTGACCACGCGGGACGTCTCTCTGCGGCCCGTCAGCACAGACTCCGCAGCGCGCGGCTTGTCCACAGCGTGCACCCTTGTGTACCAACGTGCGTCACAGGCCAGGTATCCCTACCTATCCTTCCGCCTCACGTCAAATACGCCAATACTAATTTTCTGTCAGTGTCCGCACAGAGCAGACCCACAACACAGAGCGATACGTGGGCTGAAGTTTGCCTAAGAAAATGCCAAATAACTCTGTCACAATGTGCGTTTAGTTTGGTAAATGTGCAGAGGCTAAAAACCACTGTAAAACCAGTAAGAGAATGTAACTTCACCTAGGAATTTGAAAATACAGGTTTAAAAATCTTACCTATGTTTTTCACTTTGAAGCAGTTTTGTGTAAAGTGCCAGTGGAAGTTCTCTTAAAGAAGAGGTTCTTAAACTGTAGGTGAAGGTCCAAAAAGGGCCACAGAGTGTTTCAGTGCAGTACAGTTTGTTTGGCTTATTTAAAGTCTAAATATTAATCAGATAAAATGAAGATATATTTATAAAAACACTGCGATCATGCAGGAAAAGTACAGTCATAATAATTCTTTTGTTTTTTGTATTAAATTAATTCAAATAAGTTGGTGTGCGCAAGTTCTGCACTGTAATAATCGTTCGAAATGAAAACCTACTTGTGCTCCCATTTTTTTTTCTGTGCTCCTAAAATTTTTAACTTAGGGGCACATGTGCTCCTGAAAAAAAAAAGTTAGCGTAGAGCCCTGGACTCAACCATATCAAACTGGACCATACCAAGTTCTACAGTCTACTGGGAGATCAGTGCAAGTCCAAAAAGAAACATCTAAAGTGTGGTATCATCTATCACACTGCTTCAAGTGCATTTTTGACTATGCTAGTTGTAATACCTTCTATTGTTCTAGTGTACTGGTACATTTCACATACCCATAGAAGTATTGAGACTGGCCTCGGACAGCCAACAATCAAAATGATGAGCCACGATGCAACCGACTTGACAACTAAAAAACAGGTAAGAAACAAGTAGCGCTGAAAAGGGAAAAAAGGGATGCTAGACACACCCCAAAGATTGTAAAATATTGCTATGAGGGACAAACTTGTAACATACTCTTTGATGTATGTGAAGTACTAGATTGTATGCTAGATATACCCGCCATAGATCATGTGCTAAATGTACAAATTGTCTGTAAGGATACTTGTTTGTCAAAAACAGATGCCTATGGACAAAGAGTTATAGAGACTGTCAGAGTTCTAACAAGTACTGATGGGCAACAAAAGAAGGAAGAAAACATTTTTAAAACTGATCTACAGCAGAAACTTACCTTAACAAAAAACAGAAAGGATGATGCATTCTTTCAAGCAGACCTAAAACATTGTAAAGGGCGCAAATCAATTACTCAACGATGTAATCCTTTGATATTATCTATTAAAAATCCAACATTCAATGATTCTGGAATATATTCTATAGGGTTCCTGTGCTCTAAAATTATTTCTATACCATGTAATAAAAAAACAAATTTGAATTTTGAAGGTTATATCCAAATGACAATTTTAAAAGCTAATAGACCTGCTCCAGAAAATGATTTAATTTCCTTGACCGAAGCAATAAAAATCGAGACGGGGCTAGAAATGATTGAAAATACTTGTCTGAAATGTGTACAGTACACTGCACACACTTTAACTACGGAAGATTGCATTGTATGTTCTGCAGCCAGACCAAGGTTAACTACTGCATCCATACCATACTCTAATAAGGATGACCTGACCTGCATACTTAAACTCTTCACTAAAAATAAAACTATAATTGATAAAACTGATGCATGTTTCCGCCTTCACCATAAACTGCCAGTGGTAACCTCCAAGGATGTACCTACATTTTGGACTATGGGAACAGCTAAATATACTTGTTTTCTTAAGGATACCATTATACACACAGATACACAAAGTACTAACAGGAACGAAATAGAAAGTTTTGCTGATAATTTCTGTAATCAGACTTTGTCTTCAAACAACTATGAAGATTTTTCCCTTCTGATTAATCATTCTACTGCTCGTGCTGATATTTGGTGGTTATGTGCAAATTTACATTTGTATGCTATTTTATCAAAAACATGGTCAGGCATTTGTGCACCAGTAATGTTAATTATCCCGTTCACTATAGGCCCATCAAATTCACTAAGCCTTACACAAACTCAATTAACATACAGAGCTAATTCTAGACATGTGAACAAGAGGTCATTGTCATCTCAGTCTAAGCCCAAACCTCATGGATCGTTTAATGAGGACATCTACCTCAGTGCTATTGGTACACCTGTTGGAGTTCCAGATGAATTCAAAGCACAAAACGTAATTACAGCTGGGTTTACGTCAGTTTTACTTGCAGGTAAACTGCTACTAAAAATGTTGTTTGGATAAATTACCTTTATTACAATCAGCAGAGATTTATTAATTATACAATTGAGGCAATAGAAGGCATTGTGGAGCAATTGGGCCCTACATCACTCATGGCTTGGCAAAATCGGATTGCCCTTGACATGTTACTCGCCAAAGAGTCATCAGTATGCAGTATGTTTGGAGCAGAATGTTGTACTTACATTCCGAATAATACTTCCCCTGATGGAAGTATTGCTAAAGCTTTGAACAAACTTAAGTTATTGTCTGCAGAATTTGTTAGGAACTCTGGTGTGTCTGAAAACACTTGGTCAAATTGGCTCTATGGAATATTTGGACCGATGCCATAATATCTGTAGTTGTTACAATATTAACAGTTATCGCTATCCTAATAATAATCGGATGCTGCATTATCCCATGTCTTCGATCATTGGTAGAGCGATTGATTGCTACTGCCCTGACACAGAAAACTCCTACGTTTTTGTTACTCTCTGTAGAGTCTTAAAGTCCCTAAGTATTGATTAAACTGCACCGTTGGCCTTCTGACTTAAAGAAGGTAAAATTCATAATTCTAAGGTCCCAGTAAGCATTCCTTGTTTCTTATTTTGTCCGAGAGTCATATATTGATTTATGTGTTATATTTGTTTAAGTATTGGGATGTGTTATTATGGAAAAACAGCTAAGGCAAAATTTATTTTACTCATGTATCAGAGTTTAAAGTTAAAATAGAACATTATGTGAAGGAAGCTTTTCGCTCCTCTAATTTTGATTTTGTGATCATAAAAATGATCAAAAGGGGGGAATTGTGAATTATTCTCTTTGTGTTAATATTAAGGAATGATTAAATGAGTACATATATGCTTTTTTTCCTATTCTGACTTTAAAACATATGCCCCTATGGCATTTGTAGTTGAGCATGTTAACCTTGTGACTCTTGTGCTATTTAAATAAGTGTGCTGTCTCTGCAAGGGCCGGCTTTAAATGATGGCCTAGACTGTGGTCTAGACGCTCAACTTTGGGGTTTTTACGTAAGCAACAAGGATAGAATTACACCTGCATGCATCAGCAAGTGTTGTGTCCGGCTATAAGAGGACTTGTGCAGTGTGCCGGTTCAGAGACGGGCGAGCGAAGACCCATCATAAAGGCCGGTATCCTGTTGTATCCTGTTGTAGCTCAAATAAAGATCTTCTTAAAACTGCTCTACGACTTCCACGTCTTTGTTTTAAGGTGCCTCAAGGAGTCAGAAGTTTGCATTAGTGATATAGTAAGTAGAGCTGGGTATCATCACACATAGGCCACGATAAAATACGCATCTCGATACAGTGCACTTTTAGTTTGATACAATATATTTCAAATCAATTCAATACGGTTCAATAAAAAAACAAAGGCTAAATCATGACTGTGATACTAAAAGTCTTTGTTAAACCACTTCTTGTGCAAAGTTCATATGAAACACTCCCATTTTTATTCTGAAAACAGTGAATACCATAAAATACCAAATAAAACCAGGTGTTTATTTGTTTCAGTCATTTCACAGACCAGGCGTTTATTTGAGACGAGGCGGCAATTTGGGACGATTAATTCCTTCCTCACAAAAATCTTGATCAACAAAACTGGGAAAATCTGGTACTCACATTCTTTTATCCAGTGTGAATATTATTTAGGCGACTTTCTATACAGATGTAGACGAGTTCATTTGAAACATTACAACAAGCAGCTTTTTTTCACCGCTTATAATTTATGCAAATGAGCCGTGTGGTTTTAAGTTTGGTTTGTGTAGAGACGACGCAAGCATCAGTCCTGTGTCCTGTTGGTGCAGCACGACTTCTGGCTTCAGCACCAACATTAGACTCTGCGTTTATTTGGAACTGACGGTTATTTATCAAAATATACACCTCTACCCGGTGTTTAAAGGGACCTCTGCTCTTATTTGATATTTTATGGTATGTGAAATGTGTTAAAAGAGTTTCCTTCCTCTAAACAAACAGCAAAACTGTAGATATAACAAAATAATTTAGTAAAATATACCAAAAATACTCTTGGTGACATTAATACAGCAGCCCATGAGATCGATACTGTATCATCACAAATAATATGATATAGCGGCATTTTAATATTTTTGCACAGTTCAAATAGTAAGATAGAAAGCAGTAAAAGCAGTAAAGCAGTAAAAGGAGTGTGTGGACACTGTAGGCACCAGTCTTTGGTCCATATGCTGTTCCTCGGTGCAGCATGCACATATGCTCAGCTTCACAGACTCTGTACTCCGGCCTGTGAAAGCATCCATATGTGACCCCCTCATAAGTCACTCCAAAGCAGAAATAACACCACGACCCTGTCCACGCAAACGCACACACTAACGCTCACACACAGGCTCACACAAACGCACACACACACTCACACACACTCAGCACCAGCAATCTGCAAGGCACGCTACATGTCACATACATCTTCAGTTCTGTGATGGAGAGAGGGAGAAAGTGGGGGTGGGAGAAAGAGAAGGAAGGAGATAAGGAGAGGGAAAGACAAAAAGAGTGGAAGAGAGGTGAGGAAAAAAGAGAGAGGGAGAGAGAAAATGAGGAGAGAGAGGTGAGAAATAGGGAGAGGGAGAGTGTGGAGGTGGGTGAGAGAGAAACAAAGAAGGAGATAAGGAGAGAGACGCAAAGCGAGAGAGGGAGTGATGGCAGAAGGAGGAGACAAAGTGGGAGAGAGAGGGAGAGATGTGAAAGGAAAAAAGAGAGAGAGTGGGAGAGAAAAAGGCAAGAGAAAGGGAAGAAATAGGGAGAGGGGAAGAGGGAGAGAAAGAGAGTATGGGGGGATAAAGAGTGAGGGAGAGAAAAAGAGGGTGACGGGTTTAGAGAGAAAAAGAAAGAAGGAAAGATAGGCGGTGAAGAGGGAGAGAGAGGGGGAAAGTCACAGATAAAGAGCAGGAGGGAGAGAGAGAGAGAATGTAAACCAAAACCAATTTATTAAAGACACAGGAAACAAAGTTAAAAGTTCAATATTATTTATAACTTTAAAATGTTTTACTTTCCGATTCCTTGTGGAACAAAACAAAAAACTGTGTGCAAATAAAGGAAAAAGACCAAGTTGCCTCCAGTCAAATGAAGTTCACTGAGGTCGGCAATTATAGCGCAATTTTGGACCCGACTTCCACATTAGGAACAGGAATTGATTCAAAGACAAAACAGCAAAATAAAAACACCAGGATTAGGGTGGTCCATAAAAGCAGGGTAAAAAATAAAGTTTCAGATAACCTCGATTATAACCCTGCATTAGGTTTTAGCATCCAAAAGATGATTTAGAAAGAAATTTGGAAGAGAAAGAAGATGTTTTAGAGGTTGCAGGAAGTTTTCCTGGAAATTGACTGATTTTGTGTTTTATGAATTAATTATTTTTTATGCAAGTTTCAGTTTGAGTTTGCAGAATAAAAAGAAATAATTAAGTATGCCTTATTTATTTGGTTTGCATTGTTATTTTCAAGTGTCTTGAGCAACCTCTAAATATTAATTAATCTGCATAAAATGTGCACCCAAATATTTTGGTCAGATATGAAACCAAATGCAGGGTTCTAATCTTGAGAATCTAAAAAAAATGTTTTGTACCACCCTACCCCAGACCATAATGAGACCATTAAGAGCCTGGCAACAGAAATAACAGACAGAGGGCTGTGAGTTGGACCAGAACAGATGGAGCCAGAAACGTGCCCGTGCTCACTTCCTATTTGGAATGTGGCAACTGGGGTTAGCTGTCCATTTCTATATACAGTCTATATATATAGTCTATGGCAACCTTCATGAAATGGAAATGCCAGAGAGCGACTCATTTTAGCTGTCACAAGAAATGGAGAAGCCTATTACCACTATCTATTTATCAGTGCACAAGTTAGGCATCAAAATGATACATTTACAATGGTAAATAATCAGATTTTAGTTCTTAAGTGCAGTACATATTCAGAATTCCTTTGGCAAGCTACTTGGAAGGGGGTGAAGAGATACTAGCAGCTCCTGAGCCACAGGTTGGAGATCCTGGTCTATGGTTTCTGCCCAAAACAGGCCATGAACCTTTTGTGATAGAAGAGGCTGAAGACATGTACAGAGAGTGGGAGACGGGGAGCGAGAAAGGAGGAGGTGAGTGGAGGGTAAAGCACATATGGTCAGTGGCTGCAGGCTGTGGTGAGGAGGCGTGCGAGTGGACAAGCTGGATATTTATGTACGGAGAGAAACAGGGTCAATACATAGATTGCTTGTGCACATACTGTTGTTTATCACCCAGAGCACCACAGGTTAAGTGTGTAAGCACATCTGGGTACAGGGTTAAGCAAATGATAGGATCTCTGTCCTGGTCAAAAATATATGCTGTGGTAATGTATCCGTTGGAAAGGGGGGAAAAAAGCTTTAGAAGTAGAAGCAGCTTATACAGTACTGGGGCCAGATACATATTGCTTGAATACAAAACGCTTATACAGTTGAGTTGTGTTTTGTTTCGTTCACACATGTTTAACACATGAATGCTGTAAGTTTAGGCTTAATTTGCAGCTATCCCGGGAGGAGCTGATGGCTGCATGGCTCTTTGTTGTGATGACATTTACTATGATGTCAGTTCCCAATGGGCACCTTTGTTTTCTAACACGAAAGCCAGTTAACATTTCTTTTATTAACTTGTTTTGGAGAGAGATACTTTTTTGAAATTCAAGTTTTGCTGCAGCAACATCTCCACTGTGCTTCTCAGTGTCCTTTGTGTTTCTGTCAAAGGCTAAACTGCTGAGAGGTCAGTTTAGCAGGACACCTGGGTCACCTGTTTTGGCTTCAAAACGACAACTTTTAGTGAGAGATTTTCATGCCTGTAGATGAATATTGTGGTGACAGCAGCTCAGTTTGTAGAGCATTTGTCTACTGATCTGAAGGTTGGCAGTTTGAATCCGACTATCAACATAAATATCGGTAGAGCAGTCAGATCCACTGAACTGCAGGTTGGCGGTGCAATTCAACCTCCCGCCTTGTCCTTGGGCAAGACACTTAAAGACACTTAACCCACCTCACTCCAGTGGTGTATAAATGTGTGTTTGTGAATGGGTGAGTGGTTCCTTGATGTAAAGTACTTTCAGTGCCTTAAAGATGGGAAAGAACTGTATACAAATGCAACCATTTACCATTGGCATTTAAAATGTCCAGATTATAACATAATGATCCAGGGGTGTCGTACTTTATAATGATATAGCAAACACAAGCACACAAGGTCTTTGGTAATGTTCTGTAACACTATTGCTTCCTGTATAGCTGTCACTGTACCATTGTACCCACCGTGTTCAACTGTAACTGAACACAATGCAAAACAATTTCATTGCTCACGGAGTCAAAATGATCTTATAATACAAACACAGCGGGAACCGTAAAAAGCTCGGTTCCCTGATCAAAGCGTGTTTTGTGTATCCAAATGGGGCGATGAATGGCACACAGGGATGTTATTGAAAAGTGTCTAAGATGGCCGCCGATTACAGCGCACTAAAAGCAGCGTCAAATCACTCAAGACGTGTTCAATAGAAACCCAGCATCGTCTGAGAGAATAAGAGACGCTCACTGAGTTAAAGTGTTCCATAATTACACGCCAGACACCTTTAAAGTTGTGGAAAAGATCTGACAGATAACAGTGGTGCTATCTCTATATTAACACACTTTTTACAGGGCCAGTACAACAGTTATTTTAGTATTTTTAGAAGAATTAGGACTGTCAAAAGTATCAAACAGGTATCAATACTGAAGAAGCTGTAGTAGAACAAGTATAAGTTAGTTAAGTTAGTTCATTTTTCTTTGGTCACTTAACATAATCATGAATCATATTACAATGATTGAACAAAGAAATTATTCATAGCCCTAAATGTACTCTACAAATCAAAGAGGTATAGGCTGAAGTTTTAACATTTATTTTGCCAAAACCTGTTAACATATAGAATAGGATACAAGACGGCAGAATATTTATAGAAAAATACAAACAAAAAACTCTTTTATGAATGCAGGAAAGAATATGTGCTACATTATTTTAGTATACACACATACACATATACAGACACACAATCCCATACACATCGATGTGCATATATTCACACACACTGATCCATCTACACAATAATATTCACACCTATTGATGCACAAACACTTTGTATGGTTAATGGTTATAGTGAATCTGTAGGTCCCATAAGGCAAGATACATGATTTATTGTATTTCTCTATATTTACTTCAGGTCTTATATATGGGTCAATGTAATGACGCTGTCCAGTTGCAATTTCCTCAGTTAAAAAGGGTAAAATATCATAATAATTCAACACATTTCTCTGACCTCCATGGTACCATATCTTTTTTTTTTTTTTTTCGGAAATCATTAGTTATTCTGCATGTTTTTTGTCCTTAAAATGTTAAAATGTCATGTGGTGTGACCGTGCATCATGTGGTGCGACTAATAAAAGCAGGAATTCTATGGCTGGAGTTTAATAACAGACAAAGTCGACTTGGGTGAATGGTTCTTTAGGCATTTTTCTTCATTTGATGCATTTTACAGGGCAGTAGTTTGTTCATTAAACACAAGCAGGTGACTGTCATATTGGAGCAAAAGAAAATATCAATATGCATTAAAAATCCAAAGAAATGCAACAGTTTGTTTCTATACATTTCATATTACTCAGAACTTAGATTAATATCCCAACAATGTTTTAGAAGGTGCGAAGGTGTGCTGCATGGCGACAGCTGGTTGACAACAGTGTCTGGAGAGAATTTTCCCATACTGCACCTGCCGGTGGGTTTCTTGCTCTGGCACCAAGGATCGTCTGTTCATTGAGAGACTGAGGATCGGACAATGTGTTTGCTGATGTCTATGTTAGATGATGTTTCCATGTTTTTCACTGTGAAGCCCATTGGGGCAACTCTTGTTGTGATTCTGGGCCATATAAATAAAATGTAATTGAAAATTGAATTGAATAGAAAATAAAACCATTTTAAGGTTATTCTCGGTCGCACCACATGACATTTTACACTAAAATGCTTCATATAAATGTTAAACATAGATTTATGCACCTGACACTGGAAATATTTGAAAAAGTTCAATAGAAACTATTTGCCTGTTGAAAATCTTTATATGTCATTGACCCATATATATTTATTTATATAAGTGTGTAAATTGTTTTAGAGTCTTTTAATGTTTCGTCCAGACTGTTCCACAGATAAACACCTCTGATGGAGACGCATCGTCTTCTCAGGCCTCATCTTAACTTTCTGAAAGAGGCTCAATCCTCTCAGATTGTCACTCACTCTCTCTGGGTTTGAACATCTCTTGGATACACTGAGGCAGTATATTAATATGTGTCTTAAACATCAAAATTGCAGTAATGAGATCATCAAGATCATGTCATGTTAATATATTTAATTTTACAGAAAAGAGCATTTGTTGGTGCATAATAATCTACATATTTAACAATTGTAATAGCTCTCTTTTGCAGTAAGAAAATTGAATTGATATTTGCATTATAATTATTCCCTCATATTTCCACACAATAGTTTGGGTATAGAAGGATGAGAGTGTAAAAGCACAAAGACTAGTATACGCTCATGGCCCACTACGGAACTTACCTGGACCACTGAGGGGTTACACGGATACAATAATAGTAATATAAAAGTAATATGGTAATATAAAAGAAAGTTCCTCCATTTAATGTTGAAAATCACTTTCTGTTGTCTAAATAAAGAGCGTTTTTTATTATGATGTTGGTATCGGAATTGATATTTTTTATGTATCGTCTATTCCTTTGTCTGGAAATTGAGTTTGAAATGTTAGTATTGTGACAAAGTGGAATTAAGCTTGGCCTCATGTAACCCGAAAATCCAATCCGGGATTTGTGCGGAAGTGCTTTTTCACAGGGCTATATTTTTTCTTAGTGACCACAACATTTCAAAGCTATTTTTACCCCAGGGCTGAGTGGGCGGGAATGCAGATGACCATTTTAATAATAATAATTCATTAGATTTAGGCTATATAAATACTTTGCAGCTAATGTCATCAACATTCTCTGGGGGTGAGATGCTAACTGTAGGCACTGCTCTGTTTGAGGACTTCTGTGCACTTCATTTTATCACAATCTGACCAGAAAGAACTGACTTGGTCACAGTTTTATGCAGCGCTTTTCCACCTTCAAGACACTCAAAGCGCTTTACAAAGAACCACTCACACACCAGTGTATGCAGATACTGGGGGCGAGGTATGTTAAGTGTCTTGCCCAAGGACACAATGACAGCATTCATCTATGGGAGCTGGAATCACACCAGCGACCTGTGGGTCAGTGGATCTGCTCAAGATTCTCTAGGTTAGAGCCTGGCATTTGGTTCTATATCTGGCCAAAATATTTGGGTTCAAATTTTATGGAAATTAGTTAATATTTAGAAGTTGCTCAAGTCACCTGAAAATTGCTCGATACTATAACATAGTGAACCAAATAAATAAGGGTTTTTTGAATAATTTGTAGATTTATTCTGCAAACACAAACTGAAACTTGCATAAAAATCACTTAGGAAATCCATAAAGTCCATAAAAAGTCACTTGAAAACACAAAATTAGTCCATTTCCAAGAAACTTCCTGCAGCTTGAGCAACCTCTAAAACATCTTTTTTTAGAGATTGGAAACAGTTTTTATGCATTATTACACCAAAAAACACTGAACCAAACAAGAAAAAGAAAAATGGCACAAAAAAATATCTAGATAAGCTTAAAAAAAGACTTAATTAAGCACTTTTGACTTTACTTGAGTTGATTCAACTTGGCAAGTAAAATTATCGACCAATGGAATAAGTACGTTTTTCTTAATTCAAGCAACATTTTGTTTCTTATTTTAAGTGGAAAGAGTTGTAGATTTCTTTTCTTATTTTAGGTATCTCAAGATGTATTTTTATATTTTAAATGCAAAGACTTATTCCACTGGCAGATCATTTTACTTGTCAAGTGAAATTTATCATGATAAAACTTTCTTAATTCAAGTCAAATATTGTAAAAAATGGCATTGAAATAACAGCTAGTTTATCAGGGATTTTTATTTAAATATGCATAATTTAAATTTTTTAAACACAGTCCCAGTTTGAACTATTTTAAACATTTCCCTCTAACTATGTGATTAGTCCACAGTCACATGAATAAACAGAAAGAGCCATTTTTTAAATAATAGAATCAAAAAGATCGGATCCCATAAAGGAGCCGGAAGCCCAATCGGTAGCATATGTAGTCCTAGGAGGAGTTGTGTAGGCCGTTTTTCTAATTATAAATCCGGTAGTAGCTATAGACTACAGTGTAAGTACAGTGCATTCTCTTCATCTGAGCGTGGACCCACCTCTCTATATTTAGCACAGATATTTACAGCTATACATCCACTCCTACACGATCCCACACTGTTCCTTTTCCGCGTTACTCCACAGTCCGTCCTACTTTTTCCGATACCCTCACCAGACCTGCGTTATCTTCAGCCTCCCGAAACATGTTAATTGATTTTCCTGAATCACTGGCTGGTGGGAAGCCTCTACTACTTCACAGCGCAACAGAAGTGCTGGTAGTTCCGTATCTCTCTCCAATTCCCAAACGGAGGCACAGGAAAACACGGCAACAAAATAAAGCAGAAATCAATGCGGTTTATTTGCAAGAACCAGCTTCACGGCGCGTTGGCCTCAGGTTAGCTTCCCACAGTGGATTGCGATGGTTGCTCCGATGCCCTGTTGAAGTCTCCGGAGCAGTTGGGGGCCCATTTGAAGTGCCTAACATATGGGTCTGAACAGCTATCAGCACTGGTGAGTACAGCCTCCTAGGGCCCTCTTGCTGCCTCTCTCAGCTCTTTGGTTGTGCGGCTTCTGTCAAGT
Source organism: Odontamblyopus lacepedii (assembly GCA_034769755.1). Classification (NCBI taxonomy): domain Eukaryota; kingdom Metazoa; phylum Chordata; class Actinopteri; order Gobiiformes; family Gobiidae; genus Odontamblyopus; species Odontamblyopus lacepedii. The sequence continues at coordinate 11,836,791 of CM068348.1, read as the reverse complement.
GCCCATATATTTCTACTGAGTGTTTCCAAAGTGTGTGCATTAAAGCGCTCTACAGTCGGAAGCACAGTTTTAGGTCAGGCGTCACCTGAGGGATCTGTGTTAGTACCACTGTAACTTTCGTGATGCTAAAGGTAATAAATGTTTCTTTTCAAACTAAAAGAATAAGAAAGTCTTCAAGGGTCCATTAGGCTATTTTCTGATCTATGTTATGATGTTTCCCCATCACAAACAGACCTGGAGTTGTGTTTTGTTTCATTTGCACATTTAACTCACCACACAAATCTTGCATAGTTCTGCTGAGCTCTTCGGAAAACACTCTGTTCCGCCTAGTGATGTCAGGTGGTAATATAGGAAGTTCCCCACGTACACACATTCATTAGACTCATTTGGATAATTTCAGCACTGGAATTGCCAATCTCTAATTTGGAATTGCCACACTAAAGTCAAAGGGTATTCAGACAAATCACATTTCAGGTTTGTTTTTGATGAGGTAACAACATTATAACAGCTTAAAGCTCATGAAGATGGGAACTTATATAAGAACCCATTAAATTATTAAACCCCACTGTGAAACTTTTTTGGCTTAACATAATTGAGTAAAATAGAACCCTTTGTGACTGTAATTGTGTGTGAGAGACTTGGCTGTTGGATTTTTTTCTTTAATTGCTCTGAAAAACAGAGAAAAACATGCATCCTTTCTGTGAATGGACTTAAATTTCTGTGAACTAGAATCTTAAGTGGCCTGGACGTGGGCCTCCTTCTGCTTGTCTCCATGGTGATGTTGCTTTGGCTGTAATATTTCAATGACCACATTTACATGAGAGCTTTAATTCCAAAGAAAAAAATTATTGAATTCTAAAAAGACCTTGTAAATATTTCATTCCTAATGAAAATGACTATTCGGAATTCCACTTAAAAGTAAGTGGGTGGTTTATTCAGGTTTTAAAGCAAATTTAATGTATTATTCGATCATGTAAACGTTTATTCTTCTTAAAAATAATTGTGGTGATTCATGCTTGTTGGGTCGTCCTGATCCGGACAATCCAGCTCCACCAGTCGTCTCTTCGGGCTTTCATCCACTGCTCTTTGGATTTGTGAGTGGGATGTGGGAGTGGGCTGAGGTGTGGCAGCCTCAGACTCAGTTTGTCTTCTTCCTCCTTCTCCGACACTCTTCCCTTCTCCTCCTCAGCTCATAGACGTAAAGCGTGAGGAGAGAATTCTCCAGCTGCTGCTTCATTATCATCGGAACCACTGCGGAAAAAATTTGGATCGTGTTTGTGTCCGTGACGTGAGCTAACGACAAACCGAGATGACAGAAAAGCCGGTAGCGGCTGAAGTGTGTGTTTTCTTCCCAAAGATGTAAATACGTTTGTGTGTCTATCCAGTCAGAACCCTTCCCCACCCCCAGATGCTGAGCAGAATTAAATAAAGACAATTTAACATGTTTTCCATGTAAACCTCAATTTGGATTATTATTTCCATGTAAACTCGAAGGAGAATATTTGAATTCCGAACCATTTAATTCAGAACTATTAATTCGGAATTAGGAAACATCATAAACGTAAACAAGGCCAGTATGGCATCAAATCCAAAACTTTCCATGTCCACAGAATCATCAGGAAGTTACAGTGTTAATCATTGTTAATGAGGATACAGAGGCTCAGTGCCCATTATCTCAAAGGTTGGAGGTTTGAGCCCTGTCCGCACTGTTATTCTGTCCTTGGGCAAGACATTTCACTTCCCTTCCATCTGTGTCCTTGCTTAATGGTGTATGAACAGTTGGAGACAAACTAATTGACCAAATCATTCTTCTGACTGGAGTATTTGGTCAGGAGAGTACATGTCTGTGGACTGTGGCCATGGGTTCCTTTCCATCTGTTCACTCTCACACATCAATTGCAAAGTGGGTGAAGCATCTTGCTCGAGGACATAACAGCAGGACCACGTGGGGAGAAAAAACATACTGGACCAAGTGGGGTTTGAACCTCTGACCTTTGTTTTGGTGAGCGACAAGTTTAAACACTTAACAGTTAGCGTGGCCAGGCGACATGCCGCTCTAAAAACAAACACTTTTGAGGTCATTTTTTACATCAATTCGCCTCTAATGTGATGCTAACTGGAGGCACTGCTCTGTCTGAAGCTCTGTTACTCAAGTTAGACTTTATAAAAGGGTGGCCAGATTTTCAGAATAAAAAAAAACAACCCTGTTTTTTTGGTGGTTGGTAATAATAAAATTGTGAAACAAGTGGAGAATTATTATTATTGTTATGCAGAAACAATTCATGATTAACAAGTGAGTCAGTATAGTATATTTTCTTTGTGTTTTGGTCATTTTTAAGCAGCTTTTCTTTATTTTACTGAAAAATTATGGTTTGAGGCCCTCTTTGCTGTTGGCAGGGATCAAATTGGTAAAAAATAGGGACACAAGAGACATTTTTGTAAAAAACAGGGACAAATTAGTGGTTTTGTATAAATCTGCTGGGACAGAGGACACAGGGCTCAAAACTGGTACTGTCCGGGGGAAATAGGGACGTCTGGTCACCCTAATTTGGTCGGTCTCACCTTTTCTGTTGAAAATCAAACTTGCAATGATCACAGGCTCATGGAAATGTGTTTAAATTCATTTAGCTTTTTTTTCCTTGAATTTTCAGACTATGTTACATTTTTTTCTGGCAGTATTTGCTAATGTGTGCATTTTGTCACCTGCTGAACCTTCCGCCATAGACACACGGGTTCATGCAGAATACCCCCATTGTGATGTCACTGCAAAGTAACAAAAGACTGAATAGAAATCAAATTGTGACAGCTTTTCCACCTCCTGCTCGTTTTAGCTCAAGAGAAGTTAAACTCATTATTAGGCCTGAATGATTTGGGGGAAAAAATCTAATTATCGGAAGTGTAGGTATGCACACATCACTGGCACTAGGCTATTACCGTGAACATGGAAAACAAGACAAAACTTACTCCCAAACTGCATTTAACAACATTTCAATCAGTAGATCTTCCTCAGTTCATGGTTTTCTTTGTGTGGAGCTTAAATATAGAACTTCTGCCCAGTATTCAGTGTTTTTACTACTTTCTACATTTGATGTACATAAGACATCAGATATAATAAATGAGATGTAGTGAATTATGTAGCAAAGGAAAAAAAGTAAATAACTTTTTATACTCAACTCCTCAAATTAGCCACTCTTTGCTTTACCATTTACCCTCCACTGATTTTCAAGTTCAGTCTCAGCTTCCACCAGTGCATAGTGTTGTTGTGCCCTTAGGCAAGACACTCAAAATACCTTGCCTCCAGCATTGGCATCTATAATGAATGGTAAAGTGGAGCCTTTGAGATTTGGGAATTGCGCTCGTTTAAATTGAGACTTCAATGACAGATTGGCTTGTGAGATTTAAGCCACATCAAAAACACACCCAGAGTTGTGTTTTGTGTTGTTTCATTCACACATCTTTGAGTAATTCTATATTATTAGTCTGTCTACATCTCTATCTCTTTGTGATGTCATGTAGTGGTAGTTTTCACATTAACTTTTACCTTTAGTTCAGTAGAGATGGACATTTCCAGGGCTGAAATCATCCAGATGATTCTAATGAAGGCTTAAGAGCACAGCGGAGTCTTTTCTGTTCTAGGGATGAAGGGAAGTAACATAGAACGTAAAAGGTAATTAATAGGTGACCCTTTTAATTAATAAGCATACGATAAACATACAAGCATACAATAAACTCAAAAGTAGGCTAAATCAAACTAATTACAAATAGCAATGTGACCTCTAATGTACTTTTGAAGAAACATAAACACTTATTTATCTTTGAACATTTTACCAATTGTAATCATCTTAAATTATTTTTCAAGTGTTTTAACTCTGATGCACCACTGAATTCAGGATTTGCCAGGACCATAAACTGCACACATAGAGCTACTACAAGAGGTGCTACTAGTGGTAACTGTGTTGTCTCAATGTACAGGACTCTTGGTCAGTCTCTTTCTCTGCCAATGGGGCTGAACTATGGAACTACAACAACTGATTTAAAATTTTAAAAAGTAAATGAAAAGTACTGTATGTTTCCAACCAAAAATGCACTCACTGAAAATGAAATGTTGTATATTATGTGTGTAATACTAGAGTTAAACCCATGTGTGTAGTACTAGAGTACATGTGTGTAGTACTAGAGTACATGTGTGTAGTACTAGAGTTAAGTACATGTGTGTAGTACTAGAATACATGTTTGTAGTACTAGAGTACATGTGTGTAGTTCTAGAGTACATGTGTGTAGTACTAGAGTTAAGTACATCTGTGTAATACTAGAGTACATGTGTGCAGTACTAGAGTACATGTGTGTAGAATTAGAGTACATGTGCGTTGTACTAGATGTAATTTATGTGTCTTATCTGTTTTTATGCATGTATTTTAAATAATCTTTTTATTTTATTTTATTTTTTTATGGACAGGTGTTGAGAACTTGCATGTGTGCTAAAACACTCAAAGTAATGCATCTGTCTTGGCTAAAGAGATTGTGATGTCCTTAATAAACATACAAAAAAAGTGTCTCAGTTACAGTTACAGACACAACAGATCCAAAGAGACAGTCCTAAGGCGAGCTGTTTGCAGTGATCCAGCTGCAGGGACTGGCAGGTACACAGCACTTTTATGGTGGGCAGCACTGGCAGGTGGTGCTTGAGTCCAATAGGCTCCACTCAATTCATGCTTACGCCACAAACCAGGAAGATGTTTGGAAAGACGCAATTACAACTCCCTTTGGGCTCTGTTTGTGGTAGTAAATCTGATTAGGAAAAATTAGAAAATGTCCCAGTTTTCTTCATCTCCAGGTCATTGTAGTGTTCTGTTATGTTCGGCTCATCAACAGTACCGCAGTTTTCATCATTTCTCCACCGATGCACTGGGTACATGCGCTTAGAAGAGATGAGGGCGCCAAATTTCAGATGATTCCAAACAGCACATATGTATGCAGTCTTTATTTAACCAACGATCACATTTACTTCAGTGGGTTTGATCACAGTCGCTCGAGCTCAGTGTCGGGAACTACACCGGAAGTCATTGCATCTTTCCAAACGTCTTCCGGGTTTGTGACGTAAGCGCGAACAGAGCTTACACACCAACTACCGGACAGGGTACCAGAGCCAACCTAAGTGAGGAGAGGAAAAAGGTCCACCGATCAGGAGTTGAGATCGTCAGGGGAAGGCACAAAATAAGTGGACACCAGGGGAAGCGCAAAATGAGGTGGGCCCAGGCCAAGCGCCGTCACACTCAGCTTTTAAATTTGCCAGGTTTGTGTGTTAAGCATGTGTGAATGAACATACAACTCCGGGTATGTTCGTGATGAGGAAACTCCATTATAACAGAGATCAGAAAAGAGCATCATCTGGCTCATTCCACCTTGGCTACTTAAACCAGCCAGACATTGAGTAAAACACATCACTTTGCTTTGAGGTGTGTTCCTTTCTCTATCGCTCTTTTATTATTTCTTCCGAGGGATGCCAGATACTTCAGTCTCCCCCCTATGTCCCCTGGGGTAAACGAATCTTCAGACGGCCCCTGTGCTGGTGATGGACTGGCTTCATAAACAGCTCACAACCCACAAACATCCTCCACGCTCACCTCTTCTACCACTGTAATCCACTTTACTATATCAAATCAGCACTCGCGATCCCTGTTACCCGGATAACGTGCGGGGCGTATAGTTTTCAAATCCGAGGTGAGAGAGAGACGGAGTTGGCCTGTAGTCGTAGTTTAAAGTGATGTTGAGTAGCCGTGGGTCATTGGGCAATAATGGGAGTTATCAAGCCAGTGCTAGCGGAGAGGTAACACAGAGGATTTATGAGGGGCCTGGTGGGGTGACCTGCAGCTCAACACTCTATTCTTCACTCTGGACAGCACTGAAGCAAAGGGAAGACCTATAATGACAGATAAAGTCACACCGTGCAACTTTTTACCAAAAAAAAAACAAAAAAAAACAACTAAAATAAAGGCATATTGTTTTTTTGTTGTTGTTTTTTTTCATTATGGATGTTTTTTATTGCACTGAATAAAGAGCATCAATTTTATGATTTCATCCCTTGACAAACTACCACGTCTACTGACCTCAAGGTGAAAAGCTGTTAACTTGAAAACAGTTCATGCCTGGGGAAGAAGCGAGTGCCAGAGCTGCTATGGGCCTTAGAGATGCTACAGGCTTTTTACACCTAATGTAATGACCTTCCAGAGGAAACATTTTGAGGTATGGTCCATTCATCACCAACTGAAACACCAGAGTAGAGTGAGAGTGAGGCCTTCCCTGTTGTGTTCACCTGGCTCCCCCTGGAGGCTGCTGTGATGCTGCAGGACACAGAGGAGGGACACTTTTGTCCTGATGGCCGTTGCACCCCTCAAACTGCCCTGACACAGGTCTGCTGAACCTCCCTAACCAGGCCTCCTGTAAAACTGCAATGCTGATGCAGCAAAACCTGAATTTTCTTCAGAATTAATAAAGTATCCAACCGTCCATCTATTTTCACATAAAATAAGGAAATTGAGCTGGAAGATAGGGCAAGACAGAATTCCAATGTATGATTTGTTAAAACTGTTAGAAAGTATATTTGTTTACCCTGTTCATGGCTAAAGTCATGAACAGGGTAAAGCTGTTCACAAAACTGGCACAAAGTCTTCTCCGTCAGCTGTTCCAGGGGGATTGGGCTTTCTCTGTAGCCGGCCCTAAGCTGTGGAATGCTCTACCCCCCCCACGTCCAAACAGCCCCTACAATCAATTGTTTTAACTCTCATCTTAAAACCCACTTTTACTCTCTGGCTTTTAACACCGTGTGAGTTTGTGTGGTCCTCTGTGTCTTTGATTTATTTTATTTTATTTATTTAATTCTACTTTTTGTATTCTAATTCTTCTTTTTTGTTTTATCTCTGTGCAGCCCTTTGGAAACTGCCCTGTTTGTAAAATGTGTTATATAAATAACGTGGATTTGGATTTGTTCCCAACCAACGTGTAAGCAGTAACTGTAGACTTTCACTGATTGACTATTGATCCTGCAGTGACATCAGGCTAGGGGTGTTCTACATGTGTCTCAAATGGATTTTAAAAACACCTTTTCAGGAGCCTGTGATCAGTACAAGTGTTCATGTTCCTGTGTAGGAGTTTGATTCTCAACAAGGCTGACAGTAACAGAAAAACTAGTGTTACGTATAAGAGACTTGTTTAAAAGCACAAAGCTCAGCTCGCCTGTTGTATTTTCAACTAAAGCTGGACTTACACTGTGCAATGTCATACAATTTAAAATCGTTTCAAATTATTCCCAAACCCACACTGTGTGATTGAATATCAAACGAAGCTCACAACGGGAGTGTGCACAGAGTAATGGTCGTATACACTGACCTGCTCACAATGTACGAGGGACAGAGGAGGGGCCAATGTCTGTTCATACGGCTTGTTTTAACTCCTAAAACATCAGAGAATTACATTTGCATACCGCTGGCACTGTTAACATTTAAACATTTAAAGTCCGAGGCTTTTGTCAGCAAACCTTTCTCAGTCTTGTGTGTGTGGTTATTCATTTAGAATGTGTCAGAGGTGCATTATTGCTCCAGCTCACCGCCTCCAGCTCACCTCTGTGTTTTGCCTCAGCCACTGGAGCTTAAAATTGTTTTGCGACCAAAATGAATGTCAAAATTGGCTCGAAAATTGTAGTGTAAACCCATTTTAAATTGAGTCTTTCTGAAAAGATTGAATTAAAATAAAGCTCAGATTTCCGTCTAACAGAGCCTCAAACATGTTGATGACCTCAGCTGAAAAGTATCAGCAGATTCAACATGGTTCAATCCCGATTATTACACAACCAGTGCCACTTAAACGTAATATGTACTGTACTGACAACACAGTGGCAAACATGATATCTCCATACAGTAGGACCACTTGTTCCATCTCACATAATAACAGTGCCATCAACTCTTTAGAAGCTGTCCCCACAAGATCATCTTAACAACAGGGTACAGCTGCTTTGAAATTCTAATCCAGGTTATAAATAAAGCTCTCACATTGTGCTGTGCATTGTAGCCTCTTGTACTGAGCGGAGAGGAAGAACCAGGGGACTGAGACAGTGTTTACAGTTAATGATATGTTCTGCTCTTATGTGTTGAGTATCATGTGAAATAAGACCAAGGGATTCCTCGAAAAGAAGGTTCATTTTTACATATGATTTGCATGGTTATTTTTGTTATGGGACATACAAAACTGAAAAATAACTTATTTAAAGAGGGAGTACTATTTAAATTAGCATTACCATGTTGCTCTTTTATCAAAAACCTCCCTGAAGAGTTGTTAGAATCATCCATCCATGTTTGAGTAATCTGGCGATCTCTCAGAATCAGAAATTATTTGTCATTTCAGTATAAAAATAAACAGAAACGAAACACTGCACTCAGGTCCAGGTCATCAGCAACAAAAATAAAAATAGGAATACATTGTTTTAAATATCGTATCAAATAGCGAATTTTCTGGACTATAAGCCGCTACTTTTTTCCCAGGCTTTGAACTTTTACAAAGGTGCAGCTATTCTGTGGATTTTTCTTCCACCTCTAGGGGCGCTCTAACCGGAATTTCAAAAACAAGATAGATGGAAAATTAATGCAAAGAAGAATACGCTACTTTTTATTTAGCAGATATAACACGCACGAAAAATTACTGAATGGTAATTATTTTCAAATCCTCACCCCTTCATCATGAAAAGCACACAAAGGAATTGGTATGACGGAGTTTTAAGTTGAAGGCATCGATATTGCAGGTGCTCTGCACCCGCGGGACCCAACACAAAACAGTGCGGCATGGGACATATTCTGAAAGCTTATTGCGGGCTGGAGCGTGACCGCATGACGTGGGACCAGGACTGAAAATTCTGTCTCGCGCAGACCTCTACCGTGAGAAATGAAGGTAATCAGTTACTGGTTCTTTTCTGTTTTTGACCTGTTTTAATAAGCACAGTTGCTGGATGTTAAAAGGCACTGTTCGGAAAGAATCTGTTCAGTTACATAAATGTACATTTACAGTACAAAATCGTTATATATCGTTATATATCGTTAAAATATATGCAGTAAATATCTCATTTTTCAACATAGATATCAGCGGCTTATAGCCCGGTTGCGGCTTCTATATACTTTTTTTTTTTTTTAATAGAGTGGATGCGGCTTATATACCGGTGCACTCTATAGTCCGGAAAATACGGTACTTTCTTTAAAAAAGAAGACAGCCCCAACCCCCACCCAATTCTCTAAAGTACTTCCCAAGTCCGTGCTATTTTGTAAGGTGCATTTGTGTCAGGGCTTTTGGACAGAGCTGATGTGCCTAACGTCATCAGGGTGAAAACTGTTCCAAAGTCTGGTGGTCCTGGCCTGTAGGTGGCGCAGTCTTTTACCTGATGGAAGAGCTGTAAAAAGCCCATATGCTGGATGGGTGTCATCCATGATGCTGTCGGCTTTGTCCTGCACCTGTTGGTGTAAATGTGTTCAGTTCAGTTCGGACTACAGCCGCAGATGCACTCAGCAGCTCTTAACCTCTGCAAAACCTTCCTCTGCCACGGTGCTGCTGCTGAACCACAGTCTTGTTCAAGGTGAGGATGCTCTCCACCACACACCTGTAAAATGCCGTCAGGACAGAGGGCCCAGGTGCCTGAGAAAGTAAAGGTGTTGATGTGCCTGGCCCTATATGAACCCTCCTTACAGTACCTGTAAGATTCTGTCCAATGTTCAGCCCACAAGACTACGTCACCCACGCTCCCAGAAAATGTTTGGAATTCTCCATAAATACATAAAAGCAGAGCTGGGGACAGGCTGGTGTCCCTGTCCACACTCATCATGTCATCGTGTCATTTGTTCCACACGCCATACTTCTGTACCACCCTTCATTACACTGTAAATTTATATAAATTCATGTTATTATTATTATGTATTGTTGCTGCCTTAAAAACAAATGTCTTTCAGGACAATAACATATTCTATCTCGATTATCTGGGGAGACAGTAGCTCAGTTGGTTGGTCCATTGATCTGAAGTTTGGCGATCCGAATCCCGCTCTCCACATAAACATCATTGAGCGGTCAGATCCACTGACCCGCAGGTTTGCCAGATGTGATTCCAGCTCCCACAGATGAATGCTGTGTTGTGTTCTTGGGCAAGACACTAGTCTAGTGTCTGCATACACTGGTGTATGAATGTGTGTGTGGGAATGGGTGAGTGGTTCCTTGTTGTAAAACGCTTTCCGTGCACTGTGCGGATGTAAACAGCCAGATGTGGGGGACGGCTCTCGCCTTTTTACTTTTAAAGAAAGACTCAAACTGGGTTCACAGTGTGGTTTTGTGGACTGAATGTCAGTATTTGCAGAGGACAATTTCTGTGTATAATGTGGATGAGACGCTGCCCCTAGATCTACCACTTTACGAGAGGTGAATAGGCTCGTAAAGTCTTCTCATTATTTTGACTATATCCCAAGTTTAAAATGTGGGTCCCTGTGTGGGAGCCTAGCCAGAAATTATAAGTTAGCGAGTAATTTCTAAGATAATACAGGGTTAAGGTTTAGATATTTCTCTCTGCTGTGGACATAAATAGCGATGGGAGAACGTGGAATGTGGAGATTTGGAAGAAAAGCCACGGCAGATATCAACTGGAAAATGAAAGAATGACAGTTTCTTTTCGCCATTTGTGTTGGTTTCTGATCAGTTCAAATAGCAGGACACGACACTGCATTTTTACATGTAGATCAGTTGGGTCAAATTTGATGCGGCTGCGGTTTGGACTCAGAAATAGAATAATGACGTAGCGACTTACAAGCCCTATAAACGCATGACAGAAAGCAATGCACTCCATCTTTACAAACCTGATGCAATGTGCAGAAGTTTTACTAACGAAATGCACTGTGATTGTGATAGCGTTCTGAAGGGGGAAAATTAAAATGTTTTAGGTGTACAGGATTTAAAAAAAAATAAAAGGTAACATGGTGATCTCTTTAATGTTAGGGGGAACTAGGGGGAAAGGGGAACTGTGGCACGCTTGAAGCTAAAGTCCATTGCTAGAGGTGGTGGAATTGAGAAATGAGTCTGTCAAGGCAACAAACTAGTGTAGTGATGGGGGCAAGTTCTTAACTTCCACATGAAACGCCAATTTGCTTCACACTGAAGAAGTTTAACACCACTTTAACCCATCTTACAACAGCCACGAGTCTAACCAACAAAACGCTCTGCCTGGTTCACTCATTAGTGTCTGGAAAAATTAGGAAACAACTTTATAAGCAGCCTTACACTTCCTTCTGTTGATTTTCCCACTGCACAGGCCAAAGCCCAAAAGACTCGATTGTCAACTCCAGTGGTGGCAAGTGAGCATCGACAACTGACGGTGAAAAAGAATAAAAACTGTTGTTGACAGAAAATGGTTCAGGAATGTATTTCTTTTAGCGTTTTTCAAAAAATATTATTCACTCGTAAATAAATGAGATTAGAAATGCTACACTAGTTTGTTGTCTTGACAGACTCACTGCCACAATGAGATCTCTGCCTCGGCAACACTGATCTGTGCCGTTTTTGGCTTCTGACAGAATTCCACCACCTCTAGCAATGGACTTTAGCTTCAAATGTGCCGGAGTTCCAGCCACTTCCACCAGCTCCTCCAGACGGACCCCGAGGCGTTCCCAGGCCAGCCGAGAGACATAGTCCCTCCAGCGTGTCCTGGGTCTTCCCCGGGGCCTCCTACCGGTGGGACATGCCCAGAACACCTCCCGAGGGAGGCGTCCAGGAGGCATCCAGACCAGATGCCCGAGCCACCTCAGCTGGCTCCTCTCGACGTGGAGGAGCAGCGACTCTACTCCGAGCTCCTCCCATGTGACCGAGCTCCTCACCCTATCTCTAAGGGAACGTCCGGCCACTCTGCGGAGAAAACTCATTTCGGCCGCTTGTATCCGTGATCTTGTCCTTTCGGTCATTACCCAGAGCTCATGACCATAGGTGAGGGTAGGAACGTAGACTGACCGGTAAATCGAGAGCTTCGCCTTTCGGCTCAGCTCCCTCTTCACCACAACGGTCTGATACAGTGACCGCATCACTGCAGACGCCGCACTGATCCGCCAGTCAATCTCACGCTCCATCCTCCCCTCACTCGTGAACAAGACCCCGAGATACCTGAACTCCTCCACTTGAGACAGAGACTCCCCCACCCACCCGGAGAGGGCAATCCACCTTTTTCCGGTCGAGAACCATGGCCTCGGATTTGGAATAGCTGATTCTCATCCCAGCTGCTTCACACTCGGCTGCAAACCGCCCCATTGCACGCTGCAGGTCCTGGTTCGATGAAGCCAACAGGACAACATCGTCCGCAAAAAGCAGCGACGAGATCCTGTGGTTCCCGAACTGGACCCCCTCCGGCCCCTGGCTGTGCCTAGAAATTCTGTCCATAAATACAATGAACAGAACCGGTGACAAAGGGTAGCCCTGGCGGAGTCCAACATGCACCGGGAACAGGTCTGACTTACTGCCGGCAATGCGAACACAGCTCCTGCTCCGGTCATACAGGGACCGGACAGCCCTTATCAAAGGGCCCTGGACCCCGGACCCCATACTCCCGGAGCACCCCCCACAGGGCACCACGAGGGACACGGTCGAATGCCTTCTCCAGGTCCACAAAGCACATGTGGACTGGTTGGGCAAACTCCCATGAACCCTTGAGCACCCGATGGAGGGTGTAGAGCTGGTCCAGTGTTCCACGACCAGGCCGAAAACCACACTGCTCCTCTTGAATCCGAGGTTCGACTATCGGCCGGACTCTCCTCTCCAGTACCCTGGCATAGACTTTACCGGGGAGGCTGAGGAGTGTAATTCCCCTGTAGTTGGAACACACCCTCCGGTCCCCCTTCTTATACAGAGGGACCACCACCCCGGTCTGCCAGTCCAGAGGTATTGTTCCCGACCGCACACCCAGAGACTTAAGGTACTCAGGACGAATCTCTTCCACCCCCAGAGCCTTGCCACCGAGGAGCTTTCCAACCACCTCAGTGACTTCGGCCAGGGTGATGGATGAGTCCGCCTCTGGGTCCCCAGCCTCGGCCTCCTCTTCGGAGGACGTGACGGTGTGATTGAGGAGATCCCCAAAGTATTCCTTCCACCGCCCGACATCATCCCCAGTCGAGGTCAGCAGCTCTCTCCCCGCACTGTAAACAGTGTTGGTGAAGGACCGCTTCCCCCTCCTGAGGCGCCGGACGGTTTGCCAGAATTTCCTTGGGGCCGTCCGATAATCCTCCTCCATGGCCTCCCCGAACTCCTCCCAAACCCGAGTTTTTGCCTCTGCAACCGCCAGGGCTGCAGCACGCTTGGCCCGCCGGTACCTGTCAGCTGCCTCAGGAGTCCACCGGGCCAGTAAGGCCTGGTAGCACTCCTTCTTCAGCTTGACGGCATCCCTTACTTCCAGTGTCCACCACCGGGTTCGGGGATTGCCGCCGCGATAGGCACCACAGACCTTGCGGCCATAGCTACAAGCGGCCGCGTCGACAATGGAGGCCGAGAACGAAGCCCACTCGGACTCCATGTCCCCAGCCTCCCCCGGGATCCGGGAGAAGCTCTCCCGGAGGTGTGAGTTGAAGGCCATACCGACAGAGGTTTCCGCCAGACGTTCCCAACAGACCCTCACGATACGCTTGGGCCTGCCAGGTCTTTCCGGCTTCCTCCTCCCCCAGCGGACCCAACTCACCACCAAGTGGTGATCAGTTGACAGCTCTGCCCCTCTCTTCACCCGAGTGTCCAAGACACACGGCCGGAGGTCAGATGACACGACAACAAAGTCGATCATCGACCTCCGGCCTAGGGACCCCTGGTGCCACGTGCACCGATGGACCCCCTTGTGCTCGAACATGGTGCTCGTTATGGACAAACTGTGACTACCACAGAAGTCCAATAACAGAACACCGCTCGGGTTCAGATCAGGGAGGCCGTTCCTCCCAATCACCCCTCTCCAAGTGTCACTGTCGTTGCCCGTGTGGGCGTTGAAGTCCCCCAGTAGAACAATGGAGTCCCCGGTCGGTGCACTGTCCAGTACCCCTCCGAGAAACTCCAAGAAGGCCGGGTACTCTGCACTGCTGTGGGTAAAATTACAAGCATAATACATGTTCTATAATATTGAATAGTATAATATAATATAATATTGTATTGTGTCATATGAAGACAATCAATGACAAGTTATGAATTACTAGCTTCCTGTTTACGTCCTTGTGCGATTTTCCACATTGTTTACCTGTTTTACAAGCGCCACCATCCATTTTGCATTCCGGTTATGTTTTCCCTCACAAAAGTCCATTGACTTGTCTTAATTACATTTCTTTTGTCTGTACACGGGCTGCTGTGGTGTGTGGCAGTGTGCACCTGTCTGCACCTGTCTGCTGAGATTCATGAGACCCATACACACTGCAGTCTTTAAGAACCGCTGCATTTTTCTTTAGTCCATTAACCCTCTCATAAATATGTGTGAACAGTGCAGCTCCATGCTTTTGTCTCACAGCAGCGCACAAGGCTCTCATCTCAAAGGCATGGAGCAGGTTTGAGGAAGTGTATTTATGAGGTTGCTAATGACCTGGTTAGATTATGTCTGGCTGAGTTGCTATAGAAACACCCATGATTGAATAAATGAATGGGTAGTCAGATGCCGTACAGTGGAAGAGTCACATAGTGCATCTGTAACTGCTTTGGTTGAACTGTATACCGTAAAATACTAAATAAGAGCTGGGGTGTTTATTTGTTTCAGTCACTAAACAGACCAGGCGTTTATTTGAGACCAGGCGGTGATATGGAGCAGGAGATTAACTCCTTCCTCACAAAAATCTTGCTCAAAACTTGGAAAATCTGGTACTCAAATTCTCTTAACCTGTATGAATATAATTTAGGCGACTTTCTTGACTTTCTATACAGACATAGGCGAGTTCATTTGAAAAGTTGCAACAAAATATCTCCGGAGTGGAGTTTCCCACATTTGAAATTGACTCCTGAATTAAAGACAGTCATTAAAACCCTCCACAACATGCAGACATTTCTTTAGCAAAACAAATGAAGCAGCGAGTGGGGAGCAGCAGAGTGAGAATCTTCATCCATAGACTCACCATTTATTTGGAATCAGTGGTTATTTATCAAAATGTACACCTGCACCCGGCGTTTAATAATGCATCAGTTTTATAAAGCGCTTTTTCAGGACACTCAAAGACGCTTTACAGAGCATTATTCATTCACTCCAGACCCGGTGGTGGTAAACTACTATTGTAGCCACAGCTGCCCTGGGGCAGACTGACGGAAGCGAGGCTCCAATCTGCGCCATCGGCCCCTCCGACCACCACCACCATTCATGCACACACCACTTTCATACTAGGCAATGTGGGTAATGGGCCTTGCCTAAGGACGCTACGACAGTTTTTTGCCACTGGCGCCCCACTGTGGCACCTGGAATTCCCAGTGGTCTCCCATCCAAGTACTAACCAGGCCCTAACTAACCCTGCTTAGCTTCTGAGATCTGACGGGATCAGGCTTTGACAAGCCGGTATGGCCACTCTTAGTTGGTATTTTATGGTACATTACTGCTTCTACACATACTGTTACTTGATCTATGTTCTAATGTAGTTTCCTCATCACAAACAGACCTGGAGTTGTGTTTTATTTCATTCACACATGTTCAACACTCAAATCCTCAGGTGGAGCTCTTAAACAGAAAACGCTATGTTCTACCTTGTGATGTCATGTGGTAGGATAAGTGCTCCATTGTGTTTTTAAACTTCATACACCTTCACTAGAATCTTTATGATAATTCCAGCCTGGATTTGTCAATTATTACTACACAAAAGGTAAAAAAAATTGCTAGTAATTTGAAAATTACCGCTTCATGATATCACAAGGTGGAACAGAGCATTTTGAGCTTTGAAGATGTAGACAGAATAATAATAATAAAGGGTGACTCAATTATGTGTGAATGAAACAAAACACAACTCCAGGTCTGTTTTTGAAGAGCGAACAGCTTTCCAACAGAGCTTAAACCTCAAAGGAGTCAGTTTGACGTAATGTAAGACCTTTATTACCCACTGTAACTAACTAAGGTACTTGGCAAATCCAGAATCTCTCTATATTTTTAATACAGACTGAAGGCAGTCTGATGACGCTCTTTCCCTCTGTTGCACCTCGAGCTAGAACCAAACGTGATCGTCCATTCAAATTTGTTTGTTTCAATGACGCATGTGAAGCTAATGAGCTCATTGGTTGCCATCATCAGACATTTGCCATGTTTATTTATTTTGTCCAATATGGACCATACATGCAATCTGAAGCACAATCTAAAAATGGGGAGATTCACTGGTGCTCAGACTCACATCTTCATGAAGAAGTCTGGATTCTGGGTTCCGGGCAAGTATCTAAGTACTGTATTCCCACGATCAATTTTGCCTACATTTATAAAGATTCTACTGTAGAAATAAGTTCTTTGAAAGTGACATGTCAGCATAAAACATCGCAGGGTTTCATTTACCTGTTTTCATTGTTAAAAAAGTGTCTGATATTTTTGAATCACACATTAGTCGGTCTGGAGTCTTTTTTAATGTATTTTTCCTTAAATAATCACAAGTGTGGCAGATATGGAGCAAGTAATTTTATTGTTACTTGTGGTAAGCACCAAAAACCTTGAATCCTTGAAGTGAAAACAGAAATAGGTTTGTTTGTTTAAACTGAGTGCGGTAATGCTGAAGGAATGCCATTATAATGCCATAATGTTCATCCATTTAAAGATTGCATATTACACAAAATCGGTTCTTGTGAGCTTTAAGACCTGTTAGAATGTAGTTACCTAATCAAAAACATCAAAAAGGTGGAGTGTTTTCTTTCTGAAAGAACTAAGCCTAAATCTGCAGGGTTTGTGTGTTAAATGTGTTAATGAAACAAAACACAACTCCAGGGATGTGTGAATGACATTACATTAACATAAATCAGAAAATAGCATAATATAGCCCCTTTAAGGCATCAGCAGTCTGGCATCTATGCAGCCTTTCCTCGACAATAAATAACCCTTGACATGTTAAAATAATTTGTCTGTTTGAAGGGCTGAACCAGAGCATTACATCACAGGATCATACGCTCAACCTTTGGTCATTTCATTACCCTGCTCACCATGACCTCCGCTGACCCCACAGATCCCGGTCGTGCGAAGGGTAAATGTCCAATTGTTAGCTCATCAAAAGCCAAAGCTCCACAGAAAATCACTTCATTAAAATTAAAGACACGGGGAGAGTCTGAGGACAGGGGGCGCTCTGGCACAGTTATCCAATTTGTTCTTTCTGAATATTGGCTAACCTGCTTCACTGTCATGGACCAAAGGCTTTTTCAGTGTTTGGTGTTCTAATTTTCTGTTGGTTAAAGAGCCTGTAGCAAATGTTTCTCCATGTATTTGAGCAAAATGCGTACAGAGGTGTGAAATTCAGTTGTCAAGAAATCAGTTTTAACAGGCGACATCTTTGGTACTTGAGTGAAGAAATGGTTGGCCTGGTGTTCTTCAACTCCAGTGTGACAGAAGAACAGAAGAAGCTGATGGTTCACAAAATTATGGAAAAGGAATGTTCAGAGTTTCCACCGAAGTGATGTGATGCCCTTAAAGGGACAGTTCAGAATTTTGGACATAGGGCCTCATTTCCTCGTGTGCCAGAGTGTTGGAGATGTGTGGAGACACTTTTTAAAATATTCCATCCAGTCCTTGTATTTGCAGAGGTTGCTGGTGCTAAAATGTACCCAAACAATCCACCTTGGGTCAATAAATCTGTCAAATTGTGTATACAGGAAAAAAGGCGTGTTTTTAAGCAAGGATCTGCCATTGAGCGGTATAATGCCAGCAAAGCTCTAAAATCTGAAATCGGGTTGGCCAAGCAGTGTCACAAAAAAGTGTTAGAAAGGAAAGTGGCAGAGAATAGACTTGGTTCCTTTTGGTCCAGTGTGAAAACCATAACTGGTCTTAACAATACATCTGGTTCAAGGAATGTTTCCCTAAATGGTTTTAAATCTGACATAGAGCTGGCAAATGCTTTGAATTGTTTTTACACTCGCTTTGAGACCTTAGATTTTGCTGATGAAGTTAAGGAGCTTAAAGGCAAGCTAAGGGAAGATCAGCACTGTGAGATTTCACAGAAACAAGTCGAAAACATATTTAGGTCAACCAAGGTCAACAAAAGTATGGGCCCAGACAATATTTGTGGTCATATTCTTAAAAACTGTGCCAAGGAGCTGAGTTCTATTTTTCAGGTCATTTTTAACTTATCTCTGAAAAAGCAACAAGTTCCACAGTCCTGGAAAGACTCCGTGATTGTTCCAGTCCCTAAGGAAAGCAGGCCAAAAAGTCTTAATGACTTTAGGCCGGTCGCACTAACGTCAATGGTGATGAAAAACTTTGAAAAACTGATAAGGTCAGAGATTTTGAGGAAAACTGTGACTGTGCTTGACCCCATGCAATTTGCCTACAGGCCTCAAAGAGGAGTAGATGATGCCACCATAACTTTACTCCATTTAATTTTTAAGCATTTAGAGACAATTGGAGCACATGCAAGACTTCTTTTTATTGATTTCTCATCAGCGTTCAACACAATCCAGCCACATATTTTATCCAAAAGGCTTTTAGAACATTTTAGCCTAGATTTTAATATTGTGGGGTGGATTCTTGATTTTTTAACCATGAGAACACAAAGAGTAAGGGTCAATGGGGTCCTTTCTGACCAGATGGTGTCATCAACAGGATCGCCACAGGGATGTGTTCTCTCATCCCTGCTGTTCATACTGTACACTAACAAGTGTCAGAGCACCTATGAGAACAGAACAATAATAAAGTATGCGGATGATTCTGTTATTGTGAGTTTGCTTCAGAAAAATGAAAACCAACATGGGCCAATTGTTGAGGACTTTGTAAAGTGGTGTGAGGAGTCATATCTACACCTTAATGTGTCCAAAACGAAGGATATGCTTATTGACTTTCGGAAAAGTGCTCCTCAGAATGATGTAACGTACATAAAGGGGCAGTCAGTTGAGTGTGTCGACTCTTATAAGTATCTTGGAACACTCATTGATTCGAAATTGAGCTTTGATGATAATTGTACTGCTGTGCGTAAAAGAGGCCACCAACGCCTTCATTGTCTGAGGAAATTGTCCTTCTACCGTGTAGATAGAACCATGATGACACTGTTCTATAACACGTTTATGGAATCAGTTTTAACTTTTTCACTGGTCTCATGGTTTGGAAGCATCTCTGCTAAAAACAAGAACTCCCTGAATCAGTTGATTAAATGGGCGAGTAAGGTGATTGGCCATCCTCAGAACAGCCTGGACTCCCTGTACTCAGGACAGTTACAGCGGATGTCCCAGAATATTATTCATGATACGCAACATCCTCTAAATTCAGAGTTTAAGCTACTTCCCTCTGGTCAGAGGTTTTCAGTTCCAAGATCAAGAACAAATCGCTTTAAAATGAGTTTCGTTCCAGCTGCTATTGTTTTTATGAATAAATTGTAATTTATTTATTTATCATGCTTTTGATATGTATTGCAACTTTTAGCTCACTCAGATGAATTCTTTTATTTATGGAACAACCACTCTGCACTGGAGAATTGCAACACTTTATTTATATTTATATTTGTGTTTTTATTGGTGTTTATTGTGCAGAATGTCGATGAATGAAATGTGGGACCAGCCTCTCAAATCTGCAAAGCAAATTTACCTACGGGTACAAATAAAGCAACCTAACCTAACCTAGGCTAGTGCATGTCAATGGCCATAGTTGTCCTGCCACTAAAAACAGTCTTACCCACTCCACAGACCCGAGGAAAACTATTAGAACTCCAGACTGTCCATGTGAACGTCTGTGTCCACAGAATCATTTTAGAAGTAAAACCAACCATTGCATGTGAAGGATTTATGTCTGAGCAGCAGCAGCAGCGAGTTGTACGTCCTGATAGAGTGGCGGACTGATATATGAGAAAATAGTCCCTCAACATGCGACGATTCATGCAATACAAGGTTAGTTTTATTTCAGACATTATTCTATGTGGAGTGGGTAAGACTGTTTTTAGTGGCAGGACAACTATGACATTGACATGCACTAGTCTAGCACCAGCAACCTCTGCAAATACAGGGACTGGATGGAATATTTAAAAAAGTGTCTCCACACGTCTCCAACATTCTGTCTCACGAGGAAATGAGGCTCTATGTCCAAAATTCTGAACTGTCCCTTTAATCAAGATTATAAAGGGAAGATCAGTGATTTTGCCACCAGCATAATGCATGTTTTTCTGAGCCTTATTTATTTGGTTCGCTATGTTACAGTATAGGTCCTATACAGCAATTTTCAAGTGTTTTGAGCAACCTCTAAATATTAATTAATTTGTATAAAATTTGGACTCCGATATTTTGTTCAGATCTCAAACCAAATGTAGGATTCTAATCTTAAATCTTTAAAAAAAAAAAAAAAAATGGACCAGCCTAAGGTATAGTGTATAAGCAGCTCTTGAGGTTAGAATAAGTCTGCTGTGTTCTGTTTGCATCTAATTATAAAGTGTGTTATTGTCAGAGAATCAGGAAGTGGGCAGTTAGCTTGCTATTTGCTGTTAGCTTTACCGTGATGGTCAAGCTCATCGTGGTAAGTAATTAGGACACTTTGACTGTATAAGTTAATGGTCCTATATTACCCAAAATGGACTCTTGTGAGCTTTTAGCCATGTTAGATTGTTGTTTCCTCCTCAAAAACAGTCCTGGAGTTGTGTTTCGTTTCATTCACACGTTTGATCCTTTATTATTAGTCTGTCTACATCTCCAAAGCTCAAAATGAAGCAGTAGTTTTAAAGTTAACAGCTCCTTTTGCCTCTAAAATCATTCAAATAAATCTTGTAAAAGTGTATGGAGTGTCAGTTTTGCCAATTGCTTCCACGTTTTTCCCCAGTAGAGCTCCATTCATTCCCCAGCCTGATCTAGTCCATCTTTTGCTTCCTCCCTGTTTTTCCTGCAGCTGCCACTCATTCCCAACCATCCCAGGGAAGCCTACAGTATATAAACCCCCTCTACCCATTTACTCGTTGCTAAATTGATGATCAGTCAAGAGACACTCTCCAGTTCTGTATCTGAACAAATCTTGTCGTTGTGCATTCTGTGTTTGGATTCTGAATGATCCCCTGTTGGGGCCTGGTTCTGTGTTTATACCCTGCTTGTTTTCTCTTCAAGATTTTCCCAGTTTTGGAGGATAGTTCATAGAGTAAATGTGTATATTCCTTAGTTGTTTATCAACCTGATTTTCCATATTAAACACTTTCAGTTACTGAACTAAGTTTAACTGTTTATTAAGTTTACCTGTGTGATATGGAGTTTAAAATCATAGTGATCATAGTGGAGCTCTTCCTGTATTACTGTCTGACATCAGAAAATAGAACAGTGTTTTCTGTTTGAACTCAGCCTACATCTGCAGGTTTGTGTGTTAAACAAGTGTGAATGAAACAAAATACAACTCCAAGTCTGTTTGTGATGAAATAACAATTTTGTAACATAAATCAGAAAGTAGCGTAACATAGGCCCTTTAAGTGATAAATAACTTTGGACCACTTCAAACTAGTTCTATTTTTCACTTTTTTTAAGACAGAAAAAATGCGAGGTGACGCCGTTGTCTGATTCTGAACTATCCAAAAATAAATCAAATTCTGCTGTCCAACGCCACAAGCAACCAATCCATAATTTGCATTTCCTTGTTGCCATGGTGTCTCGGGGAGGCCTCGGGGGTCTCGAGGCTCACTGGTTTATCCTCTTGAGTGGCAGAGACGGTGCACAAACAGTGTAGGAACTCATCTACAAGTCGAGTGTGCCTCATCTGTTCATCACGGTGAAGGAGCACGCAGTCGCCAGGTGTGAGACGCGTCATCTATCACCTCGCATGAAGATGGAGAATGACATTAGCTTCACCTTGCAGTAATCGCCTGAAAAAAAAAATCACCTCAGACAAAACACTCCATGTAAACACAGCAGTTCAAAAGTGTCACTATAGCAAAGTTGCGTCAGTGCAGCGGTGGAGTGGGCAGAGTGTTCGCCACTTAACGCAAAGGTCAGAGGTTTGATCCTACCAGCGTTCACGTTTTGTTCAAATTAAACCCTTTAGGCCCATTTTCCCCATATATTTTTGCTTTTTGAAGGTGCATTATGGAACTTTTGGGTTGGGAGGCTGTTACCTGCTTGTTTCTATGTGTTATAGCTGGGGTAATAAGAATAATGACCCAGGGTGAAGTTTAAGTGATTTATTCACTTGTAAAATTGGCTTTCCTGTGAATTTACTGAGGCATAAATATGGACATAAGTAAAAAGGAGACTTGAATGAACAGAAAAGTGTTCGGCATGCAATCGGGTATGGACAGCCACTACAAATAACCCAAACAATAGGCTCATTGTAGTCAGTTAGATATAACCACTACAAATATCACTGCAATCGGTTATGTTCCAATAAAGTTTCTCACATAAATGGACTTCAGTATTTTAGGGGAAAGTGACCAAAAAAAGACAAACAAATAAAAAAGAAATAAGCCAGTTAGTCCACCTTTTCAAGTGCACCCGAAACGCCATCAAACCTGAAGCGGACTAACTGGGAGTGAACTCAAAAGTGAAAACAAAAGCTAAAGGACAGCAGGTGGCACTGACCGTAATTGCAAACACAAAAATGCACGATTACCCCTCACCAAAAAAAGATTTGTTAGATTTGAATAAACACCTCTTAAAAATATAAGCTACCTGTGCTTCGTGAGCCCCACACAACTCCCTGGTTGCACAGCTCAGCCTTTAAAAACAGCGAAGACCTAACACAAAACAGGTGATTAAAATGCACATCCTCATAATTAAAACATTCACATATAACTATTTAAAAGGCTTATCAATAACTTTGGCCAAACGCACACACAGGAACCCACACTCCCATGAAAACTGGCACCTCCCGGGCACACAGCCAACTTCACCTTAACCTCTGTTGGTCTGTGGCACAGCAGCGACACCCCGACGCACCACCCTCGACATGTGGATATGTTATTGTTCTGCCTGGAATGTTCCATAATATGACATTTAACAGCTCTACTTTACCTTTACTCAATTACAGGTGGTTTTTTAGCCCAAAAATATCTAGAAAAACAGGCATTCTAACTGTGAGTGGGGGTAATTCTCCACAGATCTGAACCTGTAACGTAGCCTGGTTTGGTCTCGTTGAATATAGAAAGGTTTAATTCCATACTGTGAAATATTTTGATTTGATTAATTTGTATTTTGAGTTTGTGCCAAGAGAAGCAATAATCATATATATACTACATATACAGCAGCACGGTGGCTGAGTGGTTAGCACTCATGCCTCACAGCAAGAAGGTTCCAGGTTCTTTCTGTGTGGAGTTTGCATGTTCTTCCCGTGTCCGGATGGGTTTCCTCCAGGCATTCCCCCATCAACCAAAAACATGAGAGCACCCCTATGAACTTAGATCAAGGACCATTACGTCGCCCGGTGCCCGGCCAGGCTCAGTCTGAAAGCATGACATGGGTCCACCCTTCTGTGGGCTCAGCACCCACAGAGGGGTTCACAGGGGTCAGGTACAAAGAGGAGGGTGGCAAACTGCTGCCCCTGAACCCCAGCCAGATAAAGCGGAAGAAGATGGATGGATGGTACTGCATACACATAGTAAACAACAGAAAAGAACATTTCTCCAAGAGGAGCAGGAAGAAGAAAAAACGTATAATAACCCACCTCTATTCATTAAGTAGTAAATGATGTGGTTGCTTCTGTACATTGATGATGAAACTGCAAAATAAATTACATACTATGCATACCAAATATAATATTAACCCAATTTATGTATTTACCATATTTTCCGGACTATAAGTCGCTACTTTTTTCCCAGTCTTTGAACCATGCAGCTTTTACAAAGATGCAGCTATTCTGTGGATTTTTCTTCCACCTCTAGGGGCGCTCTAACCAGAATTTCAAAAACAAGATAGACGGAAAATTAATGCAAAGAAGAATACGCTACTTTTTATTTAGCAGATATAACACGCACGACAAATTACTAACTGGTATTTATTTTCAAGTCCTCACCCCTTCATCATGAAAAGCACATGAAGGAGTTTGTATGATGCAAGTTTTAAGTTGAAGGCATCAATCTTGCTCCAGGAAGGAAACCGCTGTAGAGCCCTGCACCCGTGGGACCCAACACAAAACAGTGCGGCGTGGGACACATTCCGAAAGCTTGAATGAAAATTGTGTCCCGCGCAGACCTCTACCGTGTTGCTGCACGTGAGCTTGGGTCAAGGGTTTCAGCAAAGATGATTAAAGTGACTTGTGGTTTCACTGCTCAGGAGAAATGAAGATAATCAGTTCTTTTCTGTTTTTGACCTCGTTTTAATCAGCACAGTTGCTGCTGTTTTAAAAGGCACTGTTCGTAAAGAATCTGTTCAGGTACATAAATGTACATTTACAGTACAAAATAGTTCTGTATATGCAGTAAATATCAAATTTTTTAACATAGATATCAGCGGCTTATAGCCCGATTGCGGCTTGTATATACCTTTTTTATTTAAATAGAGTGGATATATATATATATATATATATATATATATATATATATATATATATATATATATATATATATATATATATATATATATAGGAAAATACAGTATTTATTTATTTATTGGTATTATGGTCGTACAAACGAATTATGTTTACGAATGTTTACGTGTGTTATTTACATGCACCTTGACCTGTTCAGAAGTGTCATGTGATGTTACGGTGACGTGTCTTGCAGCTCATTTACACAGATTTTGGCGCCATTCGTCTACCTGTACTGCTAAGGGAATGGCGCCATCTGCAGTCTGACTTCTCCAAGACGGCATTCCAGGTCCCTGAATGTCGCTAGGCTCCTCGAACCTCTTTACTGTCCTTTGAGCTTGTTTCCTGATCGTAATAGCCTCCTTAATCCAACCAGTGCAGGCAGGAGAATGGAGAACTGTTGTCTACAAATTCTTGTTAACCTCTCATGAAGCCGATCTCCAGCCGCTGAGTTGTTTGTGTTGTGAGTGAACAGCTGTGTTGCCCTGGGTGCTGCCAAAATCTTAGGCATACTATTGGTTTGACTGAAAATTGATAGAAGATAGCTGGACGATAAAAGAGTGAACAAACATCCACCACAGAACAGAACTAAGAGACCAAATATAACAATGAGTGATACACCAACAGGACCTTTAAGACAGTCCTTACAGGCAAGACCTTCACAATCTTGTATTCTATTCATAATTGCACATTCCCTAAGCCTATGTGCAGTTTTGATTGCACAAAATACACTCCTATTGCCTTTATGCTGAGTCCTGTGTCCTCCCTCAAAGGAAACCTATTCACCAAAGAAAGCAGATATAAATGCTCTCTGCCCACAACAAACAAATAAAAAAGAAATAAGCTAGTTAGTCCGCCTTTACAAGTGCAAACACTAAACTGAAACACCAAAAGTAAAAACAGCTACAGGACAGCAGGTAGCACTGAGTGTAATTGCAAACACAAAAATACAAAATTACAAAGACAAAAAAACAAAACAAAAAAAACACTTAAACAGACTGGGTAAATTTGAATAAAAATATATAAGACTATTTCTCTCTAGTTTTATTATACCTCTTTTTATAGTCTATAGGCTAATGCAAGCAGCACAAATCAGCTCACCTGTTGTAGTTCCACCAAAACCAGCAATTTCCTTTCAGATTGTGTTAAAACAGAACTCAGATTTAAAGTCTAATTTGAGTAACAGACCCTCAGAGAGAGCAGTGCCCTCACCTACCTTCACCCCCTGAGAATGTTCATCAGCTGAAAGAAAGACATTCATTTCTATAAACACATCACAGTACCGAACAGGGACCGTGTCTGACGAAGAAAAACTGAAAAATCTGAAGACAAGAGGCACCCCTGGGCGTCACATCTGCTAATTACCCCGATGACACCCACTAAAAATGTCTATGAGAACTCGGTGACACACAGAACAAGGCGCCGCACACACACAAGCTCCTGCAGATCAGGTTAATCAGGATGTAATCAGCACAATGAAAGCACTTCCTGTCGTCAGGTGGGCCTCTTTACTGCAGAACAAGTATAAGCAGTCGCCTTCCAGACAAGACTTAGTGTATTTAAAAGGTCCTGTACTATGCAAAATGGATTCTTGTGAGCTTCAAGTCATGTTATAATGTGGTTACCTCATCAAAAACATACCTGAAGTTGTGTTTTCATACACATGTTTGAAGTTGTTCAAGTTAACAGCTCCTTTTACCTTTAGTTCAGAAGAGATTGCAAATTCTAGAGCTGAAATGATCCAAATGATTTTAGTGGTGTGTGGGGCATTTTAAAACACATTGGGGCACTTCCTGTATTACCAAATTACATCAAAAGATGGAACAGAGAGTCCAAATAGCAAAATCGAAGAGCGACCTGGTTTAGTAATGCCATGCTGGTGTGCGAGGTCAGGCCTCTGCAGGTCCGACTCTTTGACCAGCCTCACCATACACCTCAACAAGGGTCTGAAGATCCCCCGAGTCTATCCTGGGTCTAAGCCTGTTGGAGGCACTAGTGTGTGGTCTCTGGGCGTCATGACGGCGACCATGGCCATCGGCATACAGCTGTTCCCATACGGCACAGCGTTTAAGATGCTCATGGTCATCAAAAAAACATCTGGGCCCCGGTGAAACTGCTGCTCAAAGATACTTGTCCTCATATTATTGCACTGTTTACACAGTTTATTATTGCACCATTTACCTCCTAACGGTTTCACTGATCTTGAACATTTTTGTCGACTATCGGCCTCGTGCCAGTATTTAGCCTTAGATGGAGTTTACCACCAAAAAGTTACCAAAGTAACGAGACACAAAAAGTTACTTTCCATAGAGGGTAAGTAAGTAAAGCAAGGGATTACTTTTTCAAGAAGTAGCGAGTAACAAGCATACACTACTTTTTTAAAGTAACTTCCCCAACACTGTTATTGACCCAGTTTTATGTTTATCTGCCCTCAAGGAGGATTAGGTCTTACCTTGTGGGATGATTCTGTATCTGCCTCTTTGTGGGTAGAAAAACCTTGTCTGTATCACTACTGTATGTGTGAGGTCAAAGACACTCTGTCAGCACAGACAGATCTGTGACTGTGGGCACAACTGCTTTAATACTTCAGACTCCTTGTTGAAGATAACTTTCCAAATCCACAACAATTTTAATTGTAAATTAAATTTAAAATTAAACCCCCTGTACCTATTTTTTCACTGTATCCAAATGAAGGTTCTTATTAAAAGGTGCATTGTGCAAATTCATGGCAAAAAACCTTCTCATTTCTATGGATTTGTCATCATTACATAAATAGGCATTCAATTTTAGATCACACTGCTTCTTGTATTTTTGTTCTTTTCTTCCAAACATTTTTTCTACAAACTGCCTCTTAAATCATGTAAAACTATTCTAAATATTTAGCACAGGTACTATCTGTCAAGGTTTGAGTGTGGTTGAGGACCCCAAAGCAGAGACATAGGCGCAGGTAGAGGTTTAACAGGTTTATTGCCGGGATTGTAAGATGTGGTGATGGAAGCTGGCTGGAGACAGATGGAGGGAAGACTCACAGGTAGACAGACTGGACGACGTGGACAAGCAGGATGAGGACGAGGACGTGGATGTGCACAAGCAGGACGAGGACGTAGACAAGGGATAGAGGAGGAATGAACTGACAGAGAACACAGGACAAGGACAAGACTAAGTACTGGGGCTGATTAGACAATGAGCTGCAGGTGAACCACCGAGCAGGTGATCCACACTGCAGCATTAGCCCAGCCACGCCCCCGAGAGGAGCAGACAGACACAGAAGGGAGGGGGGACACATAACAAACACCAAACCCTGACACTATCCACCAAACCAAGTCAGAATTAGGAAAAAAAAGACATGAAAACACAGAAAACAGCTTTTCAAATCATCTGAAATCATCTGAAATCCTGAAATCATCTGAAACCTGTGTGACTGTTTATGTATGCAGGTATCACATATTTTAAATTCATTTTTGTTTGTTTCTTTGTTTGTTTTACAGGAATTGATCCAGATCCAGGCGTAACTTCATCCGCCAACATAAAAGTGCAAGTGGATTTTCTAATAATTATTGTTGAGTGTCGGTTTTCGCTCCATTAAGAAATGAAAAAAACAATATTTTCTCTTATCTGACAAGCAAAGCACCTGTCACTGAATAAATTAGTGCTGGTAGATGAATTAATGGATAGATAAATGAGAGAAAGAGAGAAATGACAGGTAGAGAGACAAAGTTGAGAGATAGACAGAAGAGGGAGAGAGATGTAGATAGACAGATAGACGAAGAAGAAGAAGACAGATAGAAGGAGAGAGTGATGAATAGATATAAGAGAGAAAGAGATAGATAGACATAAGAAGAGAGAAATATATATATAGAGAGAGAGACAAACAGAGATACTAGATAGACAAAAAGAGAGAGAGAAATGAATAGAGATAGACAGAAAGATAGATAGAAGAAGATAAAGAGATAAACAGATAGAAGTAAAGAGACAAAATAAGAGAGATAGATATAGACAGAGAGAGACAGAAATGTAACTAGATAAATAGACAAAATATGGAGGGATAAACAGAAATAGAAGTAAATAGACAGAAGAGCGAGATGGATAGATAAATAGACAGAGAGATAGATACAAATACATATAGATAGACAGATGGATACATAGAAGAGAGAAAGAGATAGAGAGGTAAATAGTGGGAGAGAAATATAGGCATAAGAAGAGTGCTAGATATAGATAGACAGACAGAAGAAAAGAGAGAGATCTATATATAGATAAATAGACTGAGATATAAATAGATACAGTGTTGGGGAGTAATAGATTACATGTACCGGCGTTACGTAATTAGAATACAAATTATGAGTAACTGTATTCCGTTACAGTTACTGTTTCAGTGAGTGGTAATTAGATTACAGTTACTTTGTTGAAATATATGGATTACATGGCGGTATTTTCCTGTTTTCACATTTTGGGCTATAATCCTTTTTATTTCGGTAATTCCACTCATTGCCTGAAACCCAAACAGAACATGGAATAAGAGCAATGTAAACGTCCTTTTAACACGTGGAACGCGCCTCCTCCTGTGCACCGTATCTTCTCGCATGCTGCGTGAACCTCCTCCGGTACGCCACGCACACCTCACCTCCTCCCGTACGCCACACACACTTCATCTCCTCCTGTACGCCGCACACCTCACCTCCTCCCATACGCCACAGACACTTCATCTCCTCCCGTACGCCGCGCACACCTCATCTCCTCTCGTACACCACACACACCTCACCTCCTCCCGTACGCCACACACACCTCACCTCCCCGTACGCCACACACACGTCATCTCCCGTACACCGTGCACACCTCATCTCCTCCCGTACGCCGCGCACACTTCACCTCCTCCCGTACGCCACACACACCTCATCTCCTGTACGCCACACACCTCACCTCCTCCCGTACGCCGCGCACACCTCTCCTCCTCCCGTATGCCGCACACACCTCACCTCCTCCCGTACGCAGCACACCTCACCTCCTCCCGTACGCCGCGCACACCTCCCCTCCTCCCGTATGCCGCACACACCTCACCTCCTCCCGTACGCCGCACACCTCACCTCCTCCCGTACGCCGCGCACACCTCACCTCCTCAACTCCTCCCGTACACCACACACACACCTCATCTCCTCCCGTAAGCCACACACACTTCATCTCCTCCTGTACGCCACACACACTTCATCTCCTCCCATATGCCGCGCACACTTCACCTCCTCCCGTACGCTGCGCACACCTCACCTCCTCCCTTATGCCGCGCACACCTCAACTCCTCCCGTACGCCGCGCACACCTCACCTCCTCCCGTACGCAGCGTGGACCGCGCTTCCTCCTGTGCGCCTCTAAACCAGAACTAACACCAGGACTAAAACGAGGTCTAAGCCAGGCCTAAACTAGGTCTAAACCATGTGTAAACCAGGTCTAAGCCAGGTCTAAACCATGTGTAAACCAGGTCTAAGCCAGGTCTAAAGCAGGCCTAAACCAGATCTAAACCAAGTCTAAGACAAGTCTAAAGCAGGCCTAAACCAGGTCTAAACCAGGTCTAAGCCAAGTCTAAAGCAGGCCTAAACCAGATCTAAACCAGGTCTAAAGCAGGCCTAAACCAGATCTAAACCAGGTTTAAAGCAGGCCTAAACCAGATCTAAACCAAGTCTAAACCAGGCCTAAATCAGGTCTAAACCAGGTCTAAGCCACATCTAAAGCAGGTCTAAACCAGGTGTAAACCAGGTCTAATCCAGTTCTAAAACCAAACAAGAATTTGCAGGAGGTGGTTGCTACATTCATGTAGTTTTAAAAACCATGACAATATCAAGTAATCCAAAGTATTCAGATTACGTTACTCACTTTAAGTAATTTAATGGATTACATTTACGGACTACATTTTGGGGTATGTGATCTGTAATCTGTAGGGGAATACATTTTAAAAGTCACCTTCTCAACACTGGGAACATACAAGCAATGACATTTCATGAGACCAGAAGGTGACGGACCTTCCACCAGAATTCCTCCGTGCTCCTTTAGGACAAAAACTTGAGAATAATTCACTTAATTGCTCTTACAAAGTTGCGACTCTTTATCCCTGATGATACAAAACACAACACAACAATCCTTCAAAATAAAAACTATCTTTCAGACACACTGGCTTTTGCTGTGGGGTTAAGACAGCTGTAGTGAAAAGCATAAAAACATCAAACATTTATCATCATTTATTTCGAAAACAACTCTTTGAGATGTTTTGTGAAATGACACTATAATAATGACAAATGGAAGCTGAGGAGAAGCTGTGACAGTGAAGTCGGCGTCTTTGGTTTGATTTGAAATCGCAGTGACTCAGTGCTGTCGCTTTCAGCCATCATGTCCTATTTATTTCATTTTTCCTGTATTGAAAGTGTTACTAAATGTATGGTGGGCTATAGTGCTGTCAGATCTGATGTCTTTTTAGCAAACGCACATCCAAGCTACATGTCTCCCAAGAGAGACACTTTGATAATGTAGAAATAGAACATATAGACTGTGTGAACATCGCTTGTCCAGGGTTGTAGAAGGAATGAGAGAAAGTTTGGGGTACAACGAGAAAGTGCATTTATCTCTGCAGCTATTTTTATCTTCAGTGTTGGTCAGGGGAGGATCTATCGCTGCTTTTTAAAAGGCAAATGTTACGCTATTTTCTAATCCATGTGATAATCTTGTTTCCTCACCCCACACACAAACCGACCTGGAGTTGTGTTTTGTTTCATTCACACATTTAACACACAAACCCTGCATATTTAGGCTGGGTTCTTCTATCATGGTCACACTCTTACCTTGTTAACCTGCCCTGTCAGTAGTGCTGTGTTTGTGGCGCCGTGTGGTCAGGGCTTTTATGTGTATATGTGCCCTTTTCTCTTTGCTGCAAAATCAATTGGACCACTGGGGGCATAAATAAAGACGCTGGATTTGAGTTGGAAAAAAGAGAAAATCAAATTTGTGGAGGTGGCACGTCACCTGCATAATTCCATGGAAATAAAATGTTAAAGTCATGGTTTTATGCCGGGAAGGCCCACACCTTTTCAGCATCAGAGCGACTAAAAAAATGACCAAGACAAACTGATCTGCCTACTACAAAAATGCAAATAATTTATTTATTCATAATTATATTGAGAATCAGTAATGGTGGTTTTGCAGTGATACCAGCCTCTGCACATTTACCAAACGCACGTTGTGACAAATACAGATGCATTTGTGCACTTTTATTAGGCAAACTCTGTGCTGTAGACCTGCTCTGCGCTGTAGGCCTGCTCTGTGCTGTAGGCCTGCTCTGTGCTGTAGGCCTGCTCTGTGCTGTAGTCCTGCTCTGTGCTGTAGACCTTCTCTGTACTGTAGACCTGCTCTGTGCTGTAGACCTGCTCTGTGCTGTAGTCCTGCTCTGTGCTGTAGTCCTGCTCTGTGCTGTAGACCTGCTCTGTACTGTAGACCTGCTCTGTACTGTAGACCTGCTCTCTGCTGTAGTCCTGCTCTGTGCTGTAGACCTGCTCTGTGCTGTAGTCCTGCTCTGTGCTGTAGACCTGCTCTGTGCTGTAGACCTGCTCTGTGCTGTAGGCCTGCTCTGTACTGTAGACCTGCTCTGTGCTGTAGACCTGCTCTCTGCTGTAGTCCTGCTCTGTGCTGTAGACCTTCTCTGTGCTGTAGACCTGCTCTGTGCTGTAGACCTGCTCTGTACTGTAGACCTGCTCTGTGCTGTAGGCCTCCTCTGTACTGTAGACCTGCTCTGTGCTGTAGGCCTGCTCTGTGCTGTAGGCCTGCTCTGTGCTGTAGACCTGCTCTGTGCTGTAGACCTGCTCTGTGCTGTAGGCCAGCTCTGTACTGTAGACCTGCTCTGTGCTGTAGTCCTGCTCTGTGCTGTAGACCTTCTCTGTACTGTAGACCTGCTCTGTTTGGCACACTGTAACATAAATTTAGATTAGTTTTTGCTTTGCATTTCGTATTGCCCTTCTAATCAGCGCATTGAGAAGGGAGCCTGTGTGCATGATATACAGGAATGTGAGAGGGTGTGAAAAGGTGAGGAGCAGTAGGATGGTAGGACGTTTTAAAAAGTTTAAACTGCTCTGTGATACACGCTGGTACATGAGGGCACACGCTGTTGCGGACACACCGCACGGTGGGAGTGTGTGTTTGATGTGGAATGCACAGTGTCCGCGTGCTCCAAACGAGTGCACATGCTGCAGAGAGACACCCCATGAGGTTCTGCACAGCGGCAGTAAAGAAATATGATCACACTTGTCGGACCTTGAGTCCATGATAAGACCAAGCATCTTCAAGACCGAGACATGTCTGTAAAAAATGGTACTACGACACTGATCTACCCACAGTACCTTGGTGATCGACTGGTAATAATGCATCAGTTTTTTATATAGCACTTTTCAGGAAACTCAAAGACGCTTTACAGAGCATTATTCATTCACTCCATACCCGGTGGTGGTGAACTACTATTGTAGCCACAGCTGCCCTGGGGCAGACTGACGGAAGCGAGGCTGCCAATCTGCGCCATCGGCCCCTCCGACCACCACCACCATTCACGCACACACCACTTTCATACTAGGCAATGTGGGTGCTGTGCCTTGCCTAAGGACACTACGACAGTTTTTTGTCACTGGCGCCCCACTGTGGCACCTGGAATTCCCAGTAGTCTCCCATCCAAGTACTAACCAGGCCCGGCCCTGCTTAGCTTCTGTGATCTGACGGGATCAGACTTTGACAAGCCGGTATGGTCTATGGTAGATCAGGAGCGATGTATTGGGTACCCCTGTTTTATGCTATATTGTAAAAGATTATAGCCAAAGAAACTGTCAGGGTTTGGTGTCTGTTATGTGTTCCCCCCTCCCTTCTGTGTCTGTCTGCTCCTCTCGGGGGCGTGGCTGGGCTAATGCTGCAGTGTGGATCACCTGCTCGATGGTTCACCTGCAGCTAATTGTCCAATCAGCCCCACTACTTAGTTCTGTCCTTGTCCTGTGTTCTCTGTCAGTTCATTCCTCCTCCATCCCTTGTCTACGTCCTCGTCCTGCTTGTCCACGTCCACGTCCTTGTCCTGCTTGTCCACGTCCATGTCATCGTCCTGCTTGTCCATGTCCTCGTCCTGCTTGTCCACGTCCTCATCCTGCTTGTCCACATCGTCCTGCCTGCCCTTGTCGTCCAGTCTGTCTACCTGTGAGTCTACCCCAGTGTCTTCCCTCCGTCTATGTCTCCAGCCAGTTTCCATCAACACATCCTTCATTCCGGCAATAAACCTGTTTAACATCTACCTGCGCCTATGTCTCTGCTTTGGGGTCCTCAACGACACTCAAACCATGACAGAATGAACTGACCACTTGGACCCCGCAGAGTGTAGAGCATCGGCAGGCTCCAATTCCCAGCTGCCTCGTTTGTCCTCACCTGTTCCTCTGGAGTGTTCTGCAACAGTCACTAACCCTACTCCTGTCCCAGTTCCTGTTTTCTCTGCCTCCATGTCCTTGAACTTTGTGGACCACCGCTGGACATTGTTCTCCATCCAGGGTGGTAGATTCCCTTCTTGGACCACCGCTGGACACTGTTCTCCATCTGGGGTGGTCGATTCCCTTCTTGGACCACCGCTGGACACTTTTCTCCGTCTGGGGTGGTCAACTCCCTTCCTGGGCCGCCGCTGGACATTGTTCTCCGTCCAGGGTGGTAGATTCCCTTCTTGGACCACCGCTGGACATTGTTCTCCGTCCAGGGTGGTAGATTCCCTTCTTGGACCACCGCTGGACACTGTTCTCCGTCTGGGGTGGTCAATTCCCTTCCTGGTCCACCGCTGGACATTGTTCTCTGTCCGGGGTGGCTGTGTCCTTTCCTGGGTTGCTGCTGGTCGCTCCTCTTCATCCTGGGTGCCAGTTTCCCTGTGTCCCTCCGTCCAGGCCCCCTCCACCCTCCCGTGTTTGTGTTGTTGTTTGGGACGTCTGGGAGCCGTCCCTTGAGGGGGGGGTACTGTCAGGGTTTGGTGTCTGTTATGTGTTCCCCCCTCCCTTCTGTGTCTGTCTGCTCTTCTCGGGGGCGTGGCTGGGCTAATGCTGCAGTGTGGATCAGTCCTTTGTTCTGTGTCAGTTCATTCCTCCTCTATCCCTTGTCTACGTCCTCGTCCTGCTTGTCCACGTCCATGTCGTCGTCCTGCTTGTCCACGTCCATGTCGTCGTCCACGTCCTCGTCCTGCTTGTCCACGTCCTCATCCTGCTTGTCCACGTTGTCCTGCCTGCCCTTGTCGTCCAGTCTGTCTACCTGTGAGTCTACCCCAGTGTCTTCCCTCCGTCTATGTCTCCAGCCAGTTTCCATCAACACATCCTTCATTCCCGGCAATAAACCTGTTTAACATCTACCTGCGCCTATGTCTCTGCTTTGGGGTCCTCAACCACACTCAAACCGTGACAGAAACAGCATTTCCATGGAATTAAGGCCAAAAGATAAGAGTCAGGTTTATGGGAATGCAAGTCCGCTCACAGTAAAGATTAAAGGTTTTCAGTGCAATAAAAACAACCAACTCCCTGAAAGTAATTTTAACCTAAAAGATGTATTAATCGGCAACAGTAGATATGACATATAGCTACCACTTTTGTTTTGTTGACAGAATTTAACACATTTGGAAATACAGATACACAAGTTTAAATGTCTAACATTTTCAATGTAAAATTGAGTCATGAAGAGTTACACACACACACACACTCAGTTCTGCCCGTCCTCTAGAGAGAGAAAGCTTTGGACGAACTGTGATAATGAGTTTAAATCTGAATACAGTGATTTAGACCACTGGAGTCTGGAGGTGCTCGGTTTGATTGACAGCTCTGGATTGATGTCATTCTGTCTCAAGTGTTGTCTGTTACCATGACAACCTAATAAACAGAGGAGATGCTTATATTTATAGATGTAATTACACTGTGAATGTCAGAGAGAATGGGGCTGTATGAATATGCGTTCATTGATGGGATTTTTTTAAACTATTTACAGTTTCAGTCAACCTTTGACCAGAAAAGTCCCACAGACCTCAGAGTCTCTTTTGCATTGGATTAACCTTTTATTGCCACTTTATGGACAAAATCATGTTGGACAAGCAAGAAATAGACATAGATATAAGACAGACAATAGACAGTCCAATCACTAGACATTCACCAAATAAACCAATAGCAAAAACACAGGGAGAACATGCAAACTTCGGGGTCAAGCCTATTCCGACATCCCTTCATTACAGCATCCCTATATTTAGACATGCCGCTTTTCTGACGCTTTTTGGTATCGCTATTCCGACATGTCATCTTTTACATCTCTCACTGTCCATGGTGCTGAATGCAGTAGATCGATCGATAGGTAGGTATAAAGCACCTACCTATGTCTGCGGAAAGATGAGGAATAATGAGAAATAATTGAGCTGGCACAATGAACTTGATTGGTTATTTATTTAGACGATGTGGTGTTCTCCACAGATCACCTACATGACAAAATGAATGAAGCACAAAGGGTCCATGCAGCCTCCATTTTAGATTAGATATGTTTGCCTCCATTTTAGATTAGATATTTTCCTGAAGGCTGGCCTCTGCTCTATTTAAAAATGCATGACTGTTTCCCATGGCTCTCAGTTAAGGCTTTTTCCCACTGTCTGATCTCCTTTGTGGCCAAAGAATTCTCTGATCAAGAGCTTTGCATCAGCCCAAGCATCTTATGATATATGGGAGCACAAAGTATAATCGGCTATCACATTAATATTATTCATGTCGTAATGTTTGAAAAATAGTAAAGCGCTGATATTCCAAAATGTAAAACAAACAAACAGAGTCGGAATAGTGGGAAGCTTGAAAAATAATGTTTATGTCGCCACTCCGACAATTAGATTTACGCACAATAGGCTAATATCACAACGACAGGAAGTGCCGCGATGTTGAGTCGTGCAACTTCTGGTCAGTGCTTTTCTATGGCAAAATCCCTGTGGAAAAGTGTTGCGTATTTTTGAATCAGCTTCATAAATCTATCCCAACACCAAATCTTCATCCAACAAGGTCGACAAAGAACAGATTCTGTCCATGAAGAAGGGAAGAAAGATGAAAACTTAAAGGCAAACAACGAAGAACATTAGTGAACTACTGAGCAAACCTAACGTTATGGTCATGAAGAAAACATAAATAACTTGTTCATTCAGACTGATTCTACAATTAAAATTAAAAATCTATTTTGGGATGTAGATATATTAGCATAGACAGAGATTTCTGCAGTTTAAACGGTCAACATTTAATCTGTGAACATCTATAGCATTTCAACTGCACCAATCTCTCAGTCTCTGCTAATATGTGGCAAAGGGTTTGTGAGAGCAAGGGAACACTTAAATAAATGAAAGAGTCCATGTTACACTATTTTCTGATATATGTTTTAATGTATTTTCCTCATCGCAAACAGACCTGGAGTTGTGTTTTTGTTTCATTCACACATGTTCTTTTCTCAAATTGAAAACACTCTACAGAACAAAAGGTAAAAAGTAGCTGTTAACTTTAAAACTACCGCTTCAACAGAGCATTTTGAGCTTTGGAGATGCAGACAGAATAATAATAAAGAGTTACTCAAATGTGTAAATGAAGCAAAATACAACTCCAGGTCTGTTCTTCAGGAGGTAACAACATTATAACACAGCCAAACACACACAAAAGTCAATTTTGTGTAACATAAGACCTTTAAAATACACACTTTCCCCTTTTGTGGTTTGAAAATTGACCAGCGCCGCTTTCAAACCTTGCAGCACCCAATCTATTTATAACATTCAGTCGCCTATGGTTTGTCCTTTGAGCCCAAACATGTTCTTATAGACTCTGAGAAACATGATCATTTCCTGTTTCAAAGTCATCTCCCCGTGTACTACAGCCCCATAAACGTTTTCTATTTCCTCCGTGAATTCTCCCTGCTCTCCGAACCCCCGCCCCGCTCCCTTTTCCCAGCTGTACCAAGGACGCCTTGCCCGATCGGGGTCATTCGCCGGTTCCAGATGTGCACGGGAGCTGGCGTCATCAGGTATTTCGTACGCAAACACACGGTACAGCGACGGAGGGGAGGTGGCGTTCGACATCTGGCTAACATCGCGCGGAGAGAAGGATGGAGCTACGATCACGGTGAGTATTCACGGTCATGGTAATCAGCATGTTTTTATGTAATGAATATGACCCTTTTGGAACATATGGTGGAAAAATAAACAGGAATTATTCTTGCGGTGGTAATCGGCAAGGAAGAAATAATTGAACACACTAATCACGTTTGCATAAAATGACACGGTTCTTAGGCTGTTCTTACAAATAATAGGTTTGCCGTTTGATAATGGGTTTATAAAGTGGAGAAAATATACAGTAGGAAGTCATGTATTTAAATTTTACTTGGAAACGTCTGTCAATTCTTATTCTCAGTATTACAATGATTGACGTAACCTGACTTTAAAAAATACAGGCAGGTTTTCAGATGTCTTATTCAGAGAAATAATGGCCAAATGTTTACATACTGCATATATTCATATACAGTGTCTATCTCACATAAACTACAGAATCACAGCATGGTGGCTGAGCGAACAGCACTCTTGCCTCACTGCCAGAAGGTTGTGGGTTTAATTCTACTGGGGACTTAATGTGTGGAGTTTGCATATTTCTCCTCCATGTCTGTGTCACTGATTTCCCTCTCAGCCCAAAACTTGCCCCATAAATCTTCATCTAAGAAAGTCCTGACCAAGACTAGCTCTAGACGCAGATGGGTCCCTCTCCTAGACTGTAAAAAAGGAGTGGCAAAAGGAGAAATTCAATTTGTCAACTGAACAAAAGTTTATTTTGGTTTAAGACGTTTCGCGGCTCATCCAAGTTTCTTCAGTTCTGTTCAGACGCTGGGGGACACAGCCTTATATCTGCCTGAAGGGAGGAGCTAGCTACTATGAAATTACTCTGAAACTAACACGCCTATTTGCCATGGATTCTACCTGGACAACTGAAGGATTTTACACAAAGAAAGGAGTGATTTGTCTGTTATTTACACTCATATCTTTATTTATGGACAAAATAGTGAAATAAAAACAACAGGATCATGTAGAGCGGGTTAATACAAACATTTTCAGACCAAAATGAGTCTGACAGCAGCAGTTGCGGAGAAAGTGGCAACAGTTTTTCAATAGAAAATGAACTGTTGGTAGCGCATTAAAATGTGGCTCAAATCCATCCATCCATCCATCTTCTCCCACTTAATCCGGCTGGGTTGCAGGGGCATATTGCTGCCCAATCCTCATAGCACATGAACCCCTCTGCGTGCGGTGAGCCCACAGGAGAGAAAAAAGAAAGAACAAATATTTTAATCAATGTAATGGAGAAATTAAAGTTGGCAACTGAAGATAAAGGAGTTAATACATTCCAAACAAAGATAATAAGATTTTTATGAGACAAGCAGGTAGAAGACCCTTCACAATGAAACTTAGACCTTTAAAAGGCCAATATTAGCTATTTTCTGGTGTTATAATTATGTTTTCATACACATCTTCATATCCTTCATATTTAGACCTTGGGCTTCTCTCAAAACAGAAAACACTCTGTTCCACCTTGTGATGTCATGTGGAAGTACAGGAAGCACCTTCACTAGAATCATTTGGATGATTTCAAACCTGGAATTTCTGGATCTCTACTGAACAAAGCTACCACCTCATGACATCACAAAGTGGAACAGAGTATTTTGAGCTTTAGAAGTGTAAACAGATTAATAATAAAGAGTTACTCAAAAGTGTGAATGAAACAAAACACAACTCCATGTTTTTGTTTTTGATGAGGAAACAACATGACCTGGCTTAAAAGTTGCACTGTGTAACTTTTTGGTTGGGGGTTCATCACTGTCTTGTTTCTATGGATATGTCATTGCTTTGCTTTGAATATTACACAATATGACATTAAACAGAACTAATCAGTAACTTGGTCTGGTTTGGTCTCTGTGATTATCTACAGTGCTTAACAAATGTATTAGAGCACCTCATGAAAACATAAATAACTTCATAGTTGTTCAAAAAGTTGTTTCAAATTAACACTTTCATTGTTCTTCATTAAGAAAATGACCAACTGGAATAACAAAATAGTCGCTGTTGACAAATAATAATATATGTATAAAATCTGTGAATATTTTGTGTGAGCACCTTTGCCTCTTTTGCTATTGAGTTTTAAAGAGTTTCTATCTGTTCCCAGAGATTTGCTTTGGATGAGACTTTGGTGTTATTTTTGGGAAACAATAAACTTTTAAATGCATGGATAACAACCGTATTCATATTTTAGCATTAAAGATATGGTTTTGATAAAAAAATATCTTGCATATGTTGGAGGATTAACCATTATAGGAATATAAAAAGATATTTTGGTAAACTGAAATACTGTTAAATTACATATGGCAGGAGCAAACACCTTATACTGAGTGGTGGTTTAATAAATTTGTTTAGTACTGTAAAAGTTTAATGCCATGCTGTAAAATATTTGAGACAAAGCAATAACATCTCCACAGAGAAAAGTGGGTGGTGGACCCTCCAACAGAAAACTTACACAATGCATGTTTAAACATCACAATTTTATGTAATATAGGTCCATCAAGGGTCAAAATAAGGGCTACTCCAGTGATGGCATAACTTTTGTATCATCATTCCAGTGCAAAAAGAATCTCCACTTTTCTAAACTCTGATATGGGCGCTTTGTCATGCTCTGAGTTGACTGGGTGTCAGCGTTGTGTAGGTCCAACATCCATTTGAAGAAGAGATGATAGCTGCATTTTGGGACCATCTCTCCTTGACATTGAACACATCTCTGTTTTGAAAGATGGTGAAATGCATTTAAAAGCTTATCCTTGACAAATGCTCCAATAAGAATTCAGAATATGAACTAAGAGGCAGATGGGAAGACGGAAGAATCAATATGTCCTTGTCAATCAGACATCTCATCTCACAGCGGTTATTTTAGGACTTATCTCTGAACTATAGGGCTGCAGAATTTGGGGAAAATCTATGATTGTGTTTTCTCTGACAAGCAATTCAGGTTAAGTTTGGCATTTATCTTTAAAGAGGCTTTGTCTAACTTTTCTGGTGGAGGGTCCATTACTTATTGTTTCTATGGATATGTCTGGAATGTTCCATAGTATGACATTAAACAGCTCTACCTTACATTGAATCAATTCAGTTTTACAGCTCAAAAATACGAAGTAGAAACAGGCATTCGGGGTTGACTCTCCACAGATGTGACCAGTAACTTGATCTGGTTTGGTCCCTATGAAGATAGACAGGTTTAATGTTACCATTCCATATGAAAGTTACACAATGCACCTTTAAAGTGATAGCATATAACTTTCTGAAAGTGAAAAGTCAGCTGCATGATGCTATGGAAACAGAAGGTTATGCAATACTGTAGAATAATATAGCGGATGGAACAATATTTCCATGGAAACAAGAAGGAACCCAGATAAAAGTCAGGTTTGTGGAGATGCAAGCCTGCTCAAGAGTAAGAACATGTTTTTCTCTGCAATAAACACATCAATAATGAAACATAACTGATTATTTTTTGTATTTTTGGCACACACAAAAAAGTTACATACTTAAATAGCTAGGTTCTGTTCAAAGTGCACATTTTATACATGTCCAATAGAATTGAGGAAAACACTGAACTGATAAGTCCATGTATTTCAGCATCTTTTTCTTACATGTTTTAACTACAGGTTTAGTAGTGTTTTGCTAATTGTATCATTTCAATTTGCAAACTCGATACAATTGTGATTAATCTTGCTGCTGAACTCTGAACTAGTGGTGTCAAAAGTATAGAAAATCTTATACTAATCGATACTAAAACTAGTATCAAAACTAGATTCATATGAGCAAGTATTAATCCTAAAAAAGTCACATTTACAGGACTGAAATGCTCTTGAAGAGCTTTAGAACTTGTATAAGTATAAGAGCACATAGACTAGTATACGCTCATGGACCATTATGGCACACATGGCAATATAAAAAAAAGTACTATGATTTAATGCTGAAAATGACATGCTATTGTCTAAAGAAAGAGTGTTTATTATGATCATGGTATCGGGATCAGTATTAAGTATCAAGTCTTTTCCTTACATACTCAATACCGAAATTTCTTAGTATCTAAATGTTGGTATTGTGACAAA
The DNA here is from genome assembly GCA_034769755.1 of Odontamblyopus lacepedii. Lineage (NCBI taxonomy): Eukaryota > Metazoa > Chordata > Actinopteri > Gobiiformes > Gobiidae > Odontamblyopus > Odontamblyopus lacepedii. Next base: position 11,794,956 of record CM068348.1, on the reverse strand, counting down.
ACAACTCGGAACCGCCAAAGTTTGTTGTCCTTCCAGTGTCCACTTTTTACTTTATTTTCCGTGAAGCATCTAAAAACACAAACACAGACTTGTCATGGGTGGGCTGTACTTCTGGCCTCTTCGCTGTCACTCCTGTAGACAGAATGAAGGAAAACCTGAGCTGGAGACTGCTTCTCTGACCGCCAATGTCAAAGTCTGTCTGTGAACCCTCTTTGAACTCGACTGACAGCTCGTGTGATGGGAAAGACTCCTCCAACCTCCACCTCCACTCTGGTCATGCTCCAGGAGATGACCGGCAGCGTGATGGAGACGAGTGCACAGAGACACAGGTGCCACAGATACAATAAGACCTGAAAATGTGCTAGGTACAGACACAAATAAGTCACACTGGTGGCAAAAAAACAATCACCAAAATACTGCATTTAACGATGTACAATGTAATTTTCTCCCCACTGACATGTCGTTTTCTCCCCACTAACTTGAGGCTCTGCTCTGTCATTATTACTCAAGTGGTTGTTACTCAAGTAACAACCGCTGTGTGCGCTTAAGCAAGTCTCTCACACATATAATGACAGGCAAAGGTTAGCCAAGAGTTTTTCAGTTAGTCACTCTCACCTTTTTGTTGAAAATCAAACACATAAACAGGGCCGTGAATGTTTGTATTGATCACAAGCTGCTCCAGGAGACAGCCCATGACGTGATGAAGACGAGCGCACAGAAACACAGGTGCCACAGATACAAAAAGACCTGAAAATGTGTTACGTACAGAACCAAGGTAGAAATGCTGAGGGTCCACTGAGCGGAATGTTCGATGGTTTCATTCAGCCCCACCACAAACTGTACGGCCAAATCGCAGGGTTTAAGTTCACAGGTCACGAATCATGATTCATGTCACACTATACGAACAACTTCAACAGTGAAACTTTCAAGAGAGGCGACCTACCTACCTGCGATTGCCGACCGGAAGCTGGTTGCGAGGTATTGATCGGTTACCCCAGGTGTATTACACAAACTACGACACACGATGAAGCCAAAACTCAGCCTGATCCCAAAAACGGTCACCTGAGTGAAAAATCAGCTCAAAAAGGGCCAAAAAACACACAGTGTACGCCCAACATAAGTGTCACTGGTTGGAATGAACAATGAGTACTGTATTTAAAGATGCTAGTTTTCTAATGGTGACACCTTCTTTCCATTGACATTTTATTGATGCACTACAGCTAATGTTATCAACAAGCTAACTCTAAAAAGTCTCTTATTGCACCTGGGATGTTGTTCCAGATTTCTGTACCCTTGACTGATAACACCTGCTGACTGAATGTTGTGCATCTATAAGGTATTACACAGTTGATTCTGGTAGAGGCTCTTGTTACCCCACCGCTAGTCCTGGACATGGGCAGAATGAACTCCCCCAGAGGAGGTGGAGCGAGTCCATTTAAGACTTTGTATACTGACCAAACTAGTTTATATTTTCTAAAATTCACTTTGTATTGAAAAACTGTTGTCCTCCTCTCCTCATGTTGGTTTTAAAATGTTCATATTAACCTGCTCTACATGATCCTGGAGGTTTTAGTGCTCTATTTTGTCCATAAGTCAATTCTTATGAATTCCGTCTTATTCCGAGTCAAACGCTATAGGAGACATCATACTCCCCTGGCCTGCTGCTTTACATATGGTCTAGACACAGAGCTGATTATTGCTGCCAGTTAGTTACATTCAGAAGTTAGAGCCAATGATGCAGACAGGTGGGTTTTTTTTTTTGGTTTTCCTCCAATATCATTCTCGTCTGTTGCAGAAGAGGCAGCCTAGCATTTATGTATTTATTTTATTTCCCCTCATTTCATTACGAATCGAGCATCCTCCATGGCCTTATTTATTTCAGCATTTGGAGTTGTTATTCTGTTTGCTTATATTAGTTGATTGCTTGTATAAAAATCCCATTCGGTCCATTTTAGTGCCATCTGGGCAAAGTGTCTAGCGTTTGGGCCCAAAAGGCATTTGAATGTTGGTGGATGTGTGGAAATAGGCAAACTGAGAAAAAATCATCTTCATTAAATAATTTTTAGTATCAGTAGTTTAAAGGTGCATTATGCAACTTTTCAGAAGGCCGTATAAAGAAGACCGAGGGAGTTTGACGTCACCCACAATGTTCAGCTCAAGTCAAATGAAGCTCAATGAGGCTGGCAACTTTATCTATCTCCATGGACACAAGCAGATGTCATCAGGACAGGTTACAAGTCAGATCTGTGAAGAGGCAACACCACTCGACAAAGAATGTTTTTACTTTTTTTCTTTTCAGGTATTGTCTATTACGTTATTTTCTCTCTGTATATATAATGGAATTTCCTCATCACAAACAGACCTGGAGTTGTGTTTTGTTTCATTCGCACATGATTAACACGCAGACCAGGCACATTTAGGCTGAGTTCTTGTCTCAAATTGAAAAGACTCACCTTGTGATGTTACAATACATGATGTGCTCCACTGTGTTTTTAAACTCCATACACCTTCACTATAATCATTTGGATAATTTCAGTGCTGGAATTGCCTGTCTTTATTGAAGGCAGCTGTCATCACCAGGTGGAACAGAACGTTTGAGCTTTGGAGATGCAGACAGCCTAATAAAGAGTGACTTAAGTTACCACTTAAGGTTACTTAAGTTACCACTTAAGGAATTCTGTGTGTGCATGTTTTTTTGTTTTTTTGTTTTGTTTTTTTTTGTTTTTTAAGCCAATGAAAAGACCTTTTGTGAGAAAGATGCGAACATCCCCATCTTGCGGGATTTGCAGGTGGGACCAGGACAAAATATCGTAAAAAAAAATAAAAATCTTTGCAGGCGGGACGGCACAATGTGGGTGCAGGTGTGAGCGGGACTGAAAATTCTTTGGAAGATTAAGATTACATTTCGTTTGGGCTGTAAACACACTGATCTTATTATTGGGTTATCTGATTATTCTAGTTATCTGATTTATATTGGTTATGTAAATGGTCCCACTGTCGGAAAAATGCACAATTTCATACCCATCAAGTTCTTTGCATGTGGAGAGTTCAGTTCATCTGAACTCACAGATCTAGAAAGGTCATCGTCACATTTACATGTAGAAGACGTTCTCTACATGTGTGACTTAGCAAGATTTTAATGTCAAAGAATGAACTGCACTTAAGTGTCCAATGACACATACTAAAGCCTGGAAGATTGTCAATAAAGCATTTCAGATAGAAGTATTGGCAAAGCAGAAGCCTCACAGCAAGAAGGTTCTGGCTTCAACTCCTGTGCAGTGAGGAGTTTGCATGGTCTCCTCCCCTATGAACATTTCTTCTTACCGCTAAAAATGCACATACTTATTAGACTTTTCAGTGTGTTCATTTTGTTCAGCACCTTTATGAAAGACCATGTAACTAACGGACACATGCATTCGACAGTACAATTATTCTTACTCTTAGTACAATGTTATTAGTGTAAAGTAAAGTGCATTGACATTTGAAATAAGAACATTTTGGCTTGCTAATATCCATTAAAGTTGTACTATGTATAACTTTTCGAGTGGAGGGTCAGTCATTCTAGAATAAAAAAAAGGGAAATGATTTGGACACAGGAGCTCACGCATCACAATATAATATAATAACAAAGAGTAAAAAATATAAATGGTAATAATTAACTCTAAATAAGCAGCAAAAAATAGCAAGAGCCAAGTGTGAAAAAGACATAATTATCTAGATGTATACGTACAAGTCAAAATAAAATAGAAAGGTAAGTAATAAAATATAAAATCTGCAAAAAATGGTGCAAAAATGATATGATAATTGACAGGACACAGGGTTATCTGTCACATAAGGGTGAGTTGTTGTACAGTTGTAGGGAGTATTATAGTATGAATGTAGTCCTGTATCTCTCACTGTTAGAGTGGAGCTGTAGGAGTCTGTTGGAGAATGAGCTCCTTTGTCCCTCTATAGTCTGGTGCAGTGGGTGAGTTTTTGTACAGTTGTAGGGAGTATTATCTGTCCCTGGCCACCACAGACTGGGAGAAGATCTCCAGTAACTTGCTGGAGATCTTCCGCAGTATGGCATTAAACATATTTATTTCATGAAGACAAGCAGGTGACACCACCAGGCCAAATTACAGGTCAGGTCTATGGTCACAAGCCCAGTCATAGTTAAGAATACAACGCAATACAGTACAATACAATACACAGAATACATAGACTTAATTTTTTAGCAAACAAACACTCATAATCAAATATATGAATACCTCGTTTAGTGATTCAGTCCTGGTTTAGTCCTCCTGGTTCAGTCCTGGGATCAGTCCTGTTTTAGTCCTGATTCAACCCTGGTTCAGTCCTGGTTCAATCCATATGTGGTGCAAAAGTCCGGTATGGCAATCGTTCTTTCTTCTGCTCATTAAATAACAATCTGTGAAGTGAAGATGTATTTTTGCCAGTCGAGTTTTCATTTTGTGATTGTAAGTCTTGATGTCGTAAATTTACAATTAGTATTCTGATGGATAAAATAGACACAAGACATTTTATGTACGACTGGACTCATTTGAGAGTTTACAAATATTTATTTTATGCAAAACTACAGCCAAATATGCACAGATTTCTATCCTATGCACAAGAATATTTCTGAAAGCTTTCATACTCTATACACAAAGCTTTTAACTTCTGCCTGTTTTTCACAAACTAAGTAGTCTGTATTGATGCTAAAATAGTCTGAAGTACGTCTGGTGTTGGACGCTTTTGTGTATGTATGTATGTGTATGTATGTAATGTCTTCTGCATAAACCTTCAATGCTGCGACGTGATTGTTACAACAAACACATGGCTCACTGTCTTATAACAAGAATCTGCATTTTAAACATTTAAATTTTCACTGCCCTCATCTGTATTAAATATTATTGTCATATAGAATGTTGTGATGCCATTTGAAACCCGGTAATAGTCACAAACCATACAGACCTATTGATACTTTGCAATGGCATCACACTGGGGGAGTTCTACATATATGTCTATGGCAGTTAACATGGTGACACAATGCACATTAGCAAAAAAGGCCAAAAAGAGTCTAAAAACTCAAGAAAACTGATCAGTCCAAGTGTTCCTGGTCCTGTTTGGATCCAGGAGTTGACAAACATGTGAAAATGTGACTGGAATTCTATTTGGGAGGAATTTGTTTAACAGTACAAATCATCTCACCTGCTGTAATTCCACCTAAATCAGATCTTTATAGTCAGATTGTGTTAAAATAAAGCTCAGATTAAAGTCTACTTGAGTATCACACCTCCAGGGAAGACTGATGCCACCAGCTGCAAATACTATCAATAGTAACAAACCAAAAAGACCTCTGCCAACAGTGTAACGCTGTGGGCACATGTGGCTCACTGAGGGACAGACTGCGAGGCACATGGTGAGAAATGCCACCCCCTGATGCTGAGGCCGTCTCTGAGCTCCACTATGAATTATTGATGTAAACATTTTCTTTGACACTTCCAAACCAGACACATGAAAGAGTAATGACGCTCTGGTCGCCAGGCTATTAACGCCGGACAGGGTATAAGCCCCAAATGTGCTGTCCAAGTGAAAATGATTATTCTATATATATTTAATTCTCTAACACCATGCACGCTTTCTGATAAAGGAGATTTCACAGAGGGGAGGAGAGTTGAAAGACAGAGACGAGGATATCAAAGTGAGCTATCCCACTCATCCCACAGGAGGAGAGCCAGGGGTTATAGTATTTAAAGCAGAAGTATTTTCTCTAAAATTGACTTTTCAGAGCTTTTCCCATGTTATAGTTGTTTCCTCTCATCATTTACTCACCTGAAGTTGCATTTGGAGTGATTCGTGCATGTTTGAGTCATCTTTAATTGCTTAATTTTAAGTCACCATTTTGCCGATGAAATCCTGTTTTCACGGCCAGAGGTACAGACCTGCTGCTCTGTGCTTAGTTTGTTCTCCAATTTCATTTTCTTAATCAGTGATACATGGAGGATTTGTCAGCGTTGCATAATGAAAAAAATCTGCTGGTTGTTGGTGTGACCTGCAGGTCTCCATAGGAGGCGCCGTTCTCTGTTCTGATGACGTTGATGGAGACGTCAGCTCCCCCTGGGCACCGTGGTTTTCTAACATGGGATTCTGCAGACTTGTTTCTTTTATTAAGACATTTTGGACGAGTATTGCAAATTACAGGCGTCGTAGATTATAACACATTATAATACAGAAAACACAAGCACAATATGTGTTCTTTAAAGCTGTGTGCTTGATTTTTTCCCATGTACTTGAACAAAATTTGTCTTGCCCCAACACAGATACAGTACATTGAATCTCCAATAATCAGGAAGTGCACATCAGCATATTAGTTGCTGTTACCTTTGCTGTGATAGACAAACTTTATTGATCCACAAGGGAAATGATTTGGACACAGGAGCTCACACATCATAATATAATATAATAACAAAGAGAAAAAATATAAATGGTAATAATAAACTCCCCTATGAACTAACATCAAGGACCATGTTGTCCACCCTCCTGTGGGCTCACCACCTGCAGAGGGGTTCATAGGGGGGGTCAGGTGCTATGAGTATTGGGCAGCACGCTGCCCCCGCGACCCAGCCGGATTAAGCGGGAGAAGATGGATGGATGGATGGATAATAAACTCGAAATAAGTAGCAAAAAAGAGCAAGAGCCAGGTGTCAGAGAAGGCATAATTATGTAAATGCACATGTACAAGGAAAATACGTAGTAAAAATATAACATTTCAGGTATATACAAAACAATTATGGGAGTGGTCACAGTAAATTTGGGAGGTGGACCAAGTTGTTGTTTTGCAAGTCTCATGTAAGTCTCAAGTCTTTGGCCTCAAGTCACTGGCCCATGAGTCCAAGTCTCGAGTCACTGGCCCATGAGTCCAAGTCTCGAGTCACTGGCCCATGAGTCCAAGTCTCGAGTCACTGGCCCATGAGTCCAAGTCAAGTCAGAGTCGTCTGCTTTGAACTTCAAGTTATTTCAAGTCAAAGTATCAATATTTGGTACCAAATATAGCTTAAATTTTTTGCAATTTACATGACGTTTAACTAAATTGTACTTAAAAAGTCATGGTTTATTTATATAAAAGTTAGAGAAATGCAAATGTTTCCTTTTTAAATGTCTTGAAAAGATTTTAGTGTGAATCATTACAGTCAGAATAGAAATTATTTTGTCCTGTAGTCTGCACTGAAATGGAAGGATCATGTTCTGTGTAGTTCCCTCTGTTTTACTGTATATTCTGTAAATTACTGTAGTACATTTGATGACACCATCTCACAGTACTTCAGTTATATCCAAGTAACAAACAGAGAAGTGGGAAAACATGTTCCAGTTTGTTCCTGTAAAATTCAGCACCACATTTTTCAACTGTGAAGAGAAAAGTACACATCTTTTTAGGAGAAGTACGAAGTCTTCTCAAGTCACAGGCCTCAAGTCCGAGTCAAGTCCCAAGTCACTGAGCTTCAAGTCCAAGTCGAGTTCCAAGTCTTAGTCCATTTTATCAAGTCAAGTCTTAAGACTGAAGTTTGACTCAAGTTCAAATCACGACTTGCAAGTCCCATCCTCTGGTAAATTTAACAAAAGCATGCTAACTGTGCACTTTCTCTTCTAAATTGTTTCATACTTGTAGACGTAATTTGATCAAATGCTAGAAAAGATACTGAGTTGAGGGCCTTTAATGTTGTCTTTAAAATAAAACATGAACCATAAAGCTGATTCAGACCAGTGCAGTATTAATACTTTCATTCTAACACTGTATTTGAGTCCAGGAGAACAGCTGGTTGGCAACAGTGTCTGGAGAGAATTTTCCCATACTGCACCTGCAGGTGGGTTTTTTGCTCTCTGGCACCAAGGATCGTCTGTTCATTGAGAGACTGAGGACAATGTGTTTGCTGATGTCTATGTTAGATGATGTTTCCATGTTTGTCACTGTGAAGCCCATTGGGGCAACTCTTGTTGTGATTCTGGGCTATAGAAATAAAATTGAATTGAATTGAATTGAATTGAATCCCAGTCAGACCTGCTTTAGTCCAGTGTAGTTGATGTCCAGTGTTGTGTGGTGTGTAACACACTGCACACTTGTGTGTGGGCTAATCCTGAGGAACATGCTGTGTGTATGAAGTGTGTCCCAGCCGGATTAAGCGGGAGAAGATGGATGGATGAAATAAATCAACAAATAAAGAAATAAAAACAGCTAGAATAAAAAAAGTTGATTCAAATGTTTTTGTTGAAGAAATGTCAGCGCCTGAATCAAAAATCAGTCCATTTGAGGCTTTATTATAGACCTCAAAATTTGTGTGAAACAAGCTATTTTTACTTTTCAGTACAAGGGGTACTTTAATACTTTCACTTAAGTAGATTTTTCATACTGGCTATCAAGTAACAAAACTGAGTACTTCTTCCATCACTAATTATTTATTTTTATTTTAAGATCAAGAAATCCAGACAACTTTACTATGTGTGTGTCTGTGTGTTTGTTTGTTTCTTTGTTTTTTAGTATACCATTGAAATATCTACAGTGCTTAACAAATTTATCAGAGCACCTGTCATGAATATAATATTGTATATATATATATATATATATAAAATTAGTTATTTCATTGTTATTTATTAAGAAAATGACCAATTGGAATAAAAAAAACTCTTTGTTGACAAATAATAACCAAAAATGAATGAATATTTAGTGTGAGCACCTTTGGCGCAGATAACATCTGCGTTCTTGCTCCAATGTTTTTCTCTCATTTTGCAAAGTCTCTTTTCTTACTGAGTTCCAAATAGTTTCAGCTGTTCCCAGAGGCTTTGGGTGAGACTTTGGTGTCATTTTTGGAAACATTTACCCCTTAATGCCTGAATTTATATAGATGTATATAAAAATGGTTTGTGTGTTTTGCCGTTAAGTAGATGGTAAATTAAATTGATATTATTTATAGGACTATAACAACAAAAAAAAAGAAGTAATTTGGGTATGTTGCAAATTTCAGACAACTAGAAACAAGTGCTTACCAAAGATTGTAGGAAGGTGCTGCATCTGCACTAACCGGCACTTTGGAATACAGCAGTGTATTCTGTTGCATATTTGTGACACTCAGTGTTAAGGGGCTTTACTTGAAAATGTATAAATAGCAACAATAGTTCTATTTTAGCATTAAATATATGTTTTGATCAAAAGATCTTGTATATACTGATGGGTTAACCATTATAGAAACATAAAAAGATATTTTGTAAAAATTAAATAAATTATGAATGGTGGCAAACACCTTATACTGGGTGGTGGTCTAATAAATGTGTTTAAGCTCTGTATATACAGTATCTAGAATGGATTTAAAAAATCAGAACTAGTTTATTTGAAACAGTTTGCAGAGGTCCGAAGTTACTCCACACTTACCTTACGCATTCTAATCATTGTAATTACTCACCCCAATGAGTTTATTAGCCCTTATCACAAATTTCAGAGACCAGAGGGCAGTTTGCTCAACTGCTAGCATCCCAACCGCACAATTCCTGATTCTTGCACAATGAAATGCTTTATAATAAGATTCAGACAGGACTCAAGAGCCTCTTATACAAGACATGTTTTGCTCAAAGACATGGGAGAGAATCAAGGCCTTTAATTTGATTCTAGCTGTCATACATTTTTTTTTTAATTTAACAAAAAGGAAAAAAATATATAGTGTTGTTGTCCACAGAGAAGAATGTGCATGAACTAAGGAGGTGTTTAAGAGCAGCTCTGACTTCCAAGGCTCTTCTCCTGAATCACAGCAGAACAAAGCAGAGAGATGAAGGCACAGAGAACAAGCCTGATGATAGTCGTGAGAGCCCTGAGCCTCTTCACAAACACACACGCAAACACACACAAACACACACACACAAGCACAAACAGAGCCAGTGTGGTCTGACTGATGGTGTCGTGAGCTGAGTCAGGCGGCAGCATGTTTCTGAAGATTACACTGGATTTAAACTGGGAGGGTGTTTTCTGTTTCTTTCTCATGTCTTGGATGGAATCACGAAGCTGATTTTGTTTAAAGTAGGGGTTAAACAAATACTAAAGTGACTTTATGGAGCTTTCTACCAGGTTAAAACATTCTTCCTTCATCAGAAACATGTCTGAAGAGGTTTTAGATGTCAACTACGCATGCTTGAGTAATCTAGAGACACTAGCTGAACCTAACCTGTCTCATGTCAGACTGCTACTGTACGTGTTTCACTCTGAACTGAGTGCAACACTTGATCAATGTGGAACCGCTCTCACTGAAAGAGATCGGAAAACGAGAATCTGATTGGTTGAACCATTGAAAAAAAAGCCAAAAAGTCTAACTTTAGTTACATCCAGTGAGGGAAAAGCGCAGACATCTTCCCTGTCCACAAATGCAGAAACCCTTTACCTTCTACATGTTTTTCACAAACTAAACATTCTGTATTGACAATAAAATAGGCTGGAGTGCATCTGTGGGCGTCGCCATGTTTGTTTTGTTTGATTTCAATGCTGCAACGTGATTGGTCGCCATCCACCTGTCGGGCCCTATCGAACCAGTGGGGGCCAAAATGGATTCTCATGAGTTTGTGAACTCACAAATATCCTGAGAATCCATCTGACTGTGGAAAGTTAAGTTGAACTTTATTTATTTATTTATTTATTTAAGGGACAGTGCACATTAATCAACATTTACATGTAAATATGCCAGAATTAGCCAGACGGCTATTTTTCATCTGTAGTCCCAGGACAGATGTTGGGTGTCCAACAACAACAAAATACTATATACAACATTGCAACAATAAAATAAAACATTCACACCAAAATCCAACCCCATCACAAACAATGCACTACTCACTGACTCAACTCACTCACAATTCACAAATTATAAACAAATGGTCCAGCAGGGGGCAGCGAGAGGATGGAATGGTTAATGCTGACAACTCTGATTATCGATGAGCCATTGCTTTAACTGTATCTTGAAGGAGGTGTATGTGGAGAGATCTCTAATGGTTATGGGGGTGGCATTCCAGTCATGGGCAGCTTGAACCGAGAAGGTAGATTGACCAAACAGGCTTTTTTGGAGGGGGATGATACAATCCCCTCTCGCTGCCCCTCTGGTTCTGCTGTGCTCTAAGGTGTGAATGAACTGACTGAGAGGAGGAGATGACAAACCATGAATTATTTTGTATAGCAGACACAAGTGAGCAAATTTAATGATGTTTTCCCAAGAAAGTAGATTGTGCTTTTGTAATATTGGACAGAAGTGATATGAATTTGGCTTGCGATCAAGAATTTTAACAGTGCGTTTGTATAGAGTATGAATGGGTTTTAGGGTTGATTTGTTGGTGTGAGACCAGACATTTAAACAGCAGGTGATGTGAACTCTCCTTATCTGTATGATCCTGTCCAAGCCCACAAGCCTACATCACCCATGTTCCCACATTTCCTCCATTTTCCATATCCCTGATGTGATGTGCAGTAGTTTAATTTGCAGGATTCACTTTGATTGTGTTGTGATAGCGCTCGGTTCAGCGGATATCCTGGTTGGACTTAAATAGATGTAATTAGACTATTCACAGCCATAATAAGGTAAGGTAACTTTATTTATCTAGCGCTTTTCACAGACATATGTCCCCAAAGACATTTTACAGAGCATTATTATCAGAGCATTCTTCATTCAGCCGCCTAGAAAGACTCACAATGTTTCAATTTCTATTTACACAAAATTATTCTGTTACTTGAGAGGTAAATAGCTGCTACATAACACATTTGTATCAATTTTGTCTCATTTTATTTTGTTTAAGGGAAATAAATGCTGTTTTCACTCTGCTCTAGTATCAGTCGATATCGGGCATCGGTGTAGGAACTGAAAACGTAATTTTCAAACATGGTGATCTAAGTAATGTTAGTAATTAATACCTCACAGAAGTGTAATTCAGCCTCTATAAAGAAGACATGTTGTGCTTGTGTATGTTATATAGTTAGGTGTAACACACCCGTGGACCATTGTGTTATAATCTGAACAGTGGAAATCGCAGTATTCATCGAAAAAAGGCTTCATAAAAGAAACAAACCCACTGAACTCTGGGACTAAGATTGTGGTTTTGGAGTTGAGTCCCGTCTGTCCCTTTATGGCACTTTGCCGTGTACGTCATCAAGAAAAGTACTGCTGTGCTCTGGACAGCTTCACATCATACTATAGGAGCAGATTTTTTTATTTTTTTATTTTTTTCATTTGTGCCATTCTCTCAAACTGAAGACACCTTGTGATGTTTTGAACACTGGAGATGAAGACAAATTAATAAAGCAGGGTTATTCAGACATGTGTAAATGAAACAAAACATAACTCCAGGTCTGTTTTTGATGCAATAACAACATTCTTAAAGGGGAGGCACAGGCACATTTGAAGCTAAAGTCCCACAAACGGCACAGATCAGTGTTTCCTCGGCGGAGATCTCGCTGTGACAGTGAGTCTGTCAATGCAACAAACTAGTGTAGTGATGGGGGCAAGTTCTTGGGGGACAAGCAGCCTTACACTTCCCTCTGATGATTTCCCCCTGCACATGTGAAAACTCAAAAGACTCGATTGCCAAAGTCATTTCTAATCCAATTTATTTACGAGTGAATTATATATTTCGAAGAATGCTAAAAAAAAAAATACATTCCCAAAGCATTTTCTTTCAACAACTTTCAGTTTCTCTTCTTCACCCTTCAGTAGTCGATCCTTACTTGCTGCTTCTGGCTGCAAGCAAATTTGCTGAAGTCGGAAATCGAGTCTTTTGGGCTTTTGCATGTGCAGTGGGAAATCGACAAAGGTAAGGCTAAGGCTGCTTATAAAGTTATTTTACAACATTTCTAGACACCAATGAGTGACGTACAAAGCAGAGAGTATAAAATTAGAACATGGTTAAAAGCTCTGAAAAGTCTATTTTGTTTTGTTTACCTTTGCTGACAGAGAATAATTTTGTGCCAGTTTTTGTTTCATGTTGATAGGCCCAGTAATTACAGAGATATTAACTGTAAACCATAAACCAGGTCAACAAATTTGCAATCTGAAAATTCCTCGTGAGAATTTTGACGTGTCCAGCTCCATTTGATTCCTAAAGTTCTGAGTTCCCGTCATCTCTGCGTTCTCTTCTCTGTGAAATCTATCCGAGAGCTTTTGTCATCATGAGCTGATAGAGTCTCATTATATTTTGTGCTAATTGAAGCCAAATGTATTTAATGCTCACAACCACTATCTAGTGCTTTTAAATTACCGACATCTGGCTCCTCTGTTTGTGCCAGGAATAAATTACAGCTCCTCCGTGAAATATGTGTATACGGCCTGTCGCATTTGAATCTGTTTTACTTTACAAATCAATAAACGACTTAATGATCATGAGGCAAACAAGAAAATATTTGAAACACATTAGCACAGTGTGTTTTGAATTGTCATTATATCAAGCAGTCATCATGTTTTATCGACATCGCTGAAGAGTTTCATTAGTTCCCAATAACTTTTAGAATATGAGGCAAATAAATAAAAAGGAAGGGATAGTTTCAGGGAGTAAAAACCCCAAATAATCATTAGTGCTGTCAGAAATACCATATTATTAACAAATGAAAGCAAAACAATTTTAATGGCGTCAATTATTTTAACAGTGTTCTTTTTTTTATTGAAAATCAGTTTTTTCATAAACTGTGGCCACTACTAGGAACGTTAGAAAAATTACAGGATCCGCCTGTAAACAGGAAGCAAAACAATTTGTACGAACAATCTGTGAGAAGCTCTGTGTGTGCGCTGATGTTATTCATATGAGGAAAACACAAAATAAAGTCCACTCATACAGCGAATCAGCACTGACCTTCCATTATATCTATGACCTTCCATAAGGACAGAGACAGAAGTTTTTTTCAGCCTCTTTCCTCCGTCTGTCCTCACTGCTCTGAGCTGTTGTTATATCCATAAAGTTACGGAGGAGCGTATCACAGCAGGACTCACATCTGTCTCACTATTTAACAGATTCTTCTGCCGCTGGACTTATTTTCTTTGCTAAAGCGTCGCTCTGCTGCTCCACATGGAAAGAAACAGTGTGATGATGTCATCATCCTTAGTCCAGCAGCGTTGGGGCGACAAACTCGGTCGCAAACACAGTTGCAATTTAATTTGTGATTAATCACAAGTTAACTATGACATTCATGAGATTGACAGCACTAAAATTAGTTCAAGTTCGTATTTGATTATGTTATTTATTGTGTCGCCAATCAAGATGAATCCATTAAAAATGTCTTTGTGGCATTACACCTTGGTTAGTCTTTAATTAGATATCTTACAATCATAGACTGTATATAAAATAATATACATGTATTTTATTTTTTTGATTAAAGAAAAAAAATATATATACAGGGTGTCCCAAAATCATTTCGCGGGCCAATCATTTTTACAATTCTTGTTGAAATAACCAAAAATTTTAACAGAATGTACAGAAACAGATTAAGATTTTATATTTGATGTTTTACTTTTGTTCTGTTTTCAGGTTGAGCTGTTCACTCCCAAACAGAAGTCATTTTGCATCTTAGAATCTGCTCCACACACTCACCCAAGACTGTGCAGCTTCAATGCAAAATTTGGAAAAAATTTAAAACAAAACTGATTTGGACCGAAACTATAAAGAGGAAGGTGCTTCTGCAGGGCTAAAGGATCTGGACCAACATCAGAAGAGAAGTGAACAGCTCAACCTGAAAACAGAACAAAAATAAAACATTAAAGTCAGTTTAGAACCTTTAAAGCCCATTTAACTCCAACTTTTCACCTTCATAAATGCAGCCTCATGTTTAATGGAAAAACTTGAGACTTCTGTCAGCTTGTGTGTCTATATATAAATCCTGTTCCACATGCATGTATGTATGACGCTCTGTGGCCTGGAGAACACCGGGTTAAACAGGGACGTCTGAGGCCACATCAGATCTGCTCCTGGAATTCTCCGTTCTGTAAGTAAAAGGCAGTTTGAGCTAACGATAGTTTGTGCTTTGACATTTAGGTTTGTGACCCTTTGGGACGTCTCTATATACTCTGCCCTCCTCCTCTCTGCCTCCTTCTTCCCTCTGCCTCCTTCTTCTCTCTCCCTCCTCCTTCTCTCTGCCTCCTTCTTCTCTCTCCCTCCTCCTTCTGTCTGCTTCTTCATTCTCTCTCTCTACTCCTTCTCTCTGCCTCAACCTTCTCTCTCATTCCTAACCATTTCTCCTTCTTACCACCTCTCCCTCCTCCTCCTTTCCCTCCTCCTTCTCTTTCCCTTTGCTCTCCTTCCTCACATGTCTCCCTCCTCCTTCTCTCTCTTCCTCCTCCTGCACTCTCCTTCCTAACATCTCTCCTCCCAATCTCCTACTTCTCCTGCACTCTCTCTCCTCATTCTCCTCTCCTTCTCAGTCTCCTTCTCTCCCTCCTCCTTCTCTGTCTCTTCTCCCCATCTCTTTCTCCTCCTTCTCTCTCTCATCTTTCTCTCCCTCCTCCTTCTCTCTTCCTACTCCTTCCTCTCTCTCCTTCCTCTCTATTCCTTTCTCTCCCTCCTCTCTCCTCATCTATCCTTTTTCTATTCCTTTCCCTAGTGCTTTCTCTCCTCTTCTCTTTCCTCCTTGTCTCTCCTCCTCCCTTCCTTTTTCTCTACCTTCTCCCCTACTCTCCTCCTTCACTCCTTTCTACCCCTCCTCCTCCCTCCTTTTCTCCATTCTCCTCTTCCTCCTCTCTCACTCCTCCTCTCTGCTCTCCCTCTTTGCATTCACAATAACTCGCTAAAAGGTCGTACTCTGGGTTGTAACTCATTTATTTATATTTTACCATATTTGATTTAAACGCAGCTGCAGGACTGCCTTAAGGTGCCCTCGTCCCGTCCTGTGCGTTACTATAGCGCCGGCGTCCATGGGAATACACACTTCCTCCTTAAGGTGCCTATAGTTTTTGACAAGCTGCCCAAACAGGTTAAGGAGAACTCACAAACCAGACTGGAAATGAGCAAAGTGCGCCTGTGTTGATATAAGAGGGCTCGCATTCACGCCTCACAGGCTTCTGGGTAATGGTTGAGGGCACTTACATGGGTTGGGGCATCTGGGGTATTCCGGGGCCAGGGTTGACGGGGTCCCACAGGAGGCTGCCAGTGTCACAGTGTGACCGCAGGGAACGAGCTGGCACGATTCAACCCCCATTTTGTACCGTACAGGAGAGGAGAGTGGAAAAGATAAATGCCAAGAATGTTTATTTCAAATTGTAGTAAGAAGTATCACAGTTTTGTTGGCATGATATTCAACTTTCAAACTCGATTTAGATACAAAGGAATAGACTCGATGCTTAGGACTGATTCTGATATCACAATGATTAGAAACTCTTTCTTTATACAATAGAATGTGATTTTCAACATTTGCCATGTTCTTTTGAGTGAAAATAATTTAATTCTGAATAAAAATCAATTTAGCTTTGAAAAGATCATGTAAACACTTAATTCTTAATGAAAATGATTATTCGGAATTAAACTTAATTCCAAAGTAAGTGGGAGATTTATTCCAATTTTAAAGCTGTATTAATTTATTCCTCGATCCTGTCAACATTTATTCTTCTTCAAAATAATCCCGGTGGTTGGTGTTCATTGGGTCGTCGTTCTGAGGCCATCCGGATGATCCGGCTCCTCCAGTCGTCTCTTGGGACTTTCCTCCACGTCTCTTTGGATTTGTGAGCAGGATGTGGGAGTGGGCTGAGGTGTGGCAGCCTCAGACTCAGTTTGTCTTCTTCCTCCTTCTCCCACACTCTTCCCTTCTCCTCCTCAGCTCACAGATGTAAAGCGTGAGGAAGGAGAGAATTCTCCAGCTACTGCTTCATTATCATCGGAACCACTGTGGAAAAAGTTTGGATCATGTTTGTGTCGGCGGAATGACGACAAACCGAGATGACAGAAAAGTCGGGAGCAGATGAGGTGTCGGTTTTCTTCCCAAAGACATGAATATGTTCGTGTCTCTGTCCATTCAGAACCCTTCCCCACCACCAGACGCTGAGCAGAATTAAATAAAGATGATTTAATGTGTTTTCCATGGAAACCTCAATTCCATATAAACCCGAGGAATTCGAAATAAAAACACATCATGTAAACGTGGCCATTGAAGGTTCAATGTCACGCAAAATTGACTCTTGTGAGTTGTAAGTCATGTTAGAAGTAACATGCTGTAAGATATGCTGTTTCTTCATCAAAAACAGACCTGGAGTGTTTTGTTTCATTCACATGTTACATCGCCAAAGCTCAAAATCCTCTGCTCCACCTTGTGATGTCATGAAGTTGCAGTTTTCAAGTGAACAAATGCCTTTCAACTAGTTTAAAAAGATTCTAGTGATGGTGTATAGAGCACTTCCTGATTTAACACACAATATCGCTTTGTGGAATGTTTCATGTTTGAGAGAAGAACTAAATATTCAGGATTTATGTGTTAAACATGTGTGAATGAAAGAAAACACAACTCCAGGTCTGTTTATGATGAGGAAACACATTAGCGTGGGCCCTTTAGCACTTTCTTTTATATGATCGTCTGTCATCCTGACCTCTGTAATTCCTCAGTTATCAGGGATTCATATTTGTAGGTTCCATAATGGTCCACTGGTCTATGTGTCTACATTTTCTGTCCAATTGAAATTTCCTTGGTTAAAAGGTTAAAATTTTCTGTAGTACCTCTGACCTCCATGGAACCAAATAATTAGTTATTCTGCATGTTTTTTGTATTTAAAGTGTTCAAATATCATGCGGTGTGACCATGCATCATGTGGTGTGACTAATAACAGCAGGAATTCTATGGCTGGAGTTTAATAACAGACAAAGTCGACTTGGGTGAATGGGATTTTTTTAGGCATTTTTCTTCATTGGTGCATTTTACAGGGCAGTAGTTTGTTCATTAAACACAAGCAGGCGACTGTCATATTGGAGCAAAAGAAAATATCAATATGCATAAAAAATCTGAAGAAATGTGACAGTTTGTTTCTATACACTTCATATTACTCAGAACTTAGATTAATATCCCAACCATGTTTTAGAAAACAAAACCTTTTTAAGGTTATTCTCGGTCGCACCACCTGACATTTTACACAAAAAATGCTGAATATAAATGTTAAACATAGATTTATTCACCTGACACTGGAAATGTTTAAAAAAGTTCAATAGAAGCAATTTTTTTTTTATATTTTAAAATTTGCCTGTTGAAAATCCTCATACATCATTCACACAAATACAAATACAAATGTGCCCTTATACTTGTTTTGGCTCAGTTCAAGACCCTTCTCTACTCCTCCTCTCTTCTACTCCTCTTTATAAACTCCTCTCCTCCTTTCCTCCTCCTCTCCCTGTTCCCTCGGCGGAGCACACTAGCCCTGCATCAGCTCTTCTGTCAGCCCTCACAGCCTTAACAGAGCGGTCTGTTGTGGGAGCTGTGTTTAAAATAGACAGACAGCTGAGGGAGGACTGTAAATCGTGGGGTAAATATAGAGGCCTGTGGTGATGCCTGTATCCAGCCGTCTATGGAGATGTGTTCTGCTTCAGCAAAATCACACTCACTTCACAAGGAGCCAGTGTGGCATTTAAAGGGCACAGATCAGGCTTTATTTTTGTGGTCTAATGTAGTTTCCTCATCACAAACACACCTGGAGTTGTGTTTTCCATATTTAGGTTTCTTAGTTCTCTCAAAGAGAAAACACTCTCTACTATGTGGCATTTTTCCATGTGTGGTGAGTGAGGAGTCTTGAGGGGGCCTAAATACATTAATTTACAGAAAAGAGAAAAAAATCTAAATAAAACAAAAGACAAACACAATACACAGTCAACATTCACATTATTCAATACAGGATCCTAAGAAATACAGACTTCTCTCTGAATTTACCATCCCCACGCATATATTTATGAAAGCAATCCAGTGTACATCAAAAACTATGTCAAACAAAAATGTATTATCAAAAACAGGAGCAGGATGTTTGTATCTGAAGACTGACGCCTTAAACAGGTGGACTGATGTAACTGATTGAATTGAGGAGGGAAAGTTGTTC
The DNA here is from genome assembly GCA_034769755.1 of Odontamblyopus lacepedii. Lineage (NCBI taxonomy): Eukaryota > Metazoa > Chordata > Actinopteri > Gobiiformes > Gobiidae > Odontamblyopus > Odontamblyopus lacepedii. The sequence continues at coordinate 11,775,913 of CM068348.1, read as the reverse complement.
CAATCATTTGGAGCTTTGAGGTTAAATGCTCTACTTCCAATTTCTTTTTTAATAGTAGGAACAATAAAAAATACTCCACTTCACTGTTGTGTAAATTGTATGCTGATCTAAACAGATTCAGAAACTCTTTTAAATAAGGTGGGAGCTTTGAGTAATAAACACAAATTGTAAAAAAGTCTAACTGTCTTCTGGATGTAAGAGAGAGCAGAGTGATGAATACATGTGACAGTGGTGTGTTCTATAGGGACATCTTAATACAAACCTACATATGCGAATATAAATGACATCTAACATTGGAAGATTAGATGCTGAGGTGTTCTGATAAATGATGTCTGCATAGTCGAGTGTTGGTAGAAGTAACTGTAAGGCTATTCTTTTTCTGATAAGTAAAGCAGTTAATATTTGAGTGTATTATCCTCAACTGGTTAGAAACTCTTTATAACCGAATCTATGTCTGAATTAAAATTTTGTTGGAAATCTAAAACAAGACCAACATATTTAAATAGGTGATATCATTCCCTGAAGAATAAATAAATAAATAATACTAAAAAAGGTCCTGCTTAGCCCTTAGACTGTATATACAAATGGACATAGCTAACCTGGTCACCGCCATGTTAACAAACAGGAAGTGAGCATTCCGGCTCCAGTTCACTTTGTATTGAAAAAACGTGGCCTCTCTCTCTGTAACTGCTGTGGTCAGACTCCTCATTTTGGACTTACAATATTCATATTAACCTGCTCTACGTGACCCTGGAGCTTTTTTTTCCGCAATTTTGTCCGTAAATCAGTAAATTCCTATTCCTTACTGGTAGAATCGATGAGCTTCATTTGACTGTCTGTGATGTCTGTGTGTATGTTTTACTCATCCAAATCTTGGAACGCCCTTAGAGGCAACTGCTGTTGTGATTTTGGGTGCTACAAAAATAAATTGAATTGAATTGGACTGGAGCAGAACGCTATGGGTCACTTCTCTTTACCGTTTATGACTGAGCCTCCATGATCACACAAGATCAGCCACTCTCACGGTGTAACCCAATTAAATCTAGTAAATTGATGGAAGAAAATGAATAGAAGCCATGTTTTAATTACCTCCATTTGTCTTTCACCAAAAGACCCAGAATTTGATCTGTTACGCCCAATCCAAACACAAATTGTATGCTTTTTTTTTCTTTTGCTATGCCTCTTACATGCTTCCCTTTGACACCTCATCTCCTCTGAGCGTAACCAAGTATTTACAATGCACAAAGCTCCACGGCCGTCGCCATGAATATGTATGTACACGGGGCCGTTTGATACGCGACAATGGGACGGAACAGTGGCGCGCTTTTTGGTCCCTTTCTCCAACAATTAGACTTCACCTGAAACGACTGTAGCTCTGATGAGAAAGTTAATGACGGGATTTGCATTTAGCCCATTATGAGTAGAGTCACATGATGCTTTATCCGGAGCTTAGGTGAGGATTGGCGCTTTGCATGCTGGGAGTCTGCGCCAATGTGGTGGACTGCTGTGGCGTTTGTAAAGAGGAGTACCAAGAAGAGTTCCCTGGAGACAAGGGTGTTTATGTGGGAGATAAAGCTGGTGGTGGTGGTGAGCCGGTTTCATGTTCACTCTTGAAATCAGACTGAGGTGTAAATTGGAGGCAGTTTAATGGTGCGGCAGAGTTGTTAGCAGTTGTCTCATTATTTCAGTCTCTGCATCTTGTTCCAGAGCTTCGTATACCACTGTTCAGAAGTGCAGCTAAAATTGTACTTAAAGGAAATATGCGTGTCTCCATGGAGATGGTATAGCTTTGCTGGAATTTTCTACAGAAACAAGTAGTGATGCCACCAGCAGTGTTGGGGACGTTACCTTAAAAAAAAGGCAGTATTTGCTTGTTACTCATTACTTCTTTAAAAAGTAATCCCTTACTTTACTTAGTTACCTACGATAGAAAGTAACTCATTACTTTAGTAACTTGGTGGGAAACTCCATCTAAGGCTAAATACAGCATGAGGCAGATAGTCGACAGAGAGTTCAAGAGGACGTGAAAGCGTTAAAAGGTGAACGGGATCTGTGCAGTCTCCCCGGGGGATTCAACCTGGCGGGAAGGACAATCCCCCTCAAGGGACCTCTCCCCGGGTGTTCCTGGCCCCCGCTTTCTCCGGTGCACCGTGACAGGCTCTGGGTCGGCCAGGAAAGGCTCGAGGTGAAGGTGGCACGAGGCTCCTCCAGCCTGGACTTCGCCGCTTCCCAGGGCCGTGGGAGCCCGCTGCACCCTCTCCAGCCGGGCGGGGATGGGGCCCGACTGCTTCCAGTGTGACTGTTAACGGGGCCATCTGCATCGCACAGCCAGGGAGGGGACCGGCCCCAACACACAGAAAAGTAACGTTGGGTCGATTTGAAAAAGGAATTACGTTTCCTTATCAAATTTTCAGTAGTAGCAGTTGCACTATTTTTTACCTGAGTTACTGTAACACGTTACACCCAACACTGGTCACCAGGTCAAATGAGAGGAGAACCCTGCTCACAGTAAGAATGATGCAGGTTTTTTTGGTCATTTGCTCAATGGTCACAGTTTTATCTAGCACTTTTCTACCTTCAAGACACTTGTGAAGAATATTATTATTTACATTTCTTACTTAATGCTTGCTACAGTTATACTGCAAAATGTTCTTTTCAGTGACCTTGAATGATGCAAACTGCAGGTGCTCTGTGATTTCCCAGAATTATTTATCAGTTAAAGACATTTTCCTAGAATTATGTATCAGCTAAAGATAACATTTATAATTGGATTATACAAAGATGCTTATAGACTCTGAGACCCTTAGACTGTCTGACATTTCATACTTGTGTCACCCTGATGCTGTGAATTCTGATAAACATCATTAAAGGTTCTGTAAGGACGATCTCTGCGCCTCTGTGCCTTTTTCATTTTAGTAAAGATATAACAGAAGTCAACACACTCAAGCGGTTTAAATCAAGGAACCACTCACCTATTCACACACACACACCAGTGTACTCAGACACTAGGGGCAAGGTGGGGTAAGTGTTTTGCCCAAGAACACAACGACAGCATTCATGTTAATTCGAACCGCCAACCTTCGGATCAGTGGAAGCTCTACCAACTGAGCTACTGCCGCCCCCAAAGTAAAGCCCTCATATCTCCATGGAGACGAGCAGGTTACATACGCTCCTACTGTATTTAGGAAGTACTGTTACATCATAAGAGTTTTCAGAGGTCCAAACTTATTCCTCACTTTCCCAGGCAAGAGTCAATTTTTGCAGTAAAACTTAAAAAAATAGCACAGGCTTACTTGCTGGTTCATGGACGATAAAATGCTTTATAATTTAATTTGATTTGTTTTTATTTTGAATTTGTGCCAAGAGAGAAACAATAGTCATAAATGTACTGCATAAACATTGTAAACAACAGAAAGGCACATTTCTGGAAAAGAAACAGGAAGAAGAAAACAAATTAAGCCCACCCTGTTCATGACAGTTTCAAAAAATTCAAAAATGATATGGTTGTTGTACATTGATGTCAAAACATTACAAATATTTACATATGACAAAATAAATGACTTACTATACATACTAAATATAATTTTAACCCAGTTTATTTCTTTTGTTTTTGTTTTGTACTGGATTACAGTCACAAAGGAATAATAATGTTAACAAAGGCACAAAAGTTGATTGTGTATGATCGTACAAAATAATCCACAATGAAAAAAAAGTTAGGATTTTTTTTTCGTTTATGATAATTTATCATTTATGATTTATCAAAATAAATGGTAAATAATCATATAAGGACAGCTAACAGCAGTTTAATTTTGACCCTAAGAGCTGCTTTTACAAAAACAGATTTACATTTTAATACTAATCCAAATGCACAATGCTCTATTCCAATTCTGATACCACACAAAAAATGTAATTTCCATTTTTTGTGTTTTTACATGTGTTTTTTGTGTTTTTACATGAGTTCAAATCATACTAAACGTTTTCAGGAAGGATCCAATGTGTTTCATTATTGATACTTCTACACATGAGTATCTAGTTTCAGTCCAAGTTATAGTTATACATTTTGAAATACAGGGTGTCCCAAAAACTGTGATGATGTTGATGCTGGTCTATCAGATCCATTAGCCCTGCAGAAGCTCCTTCCTCTTTACATTTTTGGTTCCAAGTCCAAATTTGTTTGCCAGTTGGTGAAGTTTTTTTTCCAAATTCTGTAATATAGCCTGCACAGTCTTGGATGAGTATGTGGAGCAGATTCAAAATGACTTCTCTTTGGGAGTGAACGGCTCAACCTGAAAACAGAACAAAAATAAAACATTAAATATAAAATCTTGATCTGTTTCTATACATTCTGTGAAAAAGTGAGGTTATTTCAATAAGAATTGCCAAAGTTATTGGTACTTATCAAAAAGACCTATAAAAATGCTTTATTTCAATGACTCTATGAAGCTAATGTCCATGTAATTGTAAACAGTATTCTTGTACCATTCTTGAAGCTCTGATAAAACCTGTGTATTGTCCTAATGAATCCTCATGAATACCGCTCACACCCGTGTCACTCTGAGTCCTCGTGCGAATGGGCCTTTTGACTCACTATATTCCCGTCCATTCCTCATCCCTGTGTAGCTCCGGGCAAATGACTTCCCTTTTCAATTCAGAGTAATAAAGCATTTCTCACTCAGGTCCGACTTCCGAGTAAATTAAATTGGTTTCTGGGAGTTTGACAGACAGCTCTCACAAAGCCAGGCCTGCAGCGCTCCAAATGAATCCACAGACAAGGAACTCATCCCGGCCCATCAGAGCGGGAGCGGCCTAATGCAGACTGTCACGGAGAATAGGGCACTTTGAGCAGTGCATTTGGGTTTGTGAATGTCAAAATTATAGTCTGGCTTCCCTGAAAACACCAGAGACTGAACTGGGGATTTGTACCATTTTGGGTTAAAGTGGATGTACCCAGTTTTTTTTTTTTTTGTTTTTTTTTACATTTCTGAGCAAAATGTGTTTTATCCCAGAGCATATCAGTTTTTAAAGGTTCTATGTCACACAAAATTGACTCCTGGGAGCTTTTGGTCATGTAATAATGTTGTTACCTCCTCAAAAACAGACCTGGAGTTGTGTTTTGTTTCATTCGCCCATGTTTGAGTAATCATTTATTATTAGTCTGTCTCCATCTCCAAAGCTCCAAATGCTCTGTTCCACCTTGTGATGTAATTTAGTGGTAGTTTTCAAGTTAACAGCTCCTATTAGGCAAGGCAAGACAAGACAAGTTTATTTGTACAGCACAATTCATACACAAAGTAATTCAAAGTGCTTTACAGAATAAGAAGTACACTAAAATCATAATAGAAAAAAATCAAAACATGAATAATCATCATAAAATTAAAAAAGAAACATTAAATGAGAGATAAAAATAAGCTAAACAGAACTCTTTTTACCTTTTCTACAGTAGAGATTGGCAATTTTAAAGCTGAAAATACCCAAATACTGTATTACCACATGACATCACAAGGTGGGTGGAGTGTTTTCTGTTTGAGAGAAGAACTAAATCTGCAGAGTTTGGGTGTTACACATGTGAATGAAATAAAACACAACTCCAGGTCTGTTTGCGATGAGGAAACAACATTATTAAAAAAAACAGAAAATAATGTAATATGGGCCCTTTAAGGCAGAAATGTGACCCTTGTGTAGTTTCTCCATCTAATTGTGACCTAATGTACCCTTTCGATAAATAATGTTTAAAATACTAAAATATAATGTCATAAAATACCCAAGGCCACAGATGAGTTTGTAAATAAAGGACGGAGATGGGACTTTAAAAGATGTACTAAAAATGTATTAAAAGAAAGGAGAAAGTAAAAATTTAAAATGAGTTATTCTATAAAAACCAGGCAGTTGTTAAAATTATAAAAATTACCAATATTTAATAATAGACACTTAAAACAGAATAAAACCTTGCAGACCTTGGGTGGAGGAACAAATCTTGTAATAGAAATAAATGTTAAAACTCATTCAAACAAGGATGAGTACGGGCTAAACAGCTCTTGGGTGGAGGAACAATGGGCTTAACCCCTCCCAAGTATGGAATTTAGGAATTTAAAACAAACTGAAGCTGGTTTTAATAGTTAAACTAAGTAATTTTTCTGATAGATTTAAGTGTTTATATCTTACTTTTTGGTATTCTATTACAGGAGGTTGTAATGCCCACAAATACGTACAAAACACAGATCTGACCTGTAACTTGGTCTGGTTTGGTCTCCGTGAAGACAGAACGGTTTAATACTGTGAAGAATTCCAGACAAAGCAATAACAGTTCCATGAAGAAAAGCATTTGCTGGACCCTCCACCAGAAAAGTTACACAGTGCACCTTTTATAACCCAGTGTCCAATCTTGAACCGCCAGCCTTACATGCCTTACCTCTTCTTTCTTAACCATAAAACACCCAGTATTGTTTGGCTGTAGTTGGTGCTTCACTAGTCTGTGGAGGTGCAGTTTTGTACCTGCAGAATTTTTCCCGAAACCTGGGCCAAATTTGTGAAAAATACAGCTGACCTTTTCCGCCGGGCCTTTCTCATCTTTGTGCATAAAATGGGCGACTGCGAAAAGGCCGTAATCATGAAAAAGTTCCTGTAACTTCTGCAGATTGGTGTCGGTGGAGTTCTATTCAGACAGATTTTTTTAGGTCAGAAAAAGACAGAGGTTTATGCAGCCCGTTCTGGTCTTTTGGGTTTATTCATTTGGGTTATTACACAGTCTTGGCCGAGGGAGCGCTGAGTCTTTTTACCATTTTTACCATTGTAAGTTCAGTTGTTTTAAATCAAAGTTCCCCGTTTGTGTCGTGGAGTTTAAAATGAGAAAATTACAAGATCATTGGCTTTACTATTTGGGATTACAGTCTAACCACCATTCCATACCAATACAAGCAAAATGGGAGAATAGGAGTGTCTTGCCTAATGGCACAACAGCTATAACAGGTGTTGTGATTCACTGATTTGTCTTGAATGCAGTTTTATGTTCATATACATAAAAATGCAGATTCTAAAAGTTTTCCATCTGTATTAAATATTATTGGCCTGTTGATACTTTGCAGTGACATTGTGCTGGGGGTGTCCTAAATTAATCTATTTTGGAGAAATGTTCAGCAGTCGCCACGGAGACACAATGCACACAGCAAAAGCTTTAAGATCTAAGTCTGTCAACTCAAAAAAAAAAAGGATTTGAAGTGCAAAGTATCAATAGAATGAAGTTGTGAAGTCTTCTGAAACCCAGACATAATAAATGGTGTGAAGTTAACATTAATTATCAGATACTCTAAACCAGGGGTGGGCAAACTGCGGCCCGTTAACCTTTTTAGTCCGGCCCACCGAACTTGAATAAACTGTAATAAAACTTCTTAGTATTATTTTCCCTGCAATTCCGGCATTTCCTAATACATGGAGCACTCTAGATACATTGACACATAGGGCCAAATTATCCATATGGACCACAGAGTGTATATATGAGTGGAGTGAGTGTGAAGTCACCCATAGCGTTTAACGCCTGTTAGGGGCTTTGGCTCTCTGGCCACTAGGAGTCGCTGTGGTTTTGTTTTGTAAGACATGTGTTTGATGTTTTGTTTGCCACATGCTCCTGCCCCGCCCTTTGTCATTGTTTCCCTCCATTTTGTTTCCTGAGCACCTGTTTCCAATTGTTTTTGTGATTGTGTTCAATTGGTCTGGGTATTTAAGCCCTGGGTTTCTGTTGTTAGTCACTGTGTCTTTGTTACCTGTCCACGTCCCTGGTGAGCTTTTAGTTTTGATAGCTGCTTTGCCTTTTTGCATTTCTGGACTTTAATGCTCTTTTTGTTTTTGGAGAGTCTTTTGTGTTACCCAGTTTTTACTTTGGATTTTCTGTGCCGCTTGTGGACCTTCTGAGTTTTCTTTTAAGGAATAAATGAAAACATTTTTGGTTTGAACCTCTGCACCTGAGTCTACTTTCTACTTTAACTTTTTGCACAGTAGTTTACTCAATTACTAAGCCGGCGACCCGGATCCTATTCCCGAGTCGACCCTAACAGAAAGACACAGTCATGACAGACCCAGCAGAGGCTCCTTTACCTGGCCAATTGACGGACTTTGAAAAGTTGATGGCTACCCTTTCCAGCTTTGGAGCTACAATGGATACTCATAGCCACACGTTAACCACTCAACAACAAGCCTTGGTACGACATGATGAAATGCTGCAACAGATTACTATGGCTCTTCAGCAATTGACCACAGCTCCTCCGCAAGCTCCTGCAGTTCCTCCAGCCCAACCTCCTGCCGTTCCTGCTGTTCCTCCTGCTCAAGCTCAAGCTGTACATCCCGTGGCTTCGATCCACATCGCCACCCTCATGCCCTGAGCCTCGCCTCCCAGCACCACAACGATATGATGGCAAACAGGGTGAGTGCCGGGATTTCCTCACTCAATGCCAGCTCACATTCGAACTGCAACCAACCACCTATCCCACTGATCGAGCCAGAATTGCTTATGTGATTACACCATGCTTGTCGACAAGGCCCGAAAGGCGGCACTTCCATCTGGCAGCGACAGGGTCCAGAGTGCTCGGACTTCAAGAAATTTGCTGAAGACATGTTACGAGTCTTTGACCAGACAGTTGCCAGTGCAGATGCAGCCAAACAGCTAATGTCCATCCAGCAGGGCAAGACCAGCGTAGCTGATTATGCGCCATCGCCTTCGAACACTGGCTGCTGTAAGTGAGTGGAACGAGCCAGCACTGGTGTCGGCTTTCCACCATGGCCTGTCGGACTTCGTCAAAGATGGACTGGCGTCCGTGGGTGCCCTCTGACCTTGAGTCCCTGATCTCACATGCCATACGCCTGGACAACCGGCTCAGGGAACGCCGCTGTGACGTGGCATCCTCACGAAGAAACCCTGATGCTCCTGGTCTAACAGGGCTCTCCACTCTACCGACCTATGAACCTACCGAGCCTATGCAAGTTGGACGACTGGTCTGTCCGCAGCTGAGAAGGAACGACGGAGAAGGGAGAGGCGCTGCATATACTGCAAGAGGGGACACTTTCGAGACTCCTGTCCTGAGCCTCGGGAAAAGAGTTTTCCGTCCAGCCGAGGGAGGGTTGTGACGGGAGCCACATTGTCTCCCGAGTTTCCTGGCCAAGGAGTCTTCCTCCCAGTTACCATCTCGTGGGGTGAAGGCAATCACACCTGCCAGGCCCTTGTTGACTCTGGGGCTGCCGGAAATTTTATGGATACTAAGTTTGCCCTGAAACTCAAGATTCTGTTGTTCCCCTCAAGATGCCCCTCTCTGTCTCTGCTCTGGATGGCCAGCCCCTGGGAGAGGGTAAGGTCACTCGAGCAACCTCTGCTCTTCGCCTCCAGTTTGAAGCCCACCGAGAAGATATCTCCCTCCATCTCATCCACTCTCCCGAGTTCCCTGTGATCCTTGGCATCCCTTGGCTTACCCGTCATAACCCCCACATTGATTGGGTAACTGGCCGAGTCCTTGAGTGGGGACCTACCTGCCACGCCACATGCCTCTTGCAAATCCTCCAGTGTTGCCTACCGAGTCTCTGATCCTGCCGAGTTGTCCCAAGTTCCTCCGAGTATTGGGATTTGAAAGAGGTCTTCAGCAAGAGAAGAGCAGCTTCTTCCTCCTCATAGACACTACGATTGTGCCATCGAGCTTCTGCCAGGCACAACTCCTCCTCGGACGTTTTTCTCTCTCTCCTGCCAGAGCATAAGGCCATGGAGGAGTACATCAAGGATGCTCTGGCGCCGGGATTCATTAGGCCATCCTCTCTGCCTGCTGGCGCTGGTTTTTCTTTGTTGGCAAGAGAGGGACGGTGGGCTGCGACCTTGCATCGACATCGGGGCCTTAATAAGATCACCACCCGTAATCGCTACCCGCCCACTGATGTCCACCGCCTTTGACCTGCTCCAGGGTGCCTCCGTTTTTACCAAGTTGGATTTATGAACGCCTACCACCTTGTTCGTGATTAGACAAGGTGATGAATGGAAGACGGCCTTCAACACTCCCTCTGACACTACGAGTACCAAGTCATGCCTTTCGGACTAACCAACGCCTCCAGCTGTCTTCCAGGCCCTTATAAACGATGTGCTCAGAGACATGATCAACCATTTTGTTTTTGTTTATTTGGACGATATCTTAATTTTTCTAAGTCATTGCAAGAACATCACCATCATGTAATGAGCGCCCTCCAGAGACTATTGAAGAAACCACCTTACGTGAAGGCTCAAAAGTGTGAGTTCCATGTCCCTGAGGTCTCTTTCTGGCTTCATCCTTAAGCACGGACAGGTCCAGATGGATCCAACCAAGACTATAGCTGTAATGGGTTGGTCTACACCGCATCAGTCAAAGGGGTGCAACAGTTCTTGGGTTTCGTAAACTTTTACCGCAAGTTCATCCGAACTTCAGCTCAGTGGCGGCACCGATCTCTGATCTCACCAAAGAAGACTGGTGCACTGCTCCTCTGGACACCCAAGGCTGAGGAGGCATTCCAGGATCTCAAGCGCTGCTTTTCCTCAGCACCCGTGCTGGTTCTCCCTGATCCTTCACAGCCTTTTATTGTGGAAGTGGATGCATCCAACGCCGGGGTCGGGCTGTTCTCTCTCAGCGATCCAATGGCAAACTGCATCCTTGTGCATACTTCTCACGTCGCCTTCAACCCTACTGAGTCCCGCTATGATGTTGGGGGATAGGAGCTGCTGGCAGTGAAAATGGCGCTGGATGAATGGAGACACTGGCTGGAGGAGCGCAGCACCCTTTTCTTGTGTGGACGGACCACAAGAACCTGGAATACCTTCAGCAAGCCAAGCTGCCTTAATCCCTCGACAGGCATCTCGGTGGGCCATGTTCTTCAGCCGCTTTTGATTTTACCTCTCCTATCGTCCCAGGCTCAAAGAACACTAAGCCAGATGCTTTGTCCCGGCAGTTCTCCTCGCATGACACGGAGGGAGAGGTCAGCACCGTGGGTCCCACCCTCCCGCATTGTTGCCCGGTACGTTGGGGTATTGAGACTGCTGTCAGGCTGGCTCAGCGGGCCAAGAGCCGGATCCTGGAACAGGCCCTCCAGGTCTCCTGTTTGTACCCAGCCGGGCACGGGCCAAGGTCCTCCAGTGGGGCCACTCGTCCAACCTCACCGCACACCCTGGGTCCCGGAGAACCTCGAGTTCCTTCACCGACGGTTCTGGTGGCCAGGCATGGAGAAGGAGGTGAAGGCCTTCGTGATGGCCTGCCCAGTCTGCACCCAGAGCAAGAATCCCCGCCAGCCTCCTCAAGGTCTGCTTGTCCTCTGCCCATCCCAAGGCGCCCTGGTCCCATGTGTCTGCAGACTCTGTCACTGGTCTCCCGATGTCTGAAGGTAACACAGTTATTTTTGTAGTGGCTCGACAGGTTCTCTAAGGCCTGTCGATTTATTCCATTACCTAAACTCCTCTGCTTTTGAGACCGCCACACTCATATTTACCCATGTTTTCCGAGTCTTCGGGCTCCTCAGGACATTGTGTCGGTCCAGGCCACAGTTCACGCCTCGGGTGTGGCGGGCATTCTGTGGACTCCTGGGTGCTACGGCCAGCCTCAGCTCCGGCTTCCATCCCCAGTCTAATGGACAGACGGAGAGGTTGAACCAGGACCTGAGACCACCCTGAGGAGTCTGGCAAGGGACAACCCGGCATCCTGGAGTTCCTGGCTGCCATGGGCGGAGTACGCCCACAACACCCTCCAGTCTTCAGCAACCGGGCGAATCTTCCTTTCCAGTGTCAATTCGCTTCCAGCCTCCTCTGTTTCCTCGAACAGGAGGTTGACACTGGGGTTCCTCGTCCACCACTACATGAGGCGCCAAGCCGGAGGGTGTGGGAAGAGCACGCCGCAAGGTGCTGCTGGAGCTCCAGGTCCGCCCAGGCCTGCCAACCGCCGCAGGAGGCCAGCCCAGCATTTCCGCCCGGGTCAAAGGGTTTGGCTGTCCTCCAAAGATCTTCCCTGCATGTCGAGTCTCGCAAGCTGGCCCCCGCTACGTTGGGCCCTTTAGGTGGTTCAGTAGAATCAACCCTGTCTCCTACTAGCTCCAGTTGCCCCGGTCCCTTAGAGTTCACCCCACCTTTCATGTCTCCCTGCTACGCTCGGTCCTGTTCTCGCCAGATTCGCCTGCTCCCAAGGCCCCGCCCGCCCCATTATTGATGGTGGGCCTGTTTTCACGGTCCGCTCCTCACCCCGCGTGTCCGAGGCGGGCTGCAGTACTTGGTCGATTGGGAGGGCTATGGTCCTGAAGAGCGCTCCTGGGTTCCGCCCGGGATATTGTGGACAAGGATCTTTGTAAAGACTTCCACCTTGGCGCACTCCTGACTGCCCGAGGAACGCCAGGAGACGTCACGGAGAGGGTCCTGTTAGGGGCTTTGGCTCTCTGGCCACTAGGAGTCGCTGTGGTTTTGTTTTTGTAAGACATGTGTTTGATGTTTTGTTTGCCACATGCTCCTGCCCCGCCCTTTGTCATTGTTTCCCTCCATTTTGTTTCCTGAGCACCTGTTTCCAATTGTTTTTGTGATTGTGTTCAATTGGTCTGGGTATTTAAGCCCTGGGTTTCTGTTGTTAGTCACTGTGTCTTTGTTACCTGTCCACGTCCCTGGTGAGCTTTTAGTTTTGATAGCGTTTGCCTTTTGCATTTCTGGACTTTAATGCTCTTTTGTTTTTGGAGAGTCTTTTTGTGTTACCCAGTTTTTACTTTGGATTTTCTGTGCCGTTTGTGGACCTTCTGAGTTTTCTTTTAAGGAATAAATGAAAAACATTTTTGGTTTGAACCTCTGCACCTGAGTCTACTTTCTCTACTTTAACTTTTTGCACAGTAGTTTACTCAATTACCCGCCAAGCCGGCGACCCGGATCCTATTCCCGAGTCGACCCTAACAACGCCACTCAAATAAGGCTCCCGATGCCACGGTTACAGGAGCGAATTTGGAGCCAGGCTCTATGTTATGAATAGGATTTTTTTGACAGACAAAATAGCAAAAAAAAAAAAAATCAGGATCATGTAGAGCGGGTTCATACGAACATTTTAAGACCAAAATGATGATGCTCACTGCAGGAGTTACAGAGAGAGGAACGATAAGATCTCAATGTAAGTCAATGGGAAAATGGGAGAGAAGGAGCCTGAAGAGCCTCCTGGAGCACTTCCTGTTTGGCACGCGGTGGTTAACGGGTTAGCTTAGTCCACTCATATATACAGTCTATGGTGTGGACCCATGGCACCGGGCCCAGGGATAGAAATATATCCTGAACATGTCTTCCTCACTCAGTCTGAAAACCTTCCCATAAAGCATTGCGGCCAAGTATATACCTAGGTCACTTGTTTTAATTTTGTCAAGAATTATTAAAAATCAGAAAATAATCACATCATTTCTTGGTTTTTTTTTTCTTTAAGAAGAAAGCTGGTTATGTTGAGCAGACAGTGGCAGATGGATGGACCACATAGATCTATGATGATATTGTAGGAATGTGAATATACCTACATGTGCTGTATATAGTTGGATGCTGTTAAGTTATTGAGAATTTTAAATCGAGACATTTGAATATGCCTACATTGATGCTGCAAGTTACTTTCGGCTGATTTGTTGGGCTGATGTAGTCAGACCAGAACACGCCGTCCATCTGCTCCTGGTCCAGCCCTTCCATCAAACTTCAGAACCCTTTGTGGCCCTTGAGCCAAAAAGTTTGCCCACCCCTGCTCTATACCCTATACTACAAGTACCACATATATAAATGCCGTGTACTGTTCCTTCTGTCCTGAGTCCTGTTATAACGCGCAGGCCCAGATGTGACAGTCTGGATGCAGAGAGCACCCACACGAGGAGGTTCACGCTGAGCTCCAATGTAACTGTATGAATGAAGCACAGCAGCAGCTCATGTTCCACAGTGGCCTTTTAAAGCATGTCTGTGAAGGCTGTCATGGGGAAGACGGGACTCTGCTTTGTCTCGGATCAAATTTCCAGAAAAAGGCTCGTCCAGTAAATATGAGATTACATCAGTTTGGAGCGGGGCCATGGTCTGAGTGGATCCGCTCTTGTGTATCTGATCATATTGAGTTTTTACCGTGAGGTCAGACTAATACTGGCATTCCTGACAAATAGAAGCAAATAAGGTTGTGCAGATTGCTTTTTCTGTTTCGAATGAAGACATTTGGCTGAAGAAAAGCAGTGAATTGATCCTGAGCACAAAAGGAATGGGACTTATTCCAGACAGGATTTTATGACCTAGTTTAAGGAAAGTAATTCTCAGTGTAGTGACCAAATATAAAGAGTAACAGGGTGCATATCTTATGAGCAGCGATAGACAAGGCACAGCATAAAGAGAAGTTTAGCATATGACCTGCATGAACTTATAAAGCTCGCACTGAAACAATACTTTCACAGAATGGTCTTTCGACTGCCTCAAGTTTTTTATATGGCACATCTAATGGACAAAATACCAACTATAGGTCTTTAAAATATTGTGAACAAGTTTGCAACTCTTCCCATACAAGTTATTATAAAAAAAAGGCTTAAGTTTTAATACACTTGTAGAAAGAGATGCAATCAACTCTTTGTGGATTCTTAAAGTGCTCCTGCTCTTCAGTGGCCCCTGCTGTGGCTCTGCTGTGAATAGAGAGCAGCCACAGACTAAACTTCTATAGCCTGAAAGAATTAAATGTGCCAGCATGCCCTGTCCTATACTAATGCAGAGACAGATTATTTTCCTATTTTTAACTATTTTAATTATTTTGAATTCTTCAGGGACTCCTCCTGGTCCAGTATGAGTTGAGGGCACAGAGATGTACTGTAGTACTAGTACCAAACCAGGGTTAGTTATTTCACTAACCTCTTAACATTCTTGTCCTGGTCTGAGGCTGAGTGACCAGTAATAATAATAGTACATGTGCATCTAAATTTGAAAATATGTCATTTCTATCCAGTTTGATCCTGAGCAGCTCCACACACTTTACTGAAGGTGAGACACACACTTTTTAACCTCACGGCTCTCTCAGAGGAAGTGTAATTATGAACCATGTGTGTGTGTGTGTGTGTGTGGGTGCATGCGTGTGTGTGTGTGTAAGTGTGTGTGTGTGTGTGTGCTCTTGTTTTTGTGTCTGGGTGTGTGCGTGTGCGTGTGCGTGTGTGTGTGTGTGGAGGATGAGCAAGCAGAGAGGACAACCACAGAGCTGGAAAGAAGAAAAGGCTATAGGGTAAAATAAAAATAAAAGACAACTCCCAAAATATTTAATTATGTGAAAATATTATCACAGGGTTCTCAGAGTTGGCTCGTTTCAGTCATGTGCAAAAACACGACTAATACTGAAAACTAAATGATAACGAACCTAACCCTCAATGAGCCCATATTCATACAAGTGTAATGGTGGATGGTGTCTTGTCCACAATTGTGTGCTAAGTTTGAGCAGAATGGATTCCTGTGAGCTTTTAGTCAAATTAGAATGTTGTTACCTCATCATCCACATGTTTGAGTAACCGTGCATTCTTAATTCTGTGTCTATTTACAGCTACCATAACAAAAACAGTTTATTTTATGGAATTAGACTAACCTAAACCTGCCTATTACACCTAACGTGTCCAAATTGTTTGCACAGTTGACTCACTGACCCACAGGTTGGGTTCCAGTTCTCATAGATGAATGCTGTTGTTGTCCTTAGACACCTACACTGGATGTGTTTGTGAATCAGTGAGTGTCTCCTTCATGTAAAATGCTTTGAGTGCCTTGAAAGTGGAAGACGCTGCATAAAAATGTGACCATTTGCCATTAATAAACATGAGATGAACACAACACAGCGGCTGAGGCTTATTTACTTCCACCAGATCCTGGATTATTAACCAACCAGAACGAGTCCACATGGGAAGAATAGCGAATCACAGGCGAGAATGGACTGATGATTGCAAAGGGACAAGAAGTGAGTAAGAGCTTATCGATGCTGGACAACTGTTTTTTATTTGTTTGTTTGTTTATGGCTTGAACTTCACTCTCGTTACTTCAGTTTAGTTTGAATGTTTGCTTAGTTTTCCCTAAGTGTGGTTTAATAGTTACTATGTAGTTGACAAAACTTAAAAAAATACAATGATGTAGTTACACATGAGAAAAATGGCACTTTTTTAACTTCCAGGACAAGGTGAATATAGTATACACTCTAGTGTGTGTGTGTGTGTGTGTGTGTGTGTGTGTGTGTCAGTGTGTGCGTGTGTCAGTGTGTGTGTGTGTGTGTGTGTGTGTGTGTCAGTGTGTGTGTGTGTGTGTGTCAGTGTGTGTGTGTGTGTGTGTCAGTGTGTGCGTGTGTCAGTGTGTGTGTGTGTGTGTGTGTGTGTCAGTGTGTATGTGTGTGTGTGTGTGTGTGTGTGTGTGTGTGCCTCCAGGGTAAAAACAAATGACAACACCTTGGTCAAAATGTATTTCCTTATGCATATATTTAATGCATTTTGGATGAACTTTTCAATGTGGGGTTATAGAACTTCACTTCACTCAACTTTTTTTCCTCAAACTGCCACTTAAAAGTCCTATATTACACAAGATGAACTGTCATGAGCTTTAAACCAGGGGTTCTTAACCTTTGTGATGCTGAGGCCCAATTTTTCCAATGCAGAGTGACCTGGGCTCCATTAAATATTAACACTGTATAGCAGGGGTATTCAGCTAAACTTTGAGAAGGTCCAGTTAGAGAAAATCTCCTCAAGCAAAGGTCCGGGACATCATTAGGGAAACGATTATTCATTTTTGTCACAATTCGATACGTATCTTGATACATGGGTCATAATATCAATTTGATTTCAACATGTTTTAAAGCGTAAAAAAAAAAAATCTCATGTAATTTTTTTTCTGATAATGAGTATAATATAACACTGTGATATTAATGATACAAATGTAATATTGTAATACCATGAGCCTCCCCACCATATCGTGAGCTTTCCCACATTCTCACAATAAATACTGTTCATACTGTATCGTATCGTGAGACTTGGATATCGTTACACCCCTAGAAAATAGTGTATTATGATCCCCTTAACTGATATAAAACCATAATAAATATTTACCACAGAGTCTACCAAACTAAGTCATAATTAGAAACACATGAAGACCTGGCAGATGCACTTTACACATTTAAGTATTTCACATTCTGGACTAAAATCAAAAGTAGTAATAATTTAACTTGAGCGCAGTGTTGATTATAGGTCCTTGTTCTATAAAGAGGAGGAAGCTGCAGAGCCGGAGCAGCCTCTTGTGTCTGGGGAAATATGGTCGACTTTCTTTAGGATTAACTTAAGTAGGTTTAACTGAAGAGCAAACAATAAGGAGAGACGCAATTAAATGGCTCCATTAAACCAACGCCTCTCCCACAAACACGGTGATGGAGGCAGTTATTCTTCTTTATATATTTATTTTGAACACATCCATCAGACAGAGCCAAGGATATGGAAAAACAGCTCTAAGGTGTGAGTCGTGTTATAAGACTTTTGGGATACATTCAGGACGGGACAAGCACCTGCCCCTTCTCCTTAAGTGCCCCTGTGATGGTCATCATAGGTTTTAGGTTTAATATTTGTGGACACTTGAGACTGTTTTCTGTAGCGATCCTCCACGGCCCAGTGTGAGGCTGCTGTTCACAGACAGGGGGCGCTCAGTGCACAGGGAGGGCTGGTCTGCACAGAGAAACACTCACACAAGAGTTGGAGGTGATTAATCCAGTCCAACTTTATTTGTACAGCACATTTTACAAACACAAGTCTCCAAAGTGCTGCACAGAGTAGCACAATATAAATGAACATGTGACATAAAAGAAATAAATAAGTCAATTTATATTTGTATATGTTATTTTTTTATATTTTATTGAAGTATTATTATTATTATTATTATTATTATTATTATTATTATTATTATTATTATTATTATTATTATTATTATTATTATTATTATTATTATTATTAATTTGGAAATTAAAGCTCTCATGTAAATGTGACAAGTGTATCATTAAATTTTGAGTATAATAGTAGTTAGTGTGGAGATACGACTTTTAAGTGTTTCATTATTTAGAACCCCAGAATCCATACACGGTGCACTACTTGTTGATAGCCTGATAATTACTGCCATGCTCTTTTTCTTCCTTCCTTTCCGTTTTTTCCTGACATTGGTGGGGCCCCCGGAGGTCAGGGGAGCGTACTAAGTGGGGGAGGTGGTTGATCCCCGTTGCTAATTACACGCCACATGGCATTGTTATTCTGCACTAATTGCATGCTGCGAGTGAGTAAAAGCGCCATGCCTTGGAGGGTTTTTAATCTATGTATTAAGCCCTGTGAATTTGGCAGCAGCGCCAGAGCCTTTCCCGTGCTCAATAACAGCATTTCCCTGACATAAGCGCGTACCGGGTCCTCAAGGGGGCAGCAGAGAGGCGAGGGCTGCAGATTTAGATGTCATTAAAGTTTCATTAATTGGAATTCCATGTAATTGCGACTCTACACACAAATATGCAGTGTTCTAATTGAGAAATCCAAGCCAAATGCCATGTTAAGTGCACACCATTTAGGGATGCAATGTGAGGAAATATTTCAGTATTTTTATACATACAGTTTGTATTGTTTTTACTGTCAGCATATGCACACGTGGATATTTCCAACGCTAGATTGCATGGAAAACCATATTGACTGTGTTTCTGCAGCCTATCCGCTATAATATTCTTTTGGAGTTAATGATTACAGGAGACTCTGGCTGATCCGAGGAAAGTCCTTTATATCTCATGGGAACGAGACCACCTGCCAAAGGATGTAACAGCAACAAGCAGCATTTTTATTATCTCATTGTGTGTATAAATATTTCTGAGCGAGGATCAGCAGGCAGTCAGAGTACCTGGTGTAAGTCCTAAATTAACATCATAAGGCTACTAGGGAAAGAACTGGCTCAGACCTGTGATTAGAGCAGCTTATTAGAAGTTAGGGGAATAAACTTTGGCCTCAATTGAAATGAACGAATCCTGGTGGTTATTCTCCCGCACGCTCTACAAATGATACCACTTTTTTGAAAACCAATACGAGTACGAGTACAATCATTTATGTACTTGCCAATACTGAGTACGGATACCGACAACAAATATATATATATTCAATGAACCTGGAAGAAAAATACAAACAACTATGACATTCCCTCTACACACCAGGCTGTCTCCCTAAGAAGAACTTTGAACTTTTCTTTCATTTTATTATTATTATTATTATTATTTAATTTAGCTTTGATTGAGAGTGAGAAAAGTAATTTCATTTTTTTCATATGTGAATATGAAAATTTGACAATAAACTTTCTGAATATTGATTATCACATTTGATTACATTTTACAGAAATGAAACTTAAATCTGCATGGCTCATTTGCATACAGTATAAATGCTGAAAAAAAAACAGCTCTGTCGCCCTGATGTGGTTCAGCTTCTGTGGGCCTAAAGGAGATGACCCAGTGGAATATGAGTGTTCTTTCTGTGACAGAGGATATGCTGCTGATGGTGAGTCTGTTCTGTGCGTATGTCACGTTGGTTCATGTTAAACTTTACAGAGATCGTACGAGTGCAGCAGCTCTTTCACTGATGTTGCTGTAAATAAAAATCCATATTCAGATAGAAATTCATACTATGCAGTTGATCAGCATTTCCTGAGAGTGTGGTGCTAACTGAGGCATTGGTCTGACTTACAGTATGTCTGACCTTTGTCCAACCTTAAAGAACTGACTTAGCTGGAACCACAATCAGTGAATTGATTTTGTTCTGTTTAACAAGTCTCTCACACATGAAATTGCGGTCACAAGTCAAGAGCCAACCGTTTTTCAGTGAGTCACTCTCACCTTTTTGTTGAAAATCAAACTCCTAAACAGGACCATGAACGCTCAGATTGGTTACAGACTCCTGTAAATGTGCTCTTTAAATCCATTGTGTCTATATATATTAAAATTTTCTTGAATCTTCAGATCTAAAAACTTATCAGGCTGTGTTTGCTCATGTTTTCATTGTGACACCATAGTAACTGCTAAACATTCTGCCATAGATGTACATGCAGTCCCAATACTAAAATACTATCAATAGTAAAATTGGTATCAATACTAAATACTTATTTGAACAAATATCAGTATATATGCAGAGAATATGATTACGTTATCAAAATAACCCACAGCTGTATTTTTTACAATTATTATATATAACTTCTTTTCTTTTTAAAGACATTGTTGTATTGACCTTGTTGACATGTTTCAGCTGGTGCTGCATCTTCAGAACTGTCACCAGTGTTGGTGGTGACATGTCGTGTATCAGCTGTTGTTACTTCCTGTAGGCGTCTTAAAAAATAATCTAAGAAGTTAAAGTATATAATGAATATCTTTGGTGTAATTATTATGTATATGTATGTTTTATATATTCTGGTGCAGAGTGAAGAACATAGTTATGGGTAGTTTTTACAGTTTTTTCTTCTGGGCGATCCTTCTAAACAGACATGCCACCTTCGATTAGAAGGTGGCACAATGTGCGGATTGTCCCTTAGCCATGGTGAGGGACAACTGTTTTGGCCTATAGAATGTTGTGATGTAACTGACACTCAGGTTATTTTGTCAAACATTTCAAGAACAAAAGATTTGGTAATAAAAAGTTTTTCTAAGTATTGAGTATTCTGTTGTATCTCACAGAGGAAATGCTGAAACTCAATGAAAACACATTAGTGATGCACTGATGGACAAGGCTAGAGACCAAATCCAGGAACCTGCTTTGATCACTTTGATTTCAGATGCTCAAATATGTACTTTCTACTTGCGAGGCTGAAGTTTATGAAGGCCAAGTGTTCCTGGTGCGTCAATAATGCTCCAACTGTGAGAAGATTGCAACGTTTTACTTTTACAACAAAGCATATGCACAGTATACAAACTGCAACTCAATTTATTTTCAATTCAATTCAATTTATTTTTGTAGCGCCCAAAACAGTTGCCTCTAAGGGCGTTCCAAGATTTGGATGAGTAAAACATACACACAGACATATCAATACAGGAATAAACAACATTCATGTAAGGCAGTAAATGAAACATCGTCCAGTCATCCCCTGTCCTTAGACCCTCCTTCTCAGCAAGGAAAAACTCCAAAAAACCCAGTGTCCTGGGAAAAAGAAGAAACCTCGGGGAGAACTACAGTGAAGGAGGGATCCACTCCCATGGACGGACAGGCTATAGATGTCCAGGCCCGTGGGCCAGTTCGGTATGGCCACATCTACCCAGGTGGGGAAGGAGCCGGGGAGGAGCCAGGTGAGGAGGAGGAGCCGAGTGTGGAGGAGGAGCCAGGCGAGGAGGAGGAAGCCAGGCGAGGAGGAGGAGAGGGGTCCAGCTGCCATCAGGCGTCTGAAAGAGTTACACTCCACAGGGGGAGTGGGACAGGGGACAATATGTGAATAGCAATGAACAAACTACAGATGAGAACATAGTAAGTGATGCTGATGAGAAAATAGGAGGAAACAGAGGATAGTGCTCAGGTTGCCCTACTTCCCCCAGCTTGTTATCTCCTGCGGCAGCTTATCTTAGTAACATCAACTAAGTAACCTGGTCATAAGCTATTCCGAAGAGGAAGGTTTTAAACCTGGTCTTAAATAAAGAGACTGTGGGTGCCTGTTTAACATCAACAGGGAGTTGATTCCATAACACAGGAGCTTGGTAACTGAAGGCTCTCCCCCCCCCCCCACTGTACTTTTAGACACTCTAGGAAACACTAATAATCCTGCATTCTGAGAGCGAAGTGCTCTATTTGGCTGATAGGGGACAATGGCATCCTGAAGATATGATGGGGACATATTGTTTAAGGCTTTGTATGTCAGGAGGAGAACTTTGAATTTAATTCTAAGCTCTACAGGAAGCCAGTGAAGTGATTTTAACACAGGACTGATGTGATCACGTCTTTTAGTTCCTGTTAGGACTCTGGCCGCTGCATTTTGGACCAACTGGAAGCTTCTTAAAGTACCTTTAGCGCAGACGGTGAGCAGAGAATTACAGTAATCTAGTCTGGATGTAACAAATGCATGGATAAGTTTTTCAGCATCATTTTTAGGCAAAATATTTCTGATTTTAGTTATGTTTCGCAGGTGAAAATATGCAGTTTTACAAGCTTGGTTTATATGAGCTGTGAATGAGAGATTTTGGTCAAATACGACTCCAAGGTTTTTTACAGTAGAGGTAGAGGCTATACTCACATTGTCAAGTGAGATTATCTGGTCGGACAGAGAATCTTTCTGACCTTTAGGACCGACAACAATGACCTCTGTTTTTTCAGGGTTTAAGAGCAGGTAATTCAGGGTCATCCAGGTTTTGATGTCCTTCACACAGGCACTGAGCTTATCGATTTGATCAGTCTGATTTGGTTTCATTGATAAGTACAGCTGAGTGTCATCAGCGTAGCAGTGGAAATTAATGCCATGTTTTCTGATAATGTTACCTAATGGCAACATATACAGAGTAAACAGGATTGGACCAAGCACAGATCCTTGTGGAACACCGCAAGCTACTTTAGAGCAGGGAGAGGTGCACTGGTTTACACTAACAAATTGGTACCTATCCGATAGATAGGATTTAAACCATTTGAGGGCGGTCCCTCCGACACCTATGTCACATTCTAACCTCTGCAGTAGAATGTTGTGATCAATGGTGTCAAACGCTGCACTGAAGTCCAGTAGGACCAGGACTGAAGCCAGCCTGTTATCAGCAGCTAGTAGCAAATCATTTGTCACTTGAAACCAGACTGGAACTTTTCAAATAAATTATTGCCCTGCAGATGGTGACAAAGCCGTTTCACCACAACTCGTTCCAGAATCTTTGAGAGAAATGGAAGATTCGAAATAGGTCTGTAGTTGGTTAGTTAGGATTTAAAGATTTAAGCTAGTTTTTTTCAAAAGCAGTTTAATTACAGCATATGTAAAGGACTGAGGAACATAGCCATTTTCTAACGACATATTTATTATGTTGTGGATGGAACCTATTATTAGGTGGAGAGCTTCTTTGAGGAGTTTGACTGGAATAGGGTCGAGCAAACAAGTTGATGGTTTGGACGACATGATGACTGAGGTAATCTCCACCTCATCGACAGGAGTAAATTTGTCTAATGCTGTTAGAGGATTTATGTGGGATATTGGTGTTACGGACTGGATTTGGTGAATTGAACTCAAACATGGTAGGGGGTGGGGGGTTAGGGGGGATTAGGGAGGGGGTTCCACCTTATGATGTCATGAAGCAGTCGTTTTCAGGTTAACAGCTCCTTTCACCTTTTGTTCTGTAGAGATGGGAAATTCTAGAGCTGAAATCATCCAGAGGATTCTAGTGAAGGTGTGTGGAGTTTACAAACACAGTGGAGCACTTCCTGTATAGCCACATGACATCACAAGGTGGAACAGAGTGTTCCCAGTTTGAGAGAAGAACAAAATACGCCTAAATATGCACAGTTTGTGTGTTAAACATGTTTGGATGAATCAAAACACAACTCCAGGCCTTTTTGGTTTCATTTTTCTCCTAGTCCTGTGATCTTGTCATGTGATTAATATGTAATTGTACTTAAGGACACCTCTGGGTCCTGTCTCACCTTATGTCCTGACAAAGACCATCTTGCTGGTCGAAATACGTTGGCGTGCTTCTACGTAATAAAGCACTTTTAATATATTCAGTCGGTGTGCCTCGGGTACCTCGCCCACTTTTACAGTTTTCAGTAAGGAATCCTTTTAAGATTTTAAGTTAATCCTTGTAGAACACCTGCACTGATACTTCTGACTTATTTATGACCCAGTGAAGCGCTCTACCTCCTCTCTTCATCTGACAGCTCCAGGATCGTTTGTGATACGGAAACAACATTATAACATAGATCAGGAAATAGCCCCATCACATTTGAAATACAGGTTAAATTGACGTGGATGAATAGACTCTAATAACCCCTCCGCTGTGGGTGGGGGCGTGTACGCTTTAATGACTGCGATCAACAGTCACTTGTCAGAAATGGTTGCTTAAGTGAAATGCTTCATACTGATGACCAGGATCCATACTCGTGTTGGATAATATTGGCTGACATAGCACAAAGGGAAAGTCACACAGGGTCAGGCCTTTGCTGTTGCTGCATGGACAGTGAATGACGATATTTATTTCACTTCAATTATCTCTTGTTATACTGCAAAAAAAAACCTTAAGATTTAAACACTTAATTCTATCAGAAAATGACTAAAACTAGTGAAATGATCTTGCTGCTTGGACAGATTATTTTACATGACAAGTTATCTGAAAATAAACTACCTCTAGACTAGAATCAAGCAGTCTCAGAACTAGTACGTAGATAATAAATCTGAAAACAAGATGAATAACCTGATATAACTTTTAAAATCTTGGCCTGATCAGAGAAATTTGTAGTGTTAAGGTTCTATATTGTGCAAAATTGACTCTTTAAGTTATGTTATAATGTTGTTTCCTCCTCAAAAACAGACCGGGAATTGTTTTCTGTTTCATTCACACATGTTTGAGTCACTGTATTATCAGACAGTCATATCTCCCAAGCTCAAAATGCTCAGTTTCATCTTGTGATGTCATGAAGTGGTAGTTTTCGAGTTAAAGGTGCATTGTGTACATTTTCTGGTGGAGCGTGTGTCACATTCTTTTCTCTATGGAGATGTTAGGAGATTGCTTTGTCTGGAATGTTTCACAGTATGGCATTAAACCTGTCTTCATGAAGACCAAACCAGACCAAGTTACAGGTCAGATCTGTGGAGATTCAACCCCGCTAACAGAATGTCCAATTTCTACATAATTTTGAGCTAGAAAACCACCTATAATTTAGCAAATGTAAAGTAAAGCTGTTTAATGTCACACTGTGGAACATTCCAAGCAAAGCAATGACATCTCCACAGAAACAGGCAGGCGATGGACCCCCAACCAAAAAAGTTACACAATGCACCTTTAAACCATGTCATCATGTTGTTACCTCATCCAAAACAGAGCTGGAGTTGTGTTTTCTTTAAGTTTGAAGCAGTTTGCAGTGTGTCTACTTTTCCGAAGCTCAAAATGCTCCGTTCCACCTTGTGATGTCAGGAAAAGAACCCCAGATATGTTTGTGATGAGGAAAGTACATTGTCATAGATCAGAAAGCAGCGTGATGGGCCCTTAATTAACGGCTTTTTTAGGAAAGCCAAGCAGTCAAATGTGCCTTCTTGTATGTGTGTGTGTTTTTTTTACATGCTTGTGTTAACGTTTTGTTTTCATTAATTGTGTTTTAAAGGACATGGAAGCCTCGTGGCACCACTTATTCTCCAATTAAGGACTCAAATACCTGTTTTACTTCTTTTATACCATGTTTTAATGAAGGGAAGTGTAATCTTTGCTTATTTGGGCTGGGCATTGGGCAGAATCTTACAACTAACCATAAGGAGGGCTCGAATAGCACCCAGAAGAGATCGCAAGATTAGTCAAACATGCATGGATGACAGAAAACAACTTTTTTAGTTAGCTTTTGTTTTTCTTTGTGTCAATTAACATAATCATTAATGAAAGTACAGTGATTTAACACAGAAATTATGCAATATGCAACACAAAAGTTATTCTGTAGACTGAACGGGTTTAGGATGAAGTTTTAACACTGATTTTACCTAAACCTATTAACATACAGAATAGAATAAAAGACTGCACAATATTTACAGAAAAAAAATCATCTTTTATGAGTGCAGGATAAGAATACGGACTTGGTTCTTTTGGTATATACGCACAATCCAATACATGTCAATGTTTGTATACACATGCACACTGATCCATGTACATGTTAGTATTTATACCTACTGATATAAATACATATACACACACTTCATATAACTGATGATTATAGTTAATCTGTAAAATCCATAAAATAAGATACATTTATTATATTTCTTTGTATTTCCTAATAATTTAAAATTTCATCCAGACTGTTCCACAGATTAACACCTTTTTGATGAGTGAGTGAGTGTTTTAATGTGGTAGAAAGCTCAAAGAAATTGACTTTTTATAATACTGTGATGACCAGCGGATCAAATGAGGCAAACAATGAAAGTACAAAAATTAACAGGACTTATTCATTACAAAATGCAGGTTGCTGGGAGCTGGGTCGGCGGCTGGGGTGAATGAGGCAGAGTGCTGGGAGTCCAAAAACCCCGTCTGGAGAAAAACAAGAAAAAGTCAGACTCTGTGTCAGACTCTCCGCCCAGCTCCAGACACTCAAACTCTGACATGTTTTTGCTTGTGTCGGTCAGCAGCTTCTCTGCACAATGTTCCATGCAGGCATTAAACAGTGTGGCATTACACTTACATATATCTTGCATTTATTCAGTTATTCAGTGTCTTCACTGCTCTAAATCAGGGGTGTCCAAACTTTTTTCATCAAGGGCCACACGTACAGTGGTCCCTCGTGGTTTATCGTGGGGGTTATGTTCTAAAAATAACCCACGATAGGCGAAATCCGCAAAGCAGCCAGCTTTATTTTTTACAATTATTATATATGCTTTAAGGCTGTAAAACCATGAAACAGCGAGGCCACGAAAGGTGAACCATGATATAGTGAGGGATGACTATAATTTAAATCTGTGTATTTATTTAAAAAAACATGCAGTAAAAAGTAGTACATGTGTTAGTATGGGGTGATTCACCTGGAAGACTGAAGGCCAAAACAATTGGTCTGAGGGCCACATTTAGCCCCCGGGCCATACTTTGGACATGACTGATCTAAATGACCTTGAAAAACGTGTTCGTATTTCCAGCAGAGTCACGTCTCCACAAACCTGACCTGTAACTTGGCCTGTTGTCGTCCTCACTTGCCTGTCTCCATAAAGTTTAGGGATGCACCAATCCAGCTTTTTCTGTTCCCATACCAATATCAGTATTATGACTTTAAGTATCTGCCAATGCTGATATCAACCGACGGATACCATAACTTTTCCGGTGGAGGGTCCGTGAAATACTTTTCTCCATGGAGATCTTATTATCTTGTCTGGAATGTTCCACAGTATGTCTAGGTCAGATCTGTGGAGAGGCAACCCCGTCACGGTCAGAATACCTGTTTTTGCGCTTTAAAACCACTTGTAATTATATAAATGTAATTTAAAGCTATTTAATGCCACACTGTGGGACATTCCAGACAGAACAATGATATATCCATAGAAACAAGTAGGTGACGGACTCTCAACCGAAAAGCATCATAGTGCAACTTTAAACACAAATGGCAAAAAAAAAAATCCAAATGTGTTTAGTGATTCATCATTTAAAGTAGTTACAGAACAGAATGATTTTGATGATTTCGCAAAACTTTATTGATCTGTTTTAAAGGTAGGAAAAAAACACAATTCTGCAACTACACAATTAACTTATACGTTTGATTCAACTCTACATTTTTGTGCATTTGTTTCCGGGTTCGAATATGGCGACGGATGTAAACAATACTTTGATTTCAATAGATCCATGTTTGATTTACACCATTATCTTTGTTTCTTGAGCAGTTGCAGATCTAAAAGAACTGATGAGGTGTTGGGGCGTCTTCTTATGGAAGCGACAGTCCCCGAACACTTGAGAGTGGCTGCATAAGAAGAGCTTTTGGGAGGTAGTGGTCCTTTTGGGATGTAGTGGTCCCGAATCAAATTTAAAAAGTGTTCAGTCTCCTCATCTGTCCAAACAAGCTGCGCAATTCTCCATTACTGGCATAATTTCTTGTTTTGCACTTCTTTGAAAAATAAGTGAAAATAAGTCTTCCAGAAAGCTACCTATCGCAAGAGTAAAATCTTTTTTTTTTATCAATAAACTGGTGTTTTATTTTGTTGTTTTTTAAATTTATGTATTTCCATTTGGCAAATTTTGATTTATTAGTCAATAGAAATGCAGTTACCATCCAGTCAGTCATTTAATTACACCAATGTAAAGACCAAAATGGGAAATCGACTGAACTCATACCTTGGGGCCGATGTCTGATCCATCAAAATTTTGCAGTATTGCATTTGTGAATCCCTAAAGGTTATAGTTCAGATTAATGCTGTACTGTGGAACATTACGGAGGAATAAATATTATCTCCATGAATACAAGCTGGACACATTGATGTAATCACACACGCTGATGTAATGCAGCAGACTTACAATCTTTCTCTGTCTTTCTTTCTCCAAATATCTCTCTCTCTATCTGTCTCTTTCTCTAAATATCGCTCTGTCTCTCTCTTTCTCCAAATCTCTGTAAAATTGGAGAAATGGAAAAATAAGATGAAAGTGTAATCAGTAGAAATAGCTTCTTGCATAATTCATAATAAGAATTCATGATCCATCCATCCATCCATCTTCTTCCGCTTATCCGGGGCCGGGTCGCGGGGGCAGCAGTCTAAGCAGGGGCTCCCAAGCTTCCTTCTCCCCAGCCACTTCCTCCAGCTCCTCCGGACGGACCCCGAGGCGTTCCCAGGCCAGCCGAGAGACATAGTCCCTCCAGCGTGTCCTGGGTCTTCCCCGGGGCCTCCTACCGGTGGGACATGCCCGGAACACCTCCCGAGGGAGGCGTCCAGGAGGCATCCGGACCAGATGCCCGAACCACCTCAGCTGGCTCCTCTCGACGTGGAGGAGCAGCGACTCTACTCCGAGCTCCTCCCGTGTGACCGAGCTCCTCACCCTATCTCTAAGGGAGCGCCCGGCCACTCTGCGGAGGAAACTCATTTCGGCCGCTTGTATCCGCGATCTCGTTCTTTCGGTCATTACCCAGAGCTCATGACCATAGGTGAGGGTAGGAACGTAGATTGACCGGTAAATCGAGAGCTTCGCCTTTCGGCTCAGCTCCTCTTCACCACAACGGTCCGATACAGCGACTGCATCACTGCCGACTCTGCACCGATCCGCCTGTCAATCTCGCTCCATCCTCCCCTCACTCGTGAACAAGACCCCGAGATACTTGAACTCCTCCACTTGAGGCAGAGACTCCCCACCCACCCGGAGAGGGCAAACCACCTTTTTCCGGTCGAGAACCATGGCCTCGGATTTGGAACAGCTGATTCTCATCCCAGCCGCTTCACACTCGGCTGCAAACCGCTCCAGTGCACGCTGCAGGTCCTGGTTCGATGGAGCCAACAGGACAACATCATCCGCAAAAAGCAGCGATGAAATCCTGTGGTCCCCGAACTGGACCCCCTCCGGCCCCTGGCTGCACCTAGAAATTCTGTCCATAAATACAATGAACAGAACCGGTGACAAAGGGCAGCCCTGGCGGAGTCCAACATGCACCGGGAACAAGTCTGACTTACTGCCGGCAATGCGAACACAGCTCCTGCTCCGGTCATACAGGGACCGGACAGCCCTTAGCAAAGGGCCCCGGACCCCATACTCCCGGAGCACCCCCCACAGGGCACCACGAGGGACACGGTCGAATGCCTTCTCCAAGTCCACAAAACACATGTGGACTGGTTGGGCAAACTCCCATGAACCCTCGAGCACCCGATGGAGGGTGTAGAGCTGGTCCAGTGTTCCACGACCAGGCCGAAAACCACACTGCTCCTCTTGAATCCGAGGTTCGACTATCGGCCGAACTCTCCTCTCCAGCACCCTGGCATAGACTTTACCGGGGAGGCTGAGGAGTGTGAGTCCCCTGTAGTTGGAACACACCCTCCGGTCCCCCTTTTTATACAGAGGGACCACCACCCCGGTCTGCCAGTCCAGAGGTACTGTTCCCGACCGCCACGCGATGTTGTAGAGACGTGTCAGCCAAGACAGCCCCACAACACCCAGAGACTTAAGGTACTCAGGACGGATCTCATCCACCCCCGGAGCCTTGCCACCGAGGAGCTTTCTGACCACCTCAGTGACTTCGGCCAGGGTGATGGATGAGTCCGCCTCTGGGTCCCCAGCCTCGGCCTCCTCTTCGGAGGACGTGACGGTGGGATTGAGGAGATCCCCAAAGTATTCCTTCCACCGCCCGACAACATCCCCAGTCGAGGTCAGCAGCTCTCCCCCCGCACTGTAAACAGTATTGGTGAAGGGCCGCTTCCCCCTCCTGAGGCGCCGGACGGTTTGCCAGAATTTCCTTGGGGCCGTCCGATAGTCCTCCTCCATGGCCTCCCCGAACTCCTCCCAGACCCGAGTTTTTGCCTCTGCAACCGCCCGGGCTGCAGCACGCTTGGCCCGACGGTACCCGTCAGCTGCCTCAGGAGTCCACCGGGCCAATAAGGCCCGGTAGGACTCCTTCTTCAGCTTGACGGCATCCCTTACTTCCGGTGTCCACCACCGGGTTCGGGGATTGCCGCCGCGACAGGCACCGCAGGCCTTACGGCCACAGCTACGAACGGCCGCATCGACAATGGAGGCCGAGAACGAAGCCCACTCGGGCTCCATGTCATGAAGAATTCATGATAAGAAATGTTAAGGCTCAAAAATACCTTAAAACCTGCATTGTGACTGTATGACTGTGAGTGAACTCGCCTCTTCACAGACCTGACCTGTAACTTGGCTCAGGAAGAGTCACCTGCTTGTCTCCATGGAGATAGATAGAGGTTAAAAGCGAGACACTGCAGGTGAATAGGAACACATTTTTCTCCTGTAGAAAATCATATAATTATAGGCTGGGCAAGTTTATCTACAGCACAATTTGTACACAAAATAATTCAAAGTGCTTTACAGAATAAGAAATACATTAAAATCACAATACAAACAAATCAAAACATAAATAATCATCATGCAATTAAAAAGAGACATTAAATAAGAAGTGCAGAATAAAAACCTTTCAGTCAGACACAGCTGAACAGAACTGTTTGGATTAAAACTGTTTGGAGTCAAAGTAGAGTCTGTCCCACATGTTCAGGAAAACTGTTCCACGTTTTAGCTGTATAAACCTGCATAATCTAGAATTATATCATAGTAAAATTAATGTGTGATTAAGTTTTTCATCATGCAAAGTTTTCATATAAAAAATAAGGCATTTTGTGTGTATAAACATGGCGCTGACATATAATTATTTAATTCATTCATTCATTAATCATTGCATTTATATAGCACCTTTACAGTTCATTCTTTGTTCACTCCAGACCCAGTGGTGTAAACTGCTGTTGTAGCCACAGCTGCCCTGGGGCAGACTGATGGAAGTGAGGCCCCAATCTGCCCACCTGCACCATCGGCCCCTCTGACCACCACCAACACTCACACACTTTCATACATATAAGATACTGTAAAATATACAGAGGGGATTTTTGATATCATATTCAAAATTTGAGCAAACTTTCTGCACTTTATGTTGCATTTTTGTGTGAAAAGCACTATATATATATATATATATATATATATATATATATATATATATATATATATATATATAGGTTAGTCACTGGACTTTCCCATGGGGGACCCGGGATCGAATCCACCCCCAAGGGCATTAGGAGCGAAACCAGTGTGGGTCCTTGGGCAAGACCCTTTACGCTACTGCCCACCTCATACAATGATGAGAGGCGATAAAAAAACTTACGAGATGCCGGCTCAGACGTCGCCCGGCCAAACAAGGTCTGCGTCAGGTGTTGAGGAACCAGGGCACCTTGATGAGAAATGGGCTACTGGAACAAGACGGAAATGGGCGAGATGCGAGAACCAGGCTCTGTTGGAATGCTACTACTCCAGTAACCCTAGTCAGAGGGGTTACATGAACAGGATGTGGGAGAAATGGTTACTATGATACCCACAGTCCAAGCTAACGGCCAAACAACTAGTAGCTCAGTGTTCCAACATCCACAAACGGCAACTGCTATCACAACTAGAGATTGACGAGGTACAACACAAATGCTACGGCAAGGGGCAGCCAGGACGCCAGGTCAGAGGGGAGTTAACACTAACTCCCCAACCAGAGATTGGGAAGGAAGCCCCAATAAGTATCACGCTGAGCGAGGCAACGACTGACCTGAAAGACAAGATCATGGCCCGGATGAACACAAGGCAACCCCGACGCCAGCTACACAGGCTAAGTGAAGTACCATCTGAAAGTCTGCTAGAGGATGTGAATGCAGCACTCAGAGCGATCCCTACCACAACCATCACTGAAACCAATGAGCTGATCTACACTTCAGCAGCAGTGATCCTAGAGGTGTTGGGCTATAAGAGCAACCATGGGAGCCATGAGATACGATACCCACCATGGAAAAGACGGTTAGAGGCTAAAATCAAGGAAGTGCGGCGAGAAGTGAGCCAACTGTCAGAGGCCCAGAAAGGTGCAATGAAAAAGCGAGTACCCAAGAGGTACAGCCAGATGCCCATACCTGAAGCACTCGAAACTGCCAAACAAAGGCTCCAAGCCTTGGCCAGCCGCCTAAAGAGGTACACGAGAGAGAATGAAGCCAGGCGAATAAACCGCCTGTTCGCAACACAACCTGCGAAAGTGTACGCTCAATGGCAGGGTAATAACAGCAGAGCAGACCCACCAAGGCTGGAGACTGAGAGGTACTGGAAAGACATATGGGAAAGAGAAGCATCACATAACACCAATGCACAGTGGCTGGTGGCTCTGAGAGCAGACCACAGCAACCTCCCTGAACAGAATCCAGTTACCATCTCAGTGGCAGACATCCAGGGAAGAGTCTCAGGCATGAAAAGTTGGACAGCACCAGGCCCTGACATGATCCACGCATACTGGCTAAAGAAGCTCACTGCTCTCCACGAGCGCCTAGCAGCACAAATGAACCAGCTGCTAAGGGATGGGACTCACCCTGAATGGCTAACCCAAGGGCGTACGATCCTGATCCTGAAGGATCCCTCAAAGGGTACAGTCCCATCCAACTATCGGCCAATAACCTGTCTCTCCACAACATGGAAGCTCATGTCAGGCATCATCGCGGCTAAGATAAGCGGGCACATGGATCAATACATGAGCGCAGCACAGAAGGGCATCGGCAAAAACACCAGGGGAGCCAAACACCAACTCCTGGTTGACCGAACAGTCGCTCGAGACTGCAGAACCCGTCAGACCAACCTGTGCACTGCCTGGATTGATTACAAGAAAGCCTATGACTCAATGCCACACACATGGATCACTGAGTGCCTGGAGCTGTACAATATCAACAGGACTCTAAGGGCGTTCATTGCAAACTCGATGCGGTTGTGGAAAACCACCCTTGAAGCCAATGGCAAGCCACTTGCACAAGTGACCATCAAATGTGGCATATTCCAAGGAGACGCACTGTCCCCACTGCTGTTCTGCATAGGTCTGAACCCCCTCAGCCAAATAATCAACCACACTGGCTATGGATACCGACTCAGAAACGGGGCCACCATCAGTCACCTCCTCTACATGGATGACATCAAGCTGTACACTAAGAGCGAGCGAGACATCGACTCACTGATCCACACCACCAGGATCTACAGCACAGACATTGGAATGTCATTCGGGCTCGAGAAGTGTAGTAGGATGGTGACAAAGAGAGGGAAGGTAGTCCACACAGAGGGGGTCTCACTCCCAGAGGGAACAATAACAGACATTGAGGACAGCTACAAGTACCTTGGTATCCCACAGGCAAATGGCAACCTTGACGAGGCAACAAGGAAAGCGGCGACAGCCAAATACCTGCAAAGAGTACGGCAGGTCCTAAGAAGCCAGCTCAATGGCAAGAACAAGGCGCAGGCAATAAACAGCTACGCCCTGCCAGTGATCAGATACCCAGCAGGAATCATAAGTTGGCCAAAGGAGGAGATACAGATCACAGATGTTAAGACACGAAAGCTCCTGACCATGCATGGAGGATTCCATCCCAAGTCCAGCACCCTGAGACTGTACACGAGCCGGAAGGAAGGAGGCCGAGGACTAGTGAGTGTGGGAACCACTGTCCAGGATGAAAAATCCAAGCTCCACAAGTACATCAGTGACAAGGCCCAGACTGATGACGTGCTCAGAGAATGTCTCAGACAGTGGGGCGCAGAGGAAGAGGTGCTGGAGGGACCATCATGGCAGGACAAACCCCTACACGGGGCGTACTCACCGAACATAACTGAAGTGGCTGATATCAAGAAATCCTACCAATGGCTGGAGAGGGCTGGTCTGAAGGACAGCACAGAGGCACTCATCCTGGCTGCACAGGAGCAGGCCTTGAGCACCCGAGCAATAGAGGCCCAGATCTACCACACCAGACAAGACCCAAGGTGTAGGTTGTGCAAAGAAGTGCCTGAGACAGTCCAGCACATAACTGCAGGGTGTAAGATGCTGGCAGGGAAAGCGTACATGGAGCGACATAACCAAGTAGCGGGCATAGTGTACAGAAACATCTGTGCAGAGTACGGGCTGGAGACCCCAGGATCAAGGTGGGAAACACCTCCAAAGGTTGTGGAGAATGAGCGGGCCAAGATCCTGTGGGACTTCCAAATACAGACTGACAGAATGGTGATGGCGAACCAACCAGACATCGTGGTTCTGGATAAGCGGGAGAACCAAGCCGTTGTGGTGGACATTGCAATACCGAGCGATGGCAATGTCAGGAAAAAGGAACACGAGAAACTAGAGAAATACCAGGGGCTCAAAGAAGAGCTGGAGAGAGCCTGGAAGGTGAAAGCATCGGTGGTGCCTGTGGTGATCGGAGCACTCGGGGCCGTGACCCCCAAACTAGAGGAGTGGTTGCAGCAGATCCCAGGAAGGACAACAGACATCTCAGTCCAGAAAAGTGCAGTACTGGGAACAGCAAAGATACTGCGCAGAACTCTCAAGCTCCCAGGCCTCTGGTAGAGGACCCGAGCTGATGAGGGTGAGAGAGACCAACCACCGTGGAAGGTGAGAAATGCGTTTTTTTTTTTATATATAAAGTTTGATTGATTGATTGGCTGAAAATATGCCTAAGAAATCAGATTTACTTCTTTTTTTTTTTTTTAATAGATCAGACCTTGAATTAGATATCAACCAGTCCTTCAGTATGTTGCATCAAAAATCATGTTAAGAACAAAACTGTAGTTTGGTGTGTGTAGGTGCTTCTTGAAGGACTGATCCTTATGTCCCTATGAGGGGCAAATGCATTTTCAGAAAACAGCCATTAGTTAAAATGTCTCATAGAACTCTATGTAGGCAGGTTGTTTAAATTAAATAGTGAAGCATTTTTGGCGCAGAGTGGACAGTTTTGTTGTTTTCACCTGAAATCTTACATGCCTGTAGTGTCTGACCTTAATGTCATACTTTGGAATATTCAAGACAATGCCATAACATCTCCATGGAGACAATCAGGTGGTGTACTCTCCTCCAGAGAAGTTACATTGTGCACATTTAAGGACACCCTCCATTAAGTTGTAATTTAGTCACTATTAAATGAGAGTAACCAATGTAAAGTCATTGGTTCCAATATTTCACACTGGTTTCTCCTTTTCTTGTTGTTAATGACAGAGTCGTTGCTGTTGTGTGGGTGGTTCTCCTCTGTAAGCATGAAAGCGCACATTTACCGAGCGGATCTCAAATAGTTGGAATTAAAAATGTGTGAATCAATAAAGCCACCTCTGCCTGTGACCTTTGACCTTTGATAAATTACCCGAGCGCCGCCGGAGACGACCTCACACATCTGAGCCGTGTCTAGAGAATTCTGTTCCAGCCACTTTCTTTCAGTGACATTTCTGCTTATTCTTACGGTGAGCCAAAAGTGAAAAAAAGATCAGATTTTTCCTTTGAGTCTCACCTCTAAAAGATACAGGGCTGAGTCAAGAAATGAATCACTTTCAATTACATTAAAGGAGGCACGCTATGAAAAGTGTAGGATTTCTTAAAACAGAATTCTCTCACCAGTACAGTTCTCAGATATATGCTTTAGCTGATTCATGCACATTTGAGTAATCCTGTTATAGTCACAAACTGCACTAATCGAGACCAAGACCAGTCTGAGACCACAGGGTCTAGAGACCAGGACAAGACCAAGACCTCTGAGAGTCGAGACTGAGACAAGACCAAGACTTTTACAGGTCGAGACCGAGATAAGACCAAGACCACGGCCCATCTATCCATCCATTTTCTTCCGCTTATCTGGTGCCGGGTCGTGGGGGCAGCAGCCTAAGCAGGGACTCCAAGGCTTCCTTCATCCCAGACACTTCCCCCAGTTCCTCCGAGGGGATCCAGAGGTGTTCCCAGGCCACCCTAGAGACATAGTCCCTGGGTCTTCCTTGGGACCTCCTCCCAGTGGGACATGCTCCTCCTGAGGGAGGCATCCAGAACAGATGCCCTCCCCTCAGCTGCTCCTCTCTACATGGAGGAGCAGTGGCTCTACTCTGAGCTCCTCCCGTGTGACCGAGCTCCTCACCCTATCTCTAACAGAGCGCCTGGCCACTCTGCAGAGGAAACTAATTTCGACCGTTTGTATCCACAATCTTGTCCTTTCGGTCATTACTCAAAGCTCAGGACCACAGGTGAGGAACGTAGATTGAGGTAAATTGAGAGCAGTCTTGAGATACTTGAATGCCTCAAGTGGAGGAGTTCAGGCATCTCGAGACCATGGCCCATTGTGACCACATCAAGATCACCTTTGTCATTTTCTACATTTATTTTACAGGTATTTTGGCGCATACATACGTTTTATAAATCTATCTCCATTTGATCTGATTAATCTTCATTTACACTACCATTCAAAAGTTTGGGGTCACCCAGACAATTTTGTGTTTTCCATGAAAAGTCACTTTTATTGACCACCATGAGTTGTAAAATGAATATAAAATATAGTCAAGACATTGACAAGGTTAGAAATAATGATTTTTATTTAAAATAATATATTTTTCTTTCAAACTTTGCTTTCGTCAAAGAATCCTCCATTTGCAGCAGTTACAGCCTTGTAGACCTTTGGCCTCTAGCTGTTAATTTGTTGAGGTAATCTGGAGAAATTTCACCCCACGCTTCTAGAAGCTTCTCCCACATGTTGGATTGGCTGGATGGGCACTTCTTGCGAACCATACGGTCAAGCTGCTCCCACAACAGCTCAATGGGGTTTAGATCTGGTGACTGCACTGGCCACTCCATTACAGACAGAATACCAGCTGCCTGCTTCTTCTCTAAATAGTTCTTGCACAATTTGGAGGTGTGTTTTGGGTCATTGTCCTGTTGTAGGATGAAATTGGCTCCAATCAAGCACTGTCCACAGGGTATGGCATGGCATTGCAAAATAATAATAATAATACTGTAATAATAACGCATCAGTTTTATATAGCGCTTTTCAGGACACTCAAAGACGCTTTACACAGCATTATTCATTCACTCCAGACCTGGTGGTGGTAAACTACTATTGTAGCCACAGCTGCCCTGGGGCAGACTGACGGAAGCGAGGCTGCCAATCTGCACCATCGGCCCCTCCGACCAACACTCATGCACACACCACTTTCATTCTAGGCAATGTGGGTGATGTGCCTTGCCTAAGGACACTACGACAGTTTTTGTGACTGGCGCCCCCCTGTGGCACCTGGAGTTCCCAGCGGTCTCCCATCCAAGTACTAACCAGGCCCGGCCCTGCTTAGCTTCTGAGATCTGACGGGATCAGGCTTTGACGAGCCGGTATGGTGACAAAATGGAGTGATAGCCTTCCTTATTCAAAATCCCTTTTACCCTGAACAAATCTCCCACTTTACCAGCACCAAAGCAACCCCAGACCATCACATTACCCCCACCATGCTTGACAGATGCCATCAGGCACTCTTCCAGCATCTTTTCAGTTGTTCTGCGTCTCACAAATGTTCTTCTGTGTGATCCAAACACCTCAAACTTTGATTCGTCCATCCATAACACTTTTTTCCAGTCCAATGTCTGTGTTCTTTTGCCCATATTAATCTTTTTCTTTTATTGGCCAGTCTCAGATGTGGCTTTTTCTTTGCCACTCTGCCCTGAATCTGCATCCTGGAGTCGCCTCTTCACTGTAGATGTTGACACTGGCATTTTGTGGGTACTATTTAATGAAGCTGCCAGTTGAGGACCTGTGAGGCGTCTATTTCTCAAACTAGAGACTCTAATGTACAAATCTTCTTGCTCAGTTGTGCAGCGGGGCCTCCCACTTCTCTTTCTACTCTGGTTAGAGCCTGTTTGTGCTCTTCTCTGAAGGGAGTAGTACACACCGTTATAGGAAATCTTCAGTTTCTTGGTGATTTCTCACATGCAATAGCCTTCATTTCTAAGAACAAGAATAAACTGTCGAGTTTCACATGAAAGTTCTTTTTTTTGGCCATTTTGAGTGTTAAATCGACCCCTCAAATGTGATGCTCCAGATACTCAACCTGCTCAAAGAAGTTCAGTTTTATAGCTTCTCTAACCAGCTGAACTGTTTTCATCTGTGCTAACATGACTGCACAAGGGTTTTCTCATCATCCATTAGCTTTCTGACACAATGAGCAAACACACTGTACCATTAGAACACTGGAGTGATAGTTGCTGAAAATGGGCCTCTATACACCAATGTAGATACTGCACCAAAAATCACACATTTGCAGCTAGAATAAGTAGTACAGTTTGAGAACCCCTTCTTTAATCCCATTTCCACTGACCATCAAGTATATATTTTTTTCAAGTTCCTAACATTTACAGTTTCATTTTCTTACAGGTTTTTGCAGTGATATTTTTTAAACCTTTATTTACCCAGTAAAGTCCCATTGAGATTGGTGCTATGAAATACTGCTCTCATTGTTTATCTTAAATTATGTATTATTTACTCCTGTAAATTAGGGACTGCAGACGGAAACTAGCTATCTAGCTATAATCTGGTGCAGAACATCTCTGTTTTTTTTTTTTTTTAAACTTAATGTATCTGTACATTGTCCCTTCAAATAAAGACTAAACTAAACTAGAGATTACTAATCTCTTTTTCAAGGGAGTCCTGCCATGCACACATCACTTTCATACTAGGCAATGTGGGTGATGTGCCTTGCCTAAGGACACTATGACAGTTTTTTGCAACCGGCGCCCCCCTGTGGCACCTGGAATTCCCAGTGGTCTCCCATCCAAGTACTAACCAGGCCCGGCCCTGCTTAGCTTCTGAGATCTGACGGGATCAGGCTTACAAACCGGTATGGCCACATATTTAGCAGCGTCTACACATTTCCTAAACCAAATGCCCATCGTGACAAACACAGATGCATTTGTGCACCTTTATTAAAGTGTCAGACTTTGAGTCCGAGTCAGGACCGAGTACAAGCGCCTTCAAGACCGAGACAAGACGGAGTCCGAATGCGCTTGAGTCCGAGATGAGACCAAGAACCAGTCTCAAGTACTGCGACACTAGTAATCCTGTATTCTAAATTTGAGTACTGAGTGCTCTGATAATGTCTATTTTGTCTCTCCCCTATCCCCACCCTCGTTCTTGTATTTAGTTGTGATTA
Source organism: Odontamblyopus lacepedii (assembly GCA_034769755.1). NCBI lineage: Eukaryota > Metazoa > Chordata > Actinopteri > Gobiiformes > Gobiidae > Odontamblyopus > Odontamblyopus lacepedii. The sequence continues at coordinate 11,736,587 of CM068348.1, read as the reverse complement.
TTCCAAACATTCAGATTCAGATTCATAAAAATTGGGTTCTGAAATGTTACATAGTCGTATTTCAACATAAAAAATCCATATAAATGAAAATGTTATGATATGATGAAGCTGTTTTTTTAAAAAAGCATAAAAACGTGTGTATTTCTCACAGGTGATGTTGAATTGAGTCTGAGCCAATGGAAAATGTGTGTCCCAAAACAACTGTCCCTAGCTCCTGTCCTAGCTCCTTCACTGTCCTCAGGTGTGCTATGCATGTGCCATTTGAGTCCACACAGCGAGATCTGCTCTGGCTCATATAGCACTGAACTCTACAAACTTTCACTCTAACTTTAAGTTTATTAAAGTGAAGCAGAAAATATAGCATGAAAGGTTAATATGGTCTAACCAGATTTTCAAAATAAAAAAAACTCCCTGGTTTGGGTTTGCTGGAAATAATAAAATTGTGAAACAAGTGCACAATTAAGGAAAATTGTTCTGCACTAAAATATCATGTCCTGGTTAAGTCCTGGTCTAGTACCTGGTCTAGTCCTGGTTTAGTCCTGGTTTAGTCCCAGGCTAGTACCTGGTTTAGTCCCGGTCTAGTACCTGGTCTAGTACCTGGTTTAGTCCCGGTCTAGTACCTGGTTTAGTCCCGGTCTAGTACCTGGTTTAGTCCCGGTTTAGTCCTGGTCTAGTACATGGTGTAGTCCCAGTCTAGTACCTGGTCTAGTACCTGGTCTAGTACCAGGTTTAATCCTGGTCTAGTACATGGTTTAGTCTCGGTCTAGTACCTGGTTTAGTCTCTGCCTAGTACCTGGTTTAGCTCTGGTCTAGTACCTGGTTTAGTTTTGGTCTAGCATCTGTATACTCAGATTTTCTTTGTGTTTTGGTCATTTTCAAGCATCTTTTCTGGATTTTATACAAACAAGTGACAACTGATGCCTCTTTACTGTTGGCAAGGATCAGATTGGTCAAAAATAGCCTCTTTGGATTTGTGAGCGGGATGTGGGAGTGGGCTGAGGTGTGGCAGACTCAGACTCAGTTTGTCTTCTTCCTCTTTCTCCGACACTCTTCCCTTCTCCTCCTCAGCTCACAGACATAACGCGTGAGGAGAGAATTCTCCAGCTGCTGCTTAAATATCATTGAAATGACTGTGGAAAAAATGTGGATCGTGTTTGTGTCGGTGGCGTAACGACAAACCAAGATGACAGAAAAGCCGGGAGCAGCTGAAGTGTGTGTTTTCTTCCCAAAGACATAAATATGTTATGTGTCGCTGTCCAATCAGAACCCTTCCCCACCCCCAGACTCTGAGTAAAATTAAATAAAGGTGATTTAACATGTTTTCCGTGGAAACCTTAATTCAGAATGATTATGTCCATGTAAACTAGGCCATAACGCAGTGCATCTTTAAGACAATGAATCATCTCTTACTTTTGACACGTTTTTGTAAAGTCACACACTCCACTGTTAGTTTGGCGTAAATTAAAGTGTTACTAAATGAGATACGGCTCCATTAATAAAATCTGGAACCAATGGCATTTAATCATTTTGGTCTCGTGTGTCATCATACCTATTATTGTTCCGTGTAACGCCGCGTAACTGCTGTGAATCACTCTTAAATGTATTTTCAATGTCTCTCTGTGGCATTTTCTCCCACACACAGTAGAAGTGACTAAATGTCCTGCCAGTAGAGGAGACTGAGCCAAACCCCGAGCTTTGGAGATGCTCCGTGGGTTTTTTGTTCTGTTGGACCAGATTCTGTGCACTCAAATTGGATTCACCGACACACCACTATTCTTAAATTATAAGGGAGAATGGTAAGATAGGCAAAACTGTCGCTCGTTAATGTTTCTATGACATTAAAATGCACAGTTTATAATTTACTGAAATTATTTAAGGGTCTTGGTTTTCAATATAACTGATATTTTTGTGCATTTGTGGCTCATTTCTATCCCAGAATTGCCCATTTCTGCTAAAGAAAATTTATAAAAGGTAACTGTGAACTTGAAACTTCCTGGCATCACAAGTTGACACAGAGCTTTGGAGATGCAGACAGACTAATAATAAAATGGTTACTCAAACGTGTGAATGAAACAAAACACAACCCCAGGTACAGTATGTTTTTGAGGTTGTCACAGCATTATAACGTGACATGTTCCGAGAGGCTAATATCTGGACATTCAATTCAGTTCAGTTTTATTTCCATAGCCCAGAATTCACTGTAAAGCCCCATTGGGCTTTACAGTGAATAAACATGGAAACATGATCTGACATAGACATCAGCAAACACATTGTCCCATCCTCAGTCTCTCAATGAACATGCGATCCTTGGTGCCAGAAAGCAAAACCTACTTTACTTTTTCTTAATTCATTTCTGTTTGGAAAGCTTCTGATAAAAGGAAAATATCATGGACATGTTAAACCATCCATCCATCCATCTTCCGCTTTGTCCAGCGGGGTCGCAGGGGCAGCTTACTGCCCAATCCTCATAGCACCTGACCCCCCCATGAACCCCTCTGTGGTGAGCCCACAGGAGGGTGGATGTCATGGTCCTTGATGTTAGTTCATAGGAGACTCCAAACCCACAAATAAAAATAAATAAATGAACAGGAATTTTACATGAATTCCGTCTGAACTTCTTTGCCTCAAATCTAAATTTCATGTTTAAGGAGCTCTGCTTCAACTTTTTTTCACCTGTTCTTATTCAGGGTGTCCCAAAAACTTTTATATAATATCACAGGTCAATTATTTTGTCAATTCTTGTTGAAATAACCTCACATTTTCACAGAATGTATAGAAACAGATCAAGATTTTATATTTAATATTTTATTTTTGTTCTGTTTTCAGGTTGAGTCGTTCACTCCCAACCAGAAGTCATTTTGCGTCTTGAATCTGCTTGAACACATTCACCCTTCACAAAGTCCAGCCATTTGTCTGAGCTCCAAAGGGTTCAGAAAAAGATTCAGTTTGAAACATAAAGGGGTTAAAGCTCACAAGAGTCAGTTTGTTGTAATATAGGACTTTAACTGAAACACTAACGTTCTTAAATATAATTGAGGAGAGAAGAGTTGGATATTCAAAACTGTCACTCATCGGTGTTTTGAGGTTGAGTTGCTTTTCTATGGCATTAAATTACATAGTTTATACAGTCTACAGACATTATTATCCTGTCTGGGTTATAACTCATATTTCTGCATTCTTGTGGTTCATTTCAGTCTGTTATTATTTGTCCAGATTGTTTGTGAGTGTAATTTTATGTGTGAGAGACTTGTTTAACAGCACAAACCATCTCACCTGTTTTTGTTCCAGGTCAGTCAGTTCTTTCTGGTCAAATTGCATTTAAACAAACCTCAAATTAAACTCTAACTTGAGTAACAGAGCTAGAGAGACCAGACGTCCCTGTTTACCCGGGACAGTCCCAGTTTTGAGCCCTGTGTCCCCTGTCCTTGTTATTTCAAACCTGCACATACAATTCATACAGCAACATAACAATATAGACGCAGATATTTGTCCCAGCTTGATTTGTCCCACATTTATACAAGAAATGTCCCAGGTGTCCCTATTTTTTGACAAAGTTGTTACCTGGCAACAGTAAAGAGAGGCATACATTGTCACTTGTTAAATAAAATACAGAAAAACATGCTTAAACTCCTGAGACCCGAGCTTTTGTCTGGTGTGCATTTTTTATTTCTTAATATTTGGGATAAGTAGAACCTAATAAGTAAACTTTGTTTTTACACAGGAAGTAGATTTTTGCAAAAAAATGTGAAATATGATGAGGACAATGGGTCAATCTTAGTGTACGACGCAAATTGGTTAAAAAATGTAAAAACATTAAAATGTATAGATAAAGTGCAATCAGCTGTTTATTTCAAGCCCTAAATATGCCAAAGGTGACGTAGCTCGACCGTGAGCAGGTTGGAGTTCAGGGAGTGAGGTTAAAAACACACAAAGGCGTGAAAATGTGGTCCACAGTTTTCATTTCTGGTTTTCAGTTGTTACAAAAAAGTGGAGGTGCAAAAAGTGCAAGGTACAAAATGGAGACAGGCAGCAGTTTCCTCTCCAGCAGCAAAACCGTCCAGTAACTTATCTATGTGAACTCATCTAAATATTCCCAAGTTTACCTCACAACATATACAATCAATAACAAGACACAGTCCCAATGTCCTCAAACGAGGACATGACATTTATTGATGCTCTCGTCTGCTATGATCACTAAAATGTGTCCAATTTTAATGCCATATGAAGATAGAGATATTATTCTACATGAATACATTGATTTCATTTTTCTTTTTCTTTCGGGAGCTGCTGTAGAGGTTTTTTTCATCGACATTGCTGTAATTTTGTGATATCCCCACAAGAATGCACAGGCAGAGTCCCTCAATGTGGCTAACAAGTGAAAGTAAAAAAAATAATATCATGGTGTTAAGAGGCAAAAATGTAATGTCCCCATATGAGGACACATGGTCTCAAGAGGTTAAAAATGACCAAAATCTAATGTGGTTCTGTTCTATTCTCACATATCACCACTAGAGGCTTCCTGTGTTACTGCAGTCTGACAGCGCTGGCCTGACAGAAGGTGAGGGGAAGGAGAGATGGTTCACATCTGCTGTCTACTGGTAAGAAGAAGACACATATACACTTACAGGTGATAGCTTTAAAACGTATGCATGAAAATAAATCTAGGCTAATTTGAATGCATTAGCTCCTCTTCATCTCTCACCTCTCTCGTCTCCCTCTCGTTCTCAGCCTCTTCAGGGACTGAGCTCTCTCCAGGTTCAGGCCACAGCGGGGTGTTAATGTGTGGTCCAAAGTACACAAACAACTCCAGTCTCTAAAATAGCTCCGGAAACATGAGGTAATGGCCCCCTCCAGGGATTCTGTATGAAAAACGGACTCCTTACATGCCAGAGCGATGCACTTCAGTGTCCACTGACATGTTTAAGTCGTAAAACTTAATGAGGCCAAATCTCAGGCCAAAAAGAGGGGAGGCAGTGATCGTAATAGTCATGATTAGTGCCACAGGAGCACAGGGCTGCAGAATGGCTATAGAGTAAAAGCAATTATGCGCACATAGAAAGTGTGTGTCCTTCACAGCAGGTTTAATGGGGAGCTCCTCTGGTACAATACACTGAATACACTTTAACAGTTATTGTTGTCCATGTGCTCTCATGTACTTAGTGTCCTGTCCTTTGTATTATCATTCTTTTTTACCCTGTTCTGTAACTTAATTTCATACACTATATAAAACCATGTTTATTATCAAGGACCACACTGCAACAGTATATGTAAGACATTGTATTGATGGATATATAATGATTAAAATTTAGACATTAACTCATTAATTCATTATAAAGAAATTAATGCATTAAAATACTAACACATTTTATCACTTATATAATTATTTATAACAACGTGGAAAGTTTGTCAAGTGCACCATGTCGTGGTACGACAGTTACACTAATGCACACAGTTGTGACTAGAACAACAACAGAGCATGAAAGCCTCTGGGGCTGCTGGACGGTAAATTTCTATTAAAAAAATGGTCAGATGGAAGTACTGACAAACATTTTTGCACCTTTGTTTGCATTTCACAGAAGCATCTCCACCCTCCGATACCATTTAAATGTGAAACATGTGACAGCAGCACAGAACCTGCTGGAGCTGGTGACCAGAGCACTTCTGGTCCAAGTACAAACAACAGGCGTCAGCGCCCAAACTCCAACAAATGACGGACTTCAGGAAGAAAATGAGTCCACTAAAATTCATTTACATCAAATAAATGTTGCTTTTGGAGCAAATACTATTATGCGATTATCAATCAAACTTTATTTATAGAGCACTTTTCATACAAAAATGCAACACAATGTGCTTTTATCCATCCATACATTTTCTTCCGCTTTATTCAGCTGGGTCATGGGGGAAGTGTGCTGCCCAGTCCTCATAGCACCTGACCCCCCCCATGAACCCTCTGTGAGTGGTGAGCCCACAGGAGAATTAATTGAAATGAATTAATTACAAAGCCTGTAATTGATTGGATTATTTTTTAAATCAAGTTCCACCCTTTATAATGATATGAAGTGAAGGAGGCTGTAGACATCAGGATGGGGGCTCCATCTCAGGTGGTCAGTCCAGTCGATGTAGGACCCTCTGCAGACGTCTTAAGGCTGAAAGACAAACAATAGGGGGGAGGGGTCAAGCTGAGACAAACTGTGGTGATGGGATAGGCCAGTCCGGTAGACAGAGGGTTCTTGGGTCTTAGAGGTGTGGTTTCCGTGAGCTGTGGTCGGCTGGAGAGCAGGAGGTTGAGGTGTGGTCCTGCTCCTGAATCTCAGGCAGTTAACTCCATGTATGTTTGCCTGGCAAGTCCAGAACGATAGCTGTATTTATATACAGATTTATATCAGTCTGGTCCCCACGTCTTAGGCTCAGTCAAATGTGACAAATGAAATCACTCTCAGATGAACAGAGTTAGTGCTTCACTCATTGATTCTGCAGAAATCCAACATGCTTTTCTTTCCCCTGTGATACATTTTCCTTTCCTTGTTCCAAAATAGATGGACCACGGTGACCACCAGTGACCATACTCACTTCTTCACAAAGAGAAGTGTGGATTCTGGATCCAAGGCAACCAGTATGTAACTTTTTTTATCTAAAAATAGATTGCATTAAAAAGTATGTGCACGGGCTCTGCATCTCCACAAACCTGACTCTTCTGTGTTTTATCTGTGGAATTGTTGTTCCTTTGGCTCTCACTGGAGAATACTGTGAAGTAACTTTTGATTTTGTGTATCATAGCCACCAAAGAGCCAATCGGGAGCACTGATGTTCATATCTTGATTTCAAGACCAAATAGCAAAATACAAGCAGTAGGATCATGTAGAACGGGTTAATACAAAAATTTTAACCAAACTGACGAGACCACAGCAGCAGTTACAGAGAGTGGGGCGGACATTTTTCAGTATAAAGTCAATTGGAGCCAGAGCTGATGACCCAGCGGTTCATTGGAACTTATTACCCCTTATTTGGTATTTACAGTATGTCCATTTACTAGTATATATAGAGTCTGTGGAATGCGTCCGCTGTGTAAGTTAGCTGAGAGAGCCGGGTTTCCTGATGCCAGGCAGACCTTCCCTGAGGGCCCCGGAGCTGAAGAGGGAGAAGAGACGTGGAAGCACTTCCCATTGGGAGCACTGTGTTTTGGTCACGACTGTTTACTGTTACCACACACACACACACACACACACAGACACACACACATACCCACACACACACACATACACACACACACACACATACACACACACATAAACACACACACATATACACACACACACAGACACACGCACACATACACACACACATACACACACACACAGACACACACACCTACACACACACATACACACACACAGACACACACAGACACACACACACACACACACACTGCATAATCCCATAAACAGCCTACAAGCACTTTCTATTACATTGGCCACGTTTACTTGATGTTTTTTTAATTCCAAATTAATTGTTCTGAATTAAGTAGTTTGTAATTATAATATTGTCCTTTGAGTTTACATGGAAATAATAATTCTGAATTGAGGTTTCCATGGTAAACCTTTATTTAATTCCGCTCAATGTCTGGGGGTGGGGAAGGTTCTGATTGGACAGAGACATGAACATATTTATGTCTTTGAGAAGAAAAAACACTTCAACTGCTCCCGGCTTTTCTGTCATCTCGGTTTGTCATCAGGTCATGGACACAAACACGATCCGAACGTTTTCCGCAGTGGTTCCGATGATAATGAAGCTGCAGCTGGAGAATTCTCTCCTCACGCTTTACGTCTGTGAGCTGAGGAGGAGAAGGGAAGAGTGTGAGAGAAGGAGGAAGAAGACAAACTGAGTCTGAGGCTGCCACACCTCAGCCCACTCCCACATCCCGCTCACAAATCCAAAGAGACGTGGAGGAAAGTCCCAAGAGACGACTGGAGGAGCCGGATTGTCCGGATTGTGTCAGAAGAGCGACCCAACAAGGACAAACGATCGGGATTATTTTGAAGAATAAACATTTACATGATCGAGGATTAAATTAATTTGGCTTTAAAATTGGAATAAACCAAACACTTACTTCAGAATTAAGTTATTCTGAATAATCTTTTTCATTATGAATTAAGCGTTTACATGGACTTTTTAACTTTTTTATTCAGAATTAAATTATTAAGGCTCTCGTGTCAACGTGGCAATTGAAGTCTTGTAGAAAGTAATGGCCAAGATTATAAGATTAACCAACTTTTATATTGGTGCACTGTGTAACTTTTTCTTATCTTCTTATATCCACAGAGATGCTGTTACTTTGCCTGGGATGTTCCACAGTAAAGTATTGAGCTAGTTTATCTCCATGGAGACAAGAGGGAAGCAAGTTACAGGTCAAATCTGTGGAGAGGGGCCATTACTCACAGGAAGAAAGCATGTTTTTCAAGTTGTATGTACTGTAGAACATTCCAGACAGACTTTGGATTTCTCCAAAGATATAAGAAGGTCCCTCAACCAGAATAGTTACATAGTGCAACTTTAAGAAGATATATTGTGCTTTTTCCCGGCTTTATAACACTATGGGTCATTATAGTCTGAAATTAGATGTAAAGAGCTGATTTCCTAAGTTAAGGTGGTTAGAGTAGGCACAAACTGTACTGTGTACAAACTGTGTAAGTGTTACTCATATAGTTGTAGTAGCTTTTTTTCTGATTTAAATGTTAAAAATATTACTCAAGTAGAAGTACAAAGTAGTGGTCAAGTAAGGAGTAAAAAAATCAGTACACTACTTATTAGGGTACACTGCAAAAAAAACAAATCTAGCCAAGTTAAGATAACTTGAATTAAGAACATTTGATCATGATTTGAGGAAATTTCACTTGTCAAGTAAAATGATCTGCCAGTGGAAGAAGACTTTTTGTGCTTGAAATATGGAAATACATCTTGCTACACAGAACTTTATGCACTTAAAATAGGAAGCAAATTTGTATGTTGCTTGAATTAAGAAAAACACTTATTTCAGTGGCAGATCATTTCACTTGTCAAGTTGAATCTGTTCAAATAAAGTAAAATGTTCTTAATTTAAGTCATTTTGATTTAGCTAGATTTTTCCACTGAACTGTAAGAGTAACTGTCTGATTTTTTTCCCATGTATCTGAGCAAAATGTGTCTCCACAGTACAGATGGTTGGCAGAGGAATCTATTGTTTTGGTTGAGGCGGCACATTTGTGTTTCCCGGGGGCTTTTCAATTAACAAATAATTGGCTACTTTAAACATATTTCCCTCACACATAACTCAGCCTGGTGCCAAACCAAAGGGCGCACACAACACACACTCACACCACACAAGCAGTTAGGATTAAAGGCTCTTAAACTTTCCTGGTCTGTCACCTGCTTGTATCCATAGAAACTGTTACTGCATTGCCAGGAATTTCCACAGTACTGCATTTAAATCAGTATGGTCTATAATGCAAAATTTTCAAAGCTTTTAACCGTGTTATAGTTGTTTTGTTCTTGTGTACTCTCTCAGAGTTGTATTTTGAGTGATTCATGCATGTTTGAGTCGTCTTTAACCACTTATTTTCACCACAGGTACACGCCTACCACTCTGTACTTCATTTTCCAGTTTTATTTTCTTAATCAGTGATACGTGTAGGATTTGGCAGCGTCATATACAATAGTCATATATACATATTATATAAATCAGGGGACCTGTTTCTTTTGTAAATTTGTTTTAGATTAAAATGTCCACATTTAAACATAATGGCCCACGGTTGTCACAAATTATAACTCTAGAGCAGACACAAGCACAGTGTCTTTTTTTAAATCCATGGACACAAGTAGATCACACAACTGGGTAATCTTACAAGTCAGATCTGTGGAGATGCGACCCTGTTCACATGTCAAAATATCTTTAGCAATAAAAAAGACAACTTTATATAAGTCAGTATAAGCCCATTTTCCTCCAAAGTTACATGAATACTGACAATGCTGTACTTGAACAAAGTCTATGTTCTGGTGAAGCCCTTATTCAGCTCTCGTATCCAGTTCAAGATTTAAATGTTACAAAACCATCACCTTTGCTGATAATAACACAGAGTTGTTAAACATGTCATTTGGTGTGTGACGTGCGTGCTCCACTTTGGCGTCCTGAGTGTGAATGAGGGAGACGTCTGCACACGTCACGTTACAGTGTGACCTCCATCACAGTGTTGTTATCACGTCCTGCCTTTGAAAACACCATGTGTGATGGAGGGTCGCCATGTAAACACTGACAGGAACATGGCCCGTACGCAGATCACGTATAAGAGATGATGGCAGCACAACCTGCGTATCTACACAGAGACAGACCGTGCAGTGCAAATTTCTCTCATCTGGCCAAGATTTTAAAACTTATGTCAGGTTATTCATCTTATTCTCAGATTTATTATCTACTTACTAGTTCTGAGATGCTTACTTCTAGTCTAGAGGTCATTTATTTTAAGGTAACTTGTCCAGTAAAATGATCTTGCTGCATGGACAGATCAGTTCACTACTTTTAAGTCATTTTCTGATAGATTTAATTGTTTATATCTTTTAGCTGAGCTTTTTTTGGAATGTAGAAAGAAGTGGACTGAGTGTGATGTCCCACATAGTGTTCGACTCCAGTCAAATGAAGCTCATCGAGGCTTGCACTTGCAAGGGCGAATTTGGAGCTAAGTTACATTTTAGAAATTCCAACCGCAAGCACCATAGCAACCAAAGAGCCAATCCGGAGTGAGGCTGTTGAAGGTAATGCTCCTTCTCGCCTGCACCACTGGTTTCGCAGGGACCGGGTGCTTAACAACACTGTCTATCAAACCTGTAGTGAACGCTAGTGGGGAGCGCACCTATGTTCTCTCAGCTCTATGTTCGCTCATTTCAGTTTTGTTTATTTTTTTCTTTCTAAAATAGGCCATATGTTCCCATGTTTCCTTTTTAATCAATTTGCATCACATTTTATCCCCATTTCTCCCAGTGATGAACCCTTGCACCGAACTCACCTCCATGAGTTAGTGCAAGTCAGACAGCACACAATTACTAGGGGTGTATATTGTCATTAATATAGCAATATGATACATATCACGATATCACTGTTACGATTCAATATATCATGATATATCCCAATACTCAAACACAGGATGATATATTGTGATTTATTAATAATTACGTATAATATTACGGTCGAGTACACTTTCATGAGTCCAAAATTGGGTGAAATACATTTAGTTTAATGATCAAAATAGTAAATGGAACTGAATCGATGCGAGAATTACGCAATGAAGTATCACGATATATCACTGAATCGATTTTTTCTTACATCCCCAACAATTACCTTTCTAGAATTCTTTAATGTACAATCTAGTCTAAAATAAGCAAAATATTTCACTATTTATTCAGTTCACTTAAAACTGGAGAGGCCTCTAGTACTTTTTAAACCTTTTATGTTAATAGTAGTATACCGACCCCTGTGGCAGCACTTCGGACCCCTACTAGGAAGAGCAATGTCAGGAAAAGGAGGCGCCTGATTTATCTGTTAGTAAAGTTGGCAGAAGAACACCACTCCGCTGTGTGTCATGGTGTTCAGTGACTGCATTGTGTGTTAAAACTGCATAACACACGGTTCCTCATTGTTTAACGCTGTCACGGCTCAGGTCGTGTCCTGCCCTTCGCCTTCCTGCCGCTGTTGTCTCTCTCCAGGTGTTGTGTCCTGTCTCGGCTGCCCTGCCTGTTGTCCCGCCTTTCTAATCGCCGCGGGACTATAAAGCAGCGTCGAGCGTATGCCTCTCACACTCCTTCCTCCACTCCACTCTGAGCCTGTCACACCACGTCTCCGCCACCTGCATTTTCTCTTGGTTTTTGCACCCACACACACCACAACACTTACATACACAAAACGTTGTCATACTAATTCTCATTCACGCACACACACACACCCACAGCACACGAATCATATACACTGATAACACGAACATAATCATTTCTATTATTTTATAATAAATGCCCGAACATGGGTTAAAAATCTGTGCCATTGTCGTGTCCTCCATTTTTTGTCGTGGTCTTCTGAGCCATATTATGCAAAATGGACTTGTGAGCTTTATGGTAGAATATTGTTGAATATGTTTTGTTTCATTCACATGTGTTTGAATAACAGTTTACAACATAACAGTCTGTCAGTTCCAAAGATCAAAATGCTCTATTTCCCCTTGTGACGTCATGAAGTGATAGTTTTCAAATGAACAAAGCCTTTAGTTCAGTAGAGATCGGCAATTCCATTGCTGAAAATAGAAATATAAAAGATTCTAATGAAGGTGTGTGGAGTGTAAAAAACACAGTGGAGCACTTCCTGTATTGCCAGTCATATCACAATATGGTTTTCAGATTGAGAAAAGAACTTCTAAATATGCAGGGTTTATGTGTTAAACGTGTGAATGAAACAAAACATAATTCCAGATCTGTTTGCGATGAGGAAACAACATTATAACATAGATGTGAAAATAGTGTAATCTGGGTTCTTTAATATTCTAAGATACCGCATGTAAGAAACAGAATAATGGTAATGCACATCAATTTAACCTGAAACACTATCATTTGGATATCGGAGCATGTCAAGTGGCTGCTGTGATTGTGAAAATTCCGCTGAGAGTCCGTCCCCTTTCTTCCCGAACAATATGAACAGGGGCCATTACAGATTGATAATGGGTACAACTCATTTCTGAATGCTTTTGTCTTCAGGGAAAAATAAATGTGAAATTTACTTCCGAAACCTCAGCAGGCTTCAAAGTGGCTGGAGCTATTAAACTCCATGTTGGTATTTGAGAGCAGAAATTATAGGCTGCAAAAATATAGCCTGCTAGTTTTATTATAGGCTAGCTCTACTCTTTGTTGAGACGACAAATGCTGCCATCATCACTATATTTGACTAGCCTGACTACCCATCTCCGCTGTTCTACAAAGAAAGTGTTATTTAAAGTAATTTCAGATCATTTCAAACTATTTACAGAACTATCTACATCCACATTTGTAATTCCAAATCCCCTTGTCCTTGAAAAACCCATCTAAGGCTGCTGTCATTTTCGAAGGCATTCTGGTGTGGATCATTAGTCAGTGGGGATGTGCCAGAGGAGATTCAAACCTCTGGTGGATCAGCAGTAGTTACACAGATGTTTGGCAAGGGGAGGAGATATTACTGTTTAGTTTTAAAAGTTAGAGTTTTGATTCAAGCTCTTAAAGCTACATTGCACAAAATTATCTTGTGAGTTTTAAACCATGTTTAAATTTAATTCTCTCCTCAAAAACACACCTGGAGTTGTGATTTGCTTTGTTCAGATGTGAGTAATCCTGCATTATGAGGTGGTTTTCACACATTAATGCCACTTGGTTCTCTGGACCGACACCACTGGTAATACATCTAGTTTACTTCACTTTTGAGTCTTGTTCATATGCACTGTGCATCATTCACTCCAAACACACGTGAGCTACTTGAAAGGCCATCGGATGATCAGAGAATTTATTTCTATGACGATCTTCAAACGAGCAAAGCCCCGTGAATACGCCACACACGCCGGTTTCCCCCACTCACTGTGTTCTTTTTTTTTTTACCTGTGTCTTGAGGATTATGTGCACTGGTGGAGGAGGAGAAAAAGCTTCACCTCTGCAGACAGACCCAGACTCACCTGCACAGACAGACCCAGACTCACCTGCAGACAGACCCAGACTCACCTGCGCAGACAGACCCAGACTCACCTGCGCAGACAGACCCAGACTCACCTGCAGACAGACCCAGACTCACCTGCAGACAGACCCAGACTCACCTGCAGACAGACCCAGACTCACCTGCAGACAGACCCAGACTCACCTGCACAGACAGACCCAGACTCACCCGCACAGACAGACCCAGACTCACCTGCGCAGACAGACCCAGACTCACCTGCAGACAGACCCAGACTCACCTGCGCAGACAGAGGCAGAATCATATGTTTCACAGAGATTAAGTTGATCCAAAGTTTCCCCTCAGATGAATATGTCAAACAGCAGTTCTGCAGCACCCATCCATACAGATATATGTGATCCAAGTCCTTTTGTTCAAAGTCGCACACTGTTACGTGTATGTCGGCCTGACATACCACACCACACCACTTCCCCCCCTCTCCAGAGTGTGAGTGGAGCTGCTTTGGGACCTCCTGTCTGAAGCGCTCCCAGAGCTTTTAGATTGTGCCTTTTTGACAAAAAAACAAGGTAACTCTGCAGCTTTCTGATCCAAAACAGTCAAAAGAGTGTGTGCTGCCTCCAGGGGTCACTGCAGTTTCAAGTTGAACCTTTATTTAACCAGGAAAGTCCCATTGAGATTACTAATCTCTTTTTCAAGGGAGTCCTGGCATGCATACACCACTTTCATCATAGGCAATGTGTCTGGCCTAAGGACATAATGCAAAACAGAGTAAAACAGAAGATTACTCAAATGTGCATGAATCAGTCTAAATACAACTCCGAGTGGGCAAATGAGAAAGGAAACGATTGTGACATTGTTAAAAATCAATTTAGCATAATCCGTCTCTTTTAAATATTAGCACAGACACCTGCTGTCTCACACTCTCCCTTTAGTGTGCACTTACACTTACTGTAAACTATAAATCGTGAACAATAATCTCATGCAGAGCTCCAGAGGCCCACTAGCATCTTTTCACTGTGGGTTTCCAAGGAATCACAAAAGAGACTGAAGTGTGCAGAAAAGCATTATGGGTATTTCCTCCAAGTGCCTTTGACTGTCCCCCTGAGTGCTCCCTCCGGCTTCAGACATCCTTCAATATCGTATCGACTTTTTAGAGGATTCTGGGGATGAAAAACAACTCCACATGCACTTTCAGTGTGTTCATTTATTTTAAAGGTCCTAGATCACACAACCTTGACTCTTGTGAGCTTTGAGTCATGTTAGAATGCTCATCAAAAACACCCGGAGGTGTGTTTTGTTTCATTCAGTTTGAGTAATCATTTATTATTAGTCAATGTTCAAAGCTCAAAAAGCTCTGCTTCACCTTGTGATGTCATGTAGTAGATGTAAATGCACCAACCATTGTCGTCCTTGAGTCCATCACAAGGTAGAGTTTTCTGTTTGAGAAAACTTTGCCTAAATATGCAGGGTTTGTGTGCTAAACACATCCATCCATCCATCTTCTCCCGCTTAATCCGGCTGGGTCGCGGGGGCAGCTTGCTGCCCAATACTCATAGCACCTGACCCCCCCTATGAACCCCTCTGCAGGTGGTGAGCCCACAGGAGGGTGGACATTATGGTCCTTGATGTTAGTTCATAGGGGTGCGGGCATGTTTTAGGTTGATGGGGGAAACCGGAGTACCTGGAGGAAACCCATCCAGACACGGGGAGAAACATGCAAACTCCACACAGAAAGGCCCGGGTGACCTGGGGATCGAACCCACAACCTTCTTGCTGTGAGTGTTGCCATTCAGCCACCGTGCTGCCTGCTATACACGTGTGAATCACAAACACAGCTCCAGGTCTGTTTTTGATGAGGAAACATTATATCATAGATCAGAAAATTGTCTAATATAGTCCCTTTAATCCACATTTCGAAACACTTTTACGCCGGATGTCCTTTCTTTCATAGCAAGCCACATTACACTGACTAAAGCGACAATACTGTGCCTATTTCAGCTGCAGTATCTTTTCAGCTCTTCAAATTTTGTCTGTTTTTCTGGGCAAACCATGGATCTGGCACCACCGGGGACACGTATTGTTCAAGTATCTGATCTGCAGCTGTTTACAGATTGTGGCTAATGCTGCTGCTAACACCCAGAGCAGCTTAAATACAGATCTAACTGCTGGGAAGCACAATTTGCAGAATATGTAACCCATATTTTAACCAGTTTCTAACAAATATTTATTAATAAATATGCATAATATCAATTGTCACAGTGGGTCGCCACTTAGGGTGACCAGATTTTCAAAATAAAAAACTGGGACATCCCTGGTTTGGGTTGTTTGGTAATAATAAAACTTGATGAAATGAGTGCATAATTAAGGAAAGCTGCTCTGCACTTGGCACTAATGTGAGCCAGTATACTTACATTTTCTTTGCGTTTTGGTCGTTTTTAACCCCTGAAGGCAGTTTTAGTACATTTCTCCTCGTCTGAATTTTTTTCCTTAATTTTGCTTTTAAAACTGCCCCTTTTACCCTATAATGAAGTGTTCTACATCCGTTTGTTCAGTACAACCTGTTATTTCACAATCTGCTGCTGTAGTTGTGTCATGTGGCTGTAATAAAAGTTATAGGACCAGAAATAGAGAAGAAAAAAAAAAAAAAAAAACAGTAAATAAAATTCGCTCTTCATAATTAGCCAGGTGTTCTGAGGCCTCACTGTTTTCATGCATCAGACAGGTACTTGTTACCATGGCAGCTTATCCCAGGCCAAGTATCAGATCTGACTCAGCTGACATATGCAGGACTTGTGTGTTAAAAATGTGTGAATGAAACAAAACCCAACTCCAGGTCTGTTTGTGATGAGGAAACAACCTTATAACATATGTATGAAAATAATATATGGTAATATATGGGCCATTTAATATTTTCTATACAATGTCTAACTCACTCCTTCTCTCATTTCTGCTCTTGTCTCATTTAAATCCTTATCCAAATACAATGATTGGTCAACAAATATCACAAATATAATGTGTGGTGCTGTTTTTGTGTCCATGAGCCACGCTGAGGGAGCTCTGGTTTGAAATACAAGAAGGTACAATCTGTCTCTCTGATCGGCTGGTTTAATCCCGAATAATAATGTTTTTTGTTTTTTTTTATTTCAATAAACTCCGTTCTCATTCCAAACATAATAAAGATATAGCTTTGTATTATTATTTGTTGGAGAGATCTACTCTTTAGTTAAAACAATACAAATAGATAAATCAATACCTACAGTAGATACTAATGGATACTGAAACTAACTTTAATTACTTCATTCATTAGAACAAAAAATCATGACATATTAGACAGAATCTGACATTCATTGTGATTGTGACACTTGACTTTTTTTTTTTTACTACGGAAAGTTAACTGCATGATTCCAAACAGAAAGTTAAAACAATAATTAGGGCGGTCCAAATATTGTTTTTAAAATTCTTTAGATTAGCACCCTGCATTCGACTCCATATCTGACCAAAATATTTAGATCTAAATTTTATGCAAATGAATTAATATTGCTCAAAACACTAGAAAATTGCCCTATACTATAGTGAACCAAATAAAAAGGCACATTTGAATAATTTGTCATTTTATTCTGCAAACACAAACTGAAACTTGCATAAAAATTACTTAAAAAGTTACTTGAAAATTAGCCAATTTCCAGGAACCTTCCTGCACCTTGAGCAACCTCTAAAACAGCTTCTTTTTATTCTAAATTTCTTTCTAAATCACCTTTTGGATGCTAAAACCTAATGCAGGGGTCTAATCGAGGTTATCTGAAACTTTATTTTTTTTTTACCATGCTTTTATGGCCCACCCTAGTATAGATAAATAGAGATACACTCAACAAAAATATAAACGCAACACTTTTGTTTTTGCTCCCATTTGTCATGAGATGGACTCAAAGATCTAAAATTCATTCCAGATACACAATATTACCATTTCTCTCAAACATTGTTCACAAATCTGTCTAAATGTGTGATAGTGAGCACTTTTGCTTTGCTGAGATAATCCATCCCACCTCACAGGTGTGCCACATCAAGATGCTCATCAGACACCATGATTAGTGCACAGGTGTACCTTAGACTGCCCACAATAAAAGGCCACTCTGAAATGTGCAGTTTTGTCTCACAGCAAAATGCCACAGATGGTGCAAGCATTGAGGGAGCGTGCAATTGGCATGTTGACAGCAGGAATGTCAACCAGATCTGTTGCTCGGGCATTGAATGTTCATTTCTCCACCATAAGCCGTCTCCAAAGGCGTTTCAGAGAATATGGCAGTACATCCAACCGGCCTCACAACCGCAGACCACGTGTAACCACACCAGCCCAGGACCTCCACATCCAGCAGGTTCACCTCCAAGATCGTCTGAGACCAGCTACTCAGACAGCTGCTGAAACAATTGGTTTGCATAACCAAAGAATTTCTGCACAAACCGTCAGAAACCGTCTCAGGGAAGCTAAACTGCATGCTCGTCGTCCTCATCGGGGTCTTAACCTGACTCCAGATCGTCGCAGACTTGAGTGGGCAAATGCCCACATTCGATGGCGTCTGGCACGTTGGAGAGGTGTTCTCTTCACGGATGAATCTCGGTTTACATTGTTCAGGGCAGATGGCAGACAGCGTGTGTAGCGTCGTGTGGGTGAGCGCTTTGCTGATGTCAATGTTGTGGATCGAGTGGCCCATGGTAGTGGTGGGGTTATGGTATGGGCAGGCATCTGTTATGGACGAAGAACACAGGTGCATTTTATTGATGGCATTTTGAATGCACAGAGATACCGTGATGAGATCCTGAGGCCCATTGTTGTGCCATACATCCATGAACATCACCTCATGTTTCAGCAAGATAATGCACGGCCCCATGTTGCAAGGATCTGTACACAATTCTTGGAAGCTGAAAATGTCCCAGTTCTTGCATGGCCAGCATACTCACCGGACATGTCACCCATTGAGCATGTTTGGGATGTGCTTGACGGCGTATCGACAAGCAGCGTACCAGTTCCACTAATATCCAGCAACTTCAGCACAGCCATTGAAGAGGAGTGGACCAACATTCCACAGGCCACAATTGACAATCTGATAAACTCTATGCGAAGAAGATGTGTTGCACTGCATGAGGCAAATGGTGGTCACACCAGATACTGACTGGTTCTGAGTCCCCAGACCCCAAATAAAGCAACAACTGCACATTTCAGGGTGGCCTTTTATTGTGGACAGTCTAAGGTACACCTATGCACTAATCATGGTGTCTGATGAGCATCTTGATGTGGCACACCTGTTAGGTGGGATGGATTATCCCAGCAAAGCAAAAGTGCTCACTATCACACATTTAGACAGATTTGTGAACAATGTTTGAGAGAAATGGTAATATTGTGTATCTGGAATGAATTTTAGATCTTTGAGTCCATCTCATGACAAATGGGAGCAAAAACAAAAGTGTTGCATTTATATTTTTGTTGAGTGTAGCTAACCTGCTAGGCCAAAATACGAAGTGAGCAGGAAGTGGCTCTAATTCACTTTGTATTGAAAAAATGTCACTTTTGTCACTGTAACTGGTGCTGCCAGACTTAAAATGTTCATATTAATCCATTCTACATGATCCTGGTGTTTTTATTTTGCTCTGATATGGAACTCGGCCTCAACGTCGCCCCATAACCTAGGCCTCGATGAGCTGGAGCCGAACACTATGGATGACGTCACAGTTCCATAGTCCACTTTTGTATAAAGTCTCCACATAATACATGATCTCATGATTTATGCCTAGTGTGTTTCTCCCGTACAGCGGCACAGTAAATCCACACTAACCCTTGTGTCATAATTACAGTGCATTATCGTGAAAGGACACAGTGTAATTAATCTGGTGGCGTTGGGGCAGCCATGTTCGGAGGAGGTGGAGATTAGGGTGGTGACATTTGCAGCCGTGGGTTTGCGGTGAGGAAAGGTTGCCGGAGCCATGTTGTGTCCAGGCAGGAGTCGTGTTCAGGTCTGACACGGTGAGCTTCTCGGCATCAGGTGTAGCCTTTGATTAGCACGTTTCTCCCTGTGAGTCCGGAGTGAGACCTGTGGAGCTGAGCGAAACCACAGCACGAACACAACGGCACTGACCTTTGAGGAGGAAGAGCGGGCGGTGGAGCGATTACAACTACTGCTTTTACTTCTGTATGTAAGATGAGGCTGTTGGGCTAATACATGACTGTGATATTCAGATCATGTTAGAATCAAATGAATACAAACATTATAATTATAATATAAGAATTTTAGAAGGAAAAATAAGATATTTTAAAGTCCACAATGACACAACCTACATTTACTCTATATATTATAATTTGCATATTTTTAAAAGAAACACATCCGCTGAAACACTTCTGCGTTGGAAAACTGAGGTGCCCAGTGGGAGCTGATGTTTCTGTCACTGAGCCACTCATCAATTACACAACGCTACTGAATCCTACGTGTATTAACGCTTTAGAAAATAAAATTAAAGCACGTCACAGTGGGCATATGCTGGTGGTGATGAAAACGGGGATTGATCAGCAATATGGCGCCTTGAAAACAAGTGATTAAAAATGGCTCAAATGTGCATAAATCACTCCAAATACAACTTCAGGTGAGTAAATGAGAAGGAACCGACTATAACATGGTTAAAAGCTCTGAAATGTTGATTTTGCAGAATTGTTCTGCTTCAATTTCATGCATTTTGCTAAAATAATGACTACTTTTACGGTTAACAAAGTCTCCTCTCCAGTGATCTTATGGTAACTTGGTCTGTTGTTCCCACAGTGAAGATATACAAGTTTGTCATAATGTGAAACATTTAACGGTGTGAAACAATAATATCTCCATGGAAGCAATAAAAGTTCAATAGATTGTTAAAGGGTCATAATTTAACAATCTAAACAGCCCGCACGGTGGAGTGTTTTAAGTCTTGTCTTAAGACACACTTTTATTCTCTCGATTTTAACACCGCGTGTGTTGTGTTGCACTGTGTCATTTATTTATTTATTTATTTATTTTATTGCTTTTATTTATTTATTGCTATTCTATAGTTTTTGCTCTTATTTTATTTTACTGGTTTATTGTTTTAAGACAGGGGTCTCAGACTCGCGGCCCGGGGGCCAAGTGCGGCCCGCAGTACAATATTTTGTGGCCCGCGCCTTAATATGAAAGTATAATATTAGTGTGGCCCACAGAGAAAGTGGACCTCCGAAGGGCCAATCAGCCAGCTCCCGCGCGCCGTCCCTGGTCGGGGCGAGGCTAAGCTACACCAGCTTCATGCACTTCACACTTGCAACAACAACACGGCGTGTAATGAACAGTCAGACAGCAGTCGCCTTTGCGCTTGCCATCTATCGCACTTTCTACCACAAATGTCATGATCGAGCGCAAAAAGAACGGTGACTGTTACCTGGCTGTTTATCATCTACGCTGCTGTTACAGATAGAAGTGTTTGACGGAGCACCTGTAGCTGCCCTGACATTCCCCGACCGGCGCCTCTCGCTCTGGCTCGGGAGCGCGGCAGAGCGCTCTGCCGGTTAAGGCGCGCTCCGTCTCAAAGCATTAAGACTTTCTCTGTGCGCAATTAGCTAGCTAAACACTTGTTTGAAACGTGAAACAAGAGCGCCACTAAGCGGAATGAATTAGATTTTGTCATACCCCAGTCATGTCTTCATCAAAGCCTGCAGTGAAGAGAAAGGTTGGTGACGAGCACAGACAATTTCAAGAAAAGTGGGAGACGCAGTATTTCTTTGTTGAGCACAGGGGCATCCCCACATGTCTTATTTGCACAGAGAAAGTTGCAGTGCACAAAGAATACAACGTTAAACGCCATTATTCAACTAAACATGCTGAGGAATGTGCAAAATACCAGGGGGATGAGAGAGCCAAGTGGGTTGCCAGTCTTAAAGCATGTCTACTGAGGCAACAAGATTTCTTCAAGAAAGCAACCAAAGAGAATATTGCAGCAGTCGAAGCTACATGGTTAGTGAGTCTCTGGCAGCAAGGAGTAGGCAAGAGAAGCCATGTTTAGAAGAACCATTCATGATTTTCACTCAATGTTCCATTCATGTTCAGGACACTTCGTGTTCAGAAGAAATCATTAAAACTGTTAATGACATTTGAGGACTATTTTTTTTTTTTTTTTTAACTTTTTTTTGTGGAATCCCTTATGCGGCCCACCCTCACCCAGACTCTGCCTCCAGCGGCCCCCAGGTAAATTGAGTTTGAGACCCCTGTTTTAAGATTAGTAGGATGAGTGTTTATTTTATCATAATTTTATTATTGTTTTTCTTACTCGGTTTTTGTGCAGCACGCAGGAAACTGTTTATTAAATGTGCGATAGAAATAAAGTGGATTGAATAATTATTGTATTACTGAAATTTTATATTGTGCCTTCCTTATTGTTATTACAACATTACCAAAAAATAAATAAATGAAACTATCATATAATAATATAATGCTGAGGACAATATATTTTTGTTTAATAACAGATAAAAATAAATGATTAGTGTTAATGTTTCGTTTTTACTCTTCTAAAAGTACAGAAAAAATCTCCTGACTGTAAAGAATACAGAATTGTCCAGACCTAAGTGTGGAACAGTTTAAGAATCCTTGTTGAGCACTTGCAGTTTAACTGTAGCACTTATTTGTGAAAGACTCACATAAACAATGTATCAGAACTTCAGAGTCCATGAATGATTAATGAAAAGCAGGACCTGAGCGGTGCCAGACTCAGCACGCCTTTAGACCCACACAACATGAACGCCCAAACCAGGAGCACGGCCAAAACACCACCTCGCTGTGTGGTACGAGCCCAACCACTGTGACCACCTCCACAGCAGCCGGAAGAGCCCTGGCACAGAAAGGCACAAAGAGGCACAGAGAGAGGCACAAAAAGCACAGAAAGGCACAGAGAGGGATACAGAGGCACAGCGAGGCACAGAAAGGCACCGAAAGGCACAGCAAGGCACAGAGAGGCACAGAGAGAGGCACAGAGAGGTACAGAGAGGTAAAGAGAGGCACAACAAGGTACAGAGAGGCACAGAGAGGTACAGAGAGGCACAGAGAGGTACAGAGAGGCACAGAGAGGCACAGAGAGGTACAGAGAGGCACAGAGAGGCACAGAGAGGTACACTGAGGCACAAAGAGGTACAGCGAGGCACAGAGAGGTACAGAGAGGTACACTGAGGCACAGAGAGGTACACTGATGCACATAAAGGCGCAGAGAGGTACACTGAGGCACAGAGAGGTACACTGAGGCACAGAGAGGTACACTGATGCACATAGAGGCACAGAGAGATACACTGATGCACAGAGAGGCACAGAGAGGGATACCGAGGCACAGAGAGGCACAGAGAGGCAGAGCTGTCATGACCACCAACAGGCTACACGAGGCAGTTTTTAAGGAACAGTAGTAGTAGTAGTTGTTGCAGCAGCAGTAGTAGTCGTAACAGCAGCTCTAGTAGCAGCAGTTGTAGATGGAGCAGTAATAGCAGCCTTAGCACTAGTAGCCATAGTAGTAATAACTGTAGTCATAGCAGTAGCAGTACTACAGTAGTAGTAGCAGTAGTAGTAGCGATACTAGAAGTATAAGTAGTTGCAGTAGTGGTAGTAGCAGTACTAGTAACAGCAGTGGTAGTAGTAGAAGTAGCAGTAGTAGTAGTAGTAGCAGTAATAATAGCAGTAGTGGTAGCAGTAGTGGTAGTAGTAACAGTAATAGCAGTAGTAGTAGTAACAGTAGTAGTAGTAGTAGTAGTAGTAGCAGTAGAAGTAGCAGTAGAAGTAGTAGTAGTAGTAGTAACAGTAGCAGTAGAAGTAGAAGTAGTAGTAGTAGTAGTAGTAACAGTAGTGGTAGTAGTAGAAGTAGTTAACTCCATAAGAAACATGTGGCACATGGAGCTGCTACGATCAGACTAAAAGGTTAAATGATTCATTTTCAGAGTAGAAGAGCCATCTGCTGAGAGGAGATGCCAGCTGGGGCGAGGCTCGGGCACACTGTGGTGTGGCAGAGGAGCGGGTGAAGCAGGTGAGGTTGGGAGAATGATGGTGGAGAGGGGGAAAGAGGAGAAAGAGGAATGAGGGAGTGAGAACTGCTGGGATCAAAATGGATGGAGCCTGGAGCTGGTGCACTAAGAGCTGCCAGTCTCACAGGAGCCACGTGAGCTGGAGCACGGGTCACACAGGAGAGAGGGAAGAAATGTCAACTATTTAAGTTTATACAGGGAAGTAGTAGTAGTAGTAGTAGCAGTAAGTAGTATTAATATGTTTTAATAGTGGTAATCAGAAGTTTTTTTAGTAGTAGTAGTGGTTTATTCAGTCATTTTGCAGCACTACAAAACAAAATATGGACTAAAACCCCGTGGATCATGACCAAAAGGATTTAGGCTGAAGAAAAAGCCAAACCCTATTAAACAATGACAGAATTCCAAGAAAAAAAAGCAGCGTATGAACAGCAAGTTTGCATTTACAATTTCACTTGTGACTCACTGTATATATTATTGACAAAATATAGATTAAAACAAACGAGATTTAATGCATAATTCATTCGATCTCTATATCTTTCAAAACAAAATGGTTTATATTCTTTTTTTAAAGGCTTCTACAGTGTCAGAGTTGTTTTTTAAATCATCCCTCAGATTGTTCCATACACTAACCCCTATAGTAGTAGTAGCAGTAGAAGTAGCAGTCATGTCACTAGTATCACTAGTTGTAGCAGTAGTCGCAATAAAAGTAGCAGTAGAAGTAGCAGTAGTACTAGCAGTAGAAGTAGCAGAAGTAGTAGCAGTAGTAGCACTAGTTTTAGCAGTAGTAGTAGCAGTAGTAGTAGGAATAGCAGTAGTAGTAGCAGCAGTAGTAGTAGAAGTAGCAGTAGTAGTAGAAGTAGTAGTAGCAGTAGAAGAAGCAGTAGCAGTAGTAGTGACAGTATAAGTAGCACTAGTTTTAGCAGTAGTAGTAGCAGTAGAAGTAGTAGCAGTAGTAGTAGTAGTAGTAGCAGTAGCAGTAGTAGTGGCAGTATAAGTAGCACTACTTTTAGCAGTAGTAGTAGCAGTTGCAGTAGAAGTAGAAGTAGTAGCAGTAGTAGTAGCAGTAGCAGTAGTAGTAGTAGCAGTAGTTTTAGCAGTAGTAGTAGTAGCAGTGGTAGTAGCAGTAGAAGTAGCAGTAACAGTAGTAGTAGTAGTAGTAGCAGTAGCAGTAGTAGTGGCAGTATAAGTAGCACTAGTTTTAGCAGTAGCAGTTGCAGTAGAAGTAGTAGCAGTAGCAGTAGTAGTAGCAGTAGCAGTAGTAGTATTAGCAGTAGTTTTAGCAGTAGTAGTAGTAGCAGTGGCAGTAGAAGTAGCAGTAACAGTAGAAGTAGTAGCAGCAGTAGTAGTAGTAGCAGTGGTAGTAGCAGTAGCAGTAGTAGTAGTAGCAGTAGTTTTAGCAGTAGTAGTAGTAGCAGTGGTAGTAGCAGTAGAAGTAGCAGTAACAGTAGAAGTAGTAGTAGCAGTAGTAGCAGTAGTAGTGGCAGTATAAGTATTTGTTACATCCAGACTAGATTACTGTAATTCTCTGCTCACCGTCTGCGCTAAAGGTACTTTAAGAAGCTTCCAGTTGGTCCAAAATGCAGCGGCCAGAGTCCTAACAGGAACTAAAAGATGTGATCACATCAGTCCTGTGTTAAAATCACTGCACTGGCTTCCTGTCGAGTTTAGAATTAAATTCAAAGTTCTCCTCCTGACATACAAAGCCTTAAACAATATGGCCCCATCATATCTTCAGGATGCCATTGTCCCCTATCAGCCAAATAGAGCACTTTGCTCTCAGAATGCAGGATTATTAGTGGTTCCTAGAGTGTCTAAAAGTACAGTGGGGGGGGAGAGCCTTCAGTTACCAAGCTCCTGTGTTATGGAATCAACTCCCTGTTGATGTTAAACAGGCACCCACAGTCTCTTTATTTAAGACCAGGCTTAAAACCTTCCTCTTTGGAATAGCTTATGACCAGGTTACTTAGTTGATGTTACTAAGATAAGCTGCCGCAGGAGATAACAAACTGGGGGAAGTGTGGCAACCTGAGCACTGTCCTCTGTTTCCTCCTATTTTCTCATCAGCATCACTTACTATGTTCTCATCTGTAGTTTGTTCATTGCTATTCACATGTTGTCCCCTGTCCCACTCCCCCTGTGGAGTGTAACTCTTTCAGACGCCTGATGGCAGCTGGACCTCTCTCCTCCTCCTCGCCTGGCTCCTCCTCCTCGCCTGGCTCCTCCTCCTCGCCTGGCTCCTCCTCTTTGCCTGGCTCCTCCCCTTCGCCCGGCCTCCCCTCCTCGCCCGGCTCTTCCCCACCTGGGTAGCTGTGGCCATACCGAACTGGCCCACGGGCCTGGACATCTATAGCCTGTCCGTCCATGGGAGTGGATCCCTCCTTCACTGTAGTTCTCCCCGAGGTTTCTTCTTTTTCCCAGGACCCTGGGTTTTTTGGAGTTTTTCCTTGCTGAGAAGGAGGGTCTAAGGACAGGGGATGACTGGACAATGTTTCATTTGCTGCTTTACATGAATGTTGTTTTTTCCTGTTTTGATATGTCTGTGTGTATGTTTTACTCATCCATATCTTGGAACGCCCTTAGAGGCTACTGTTGTTGCGATTTTGGGCGCTACAAAATAAATTGAATTGAATTGAATAAGTAGCACTACTTTTAGCAGTAGTAGTAGCAGTTGCAGTAGAAGTAGTAGCAGTAGCATTAGTAGTAGTAGCAGTAGTTTTAACAGTAGTAGTAGTAGCAGTGGTAGTAGCAGTAGAAGTAGCAGTAACAGTAGAAGTAGTTGTAGCAGTAGTAGTGGCAGTATAAGTAGCACTACTTTTAGCAGTAGTAGTAGCAGTTGCAGTAGAAGTAGTAGCAGTAGTAGTAGCAGTAGCAGTAGTAGTAGTAGCAGTAGTTTTAGCAGTAGTAGTAGTAGTAGTAGTAGCAGTGGTAGTAGCAGTAGAAGTAGCAGTAACAGTAGAAGTAGAAGTAGCAGTAGCAGTAGAGAATAGAGGAGCCTTGTGTGTGAAGTGCACCAGGAGCTGCCAGTCTCACAGGAGTGCTGTTTGCTGGAGCACAGGTCACAGGAGGCGTCAGAGCAGACGAGGACAGAGGGAAAACAGCTCTTCAGGTTTGTAGCAGCTGGAAGTAGATGACTGTAGATGTGACTGTAGATCCTGCAGTGAGGCCAAACCTGTGGCTCCTTCACATCTCAATCTGACACTTTATCCATGCACGAATCAGCTAAAACACAACATACAGGATCTTTCATACACTGGATTTCTGTCGTGCCTTTTGAGATACCCAGAGCTGCAGTGCATTATTCATTCACTCCACACTCGGGGTGGAAGACACTGTCACCACAGCTGGAAATGTGGGTGAAGTGTCTTGCCTAAGGAAGCAACAACAGTGTTAACTAAACCCACTGGTGCGCCACTGTAGCACCTGGTATTTATCGTAAAATACCAAATAAGAGCTAGATCCACTTTAAACGCAGGGTGCAGTTGTACATTTTGATAAATAACCGCCGGTTCCAAATAAACTGCAAGTCTAATGTACATGCTGAAGACAGAAGTCGAGCTGCAACAACAGGAGCAGGACTGATGCTCGCGTCGTCTCTACACAAACCAAACTTAAAACCACATGGCTCATTTGCATAAACTAAGTGCTGAAAAAACAGTTCACTCCTTGTGCCCTGATGCGGTGGATGAACGTTCTCTCTCTGCTGCTCCACACTTGCTGCGTCTGTCATTTGTTTTGTTAAAGAAATGTCGGGCGGGTTTTAGTGACTTTATGTAATTCAATTCACTTTCAAATGTGGGAAACTCCGCTCCGTAGATATTTTGTTGTAACATTTCAAATGAACTCGTCTACGTCTGTACGTCATAAAGGTTAAAAGAATTTGAGGACCATATTTTCCCAGTTTTGTTGAGCAAGATTTTTGTGAGGAAGGAATTAATCGCCCTGTTTCGTGTATTATTTGGTATTTTACGGCATATAGGTCTGCCATCCATACTAATCAGCCTGGACTGGCTTAGTTTCTGAGATTTGACGAGATCTATTGACAAGTACATATGGACTTTTTGTGGTAAGATTTTGACTGAGTTTACATGTACTTGAGTATCCCGATTCTGAGCCTTATCCTGGTTATGACAGTATTCTAGACCAGGAGTCTCCAACCTGTAGCTCGGGAGCTACCAGGAGCTTTCCACCCTCTTCCCCGTAGCTCGTCAAGGGATGTCTGAAGTATATGTATTGTGCTGAAAAACAAAAACTTGGCTGATTAAATGCCCAATTCCATTGTAAATATATATTTTTTATGTCTAATTCTATGTGCTGATTACAAGATAATGGTTTATGTTTTATAGGTACAGTATGTAACTGTACCTCATCTTCGGCTTTCCATGGCTCTTATATTTACTCAGTTTTTGACAGCCGTTAAAATGAGTAGCTCTCTGGCATTTTCATTTTACAAAAAGTAGCTCAGAGGAGGAAAAAGGTTGGAGACCCCTGTTCTAGACTATATATGACATTTACAAACTCATAGCCCTGTATACACACTGCACATTTCTCTGATCTGGCCAAGATTTTAAAACTTAAATCAGGTGATTCATGTTGTTTTCAGATTTATGATCTATTTACTAGTTCTGAGATGGCTTTATTCTAGTCTAGAGGTTGTTTATTTTAAGAGAACTTGTCAAGTAAAATTATCTGTCCCTGTAGCAAGATCATTTTACTATATTTAAGTCATTTTCTGATAGATTTAAATGTTTATGGGTCAATGACATGACGCTGTCCAATTGCAATTTCCACAGTTAAAAAAGTTTAAATTTCATAATAAAAAAAGACTTTATATCTTAAGCTTTTAACCGTACATGAGGAACCAGAGTATTCTGAATATTTAGAGTGGTAACTAAGCAGTAACAGACTGAGTGGGAGCTAAATATTTTATCAAGTTTGCTATCTTAAGGCTTTTTAACATGTGTCAAAGTGACAAAAAACACATTTAAATAAAAAGAGACTGAGGAGCAGAACAGTTTTTAAGAATAGAAAAAAAAAACTGTTGTGGTTATGTGGTTGTGTTAAACAGCAGACTGTTTTATTCTGTTAGGATAGAATAGGACTTAAAAAGATGAAGTTTGGGAAAGTTGACACTCTTCCTGTGCTTCTAACACACTCAGTACAGCACCAGTGTGGAGAAATCAGAATGTCCCAGTGAGAGTATCCTGGCTTCTCATTACCAGGATACTGTCTTATCCAGGGTACTGAGGCTACGTTTACACAGAGCCGGGAATGTTGAGAAACGAATATTTCCCTCCCTTCGTTTTTCTAAAATAACATTGTCCACACAGCATCATTTTCAAAAAAGTTTTTGTTTACACATACACAGGCTTTTTTTTTTTTTTTTATGGAGACATTTCCCTTCGCTTGTACCCATCTTTTAGACACAAACTGCGAACTCGCCTCTGAAAACAAATCTTTGAAGCAGTGATGACATCCTAAAATTTTCACACCTTCAGCTCTTTGGCACCAGGACAACCACTTCATTTTCAAAATGATCCCATCAGACAGCAGTCCACCCAGGTCAAACCTAAAACCGACTGCGACTGGGTTTTCGAGTAGGAGGCAGAAGTGGCAAAATTGCTGACCTTCAAGCCGTTGTTCGTCTGTGGTCATAGACATGATCCATCAGCTGTGTCTGCAAATGCAAAAACATGAAAGGTGTTTGCACCAGAAGAAATGCGACGGCTGCTCTGATGCTTCCATCATCATCAGAGCAAAAGGTAAAAACATTGGTCGCACTTTTGGCGCATCAGCTCTGAAACTCTGTTTATCTACACACAGGCAAACAGCAAACCTGTGTACGTGTAATCAGGGCCTGAAATAAAGACACTGCATGTACATGGACTCTCACATAACCTGGTTACTCGAGTACAAACTCATGATAGATTAAAACACAACCTTTAATTTTATAGAACTGATGAGTATGACACGTATATTAAAACAATAGTAAAAGTAACAACAACTGTAGTAGTAGTAGTAGTAGCAGTAGTAGTAATAGTGGTTGTAGTAGCAGTAGTACTTTAAGTATTAGAGAAATGAGGATATCCCAGTGAGAGTATCCTGGTTTCTCATGACCAGGACACTGAAATAAAGACACTGCACGTACATGGACTCTCACATGAGCTGGATACTCGAGTACATGTAAACGCACTCACAACAGATTAAAAGTTAGATCTGCACACCGACTTTGATTTTAAAATATTACAGAACTGATTCGTATGACACTTTGCAGATATTAAAACAACAATAACGACCCTTTTAACTGTAGCAGTGATGTCCTCTTGTCCCCAAACCTGCCTCCGTGTGCTGTGACTGCAGACCGTGGGAATGGGCTGAGTCAATAGCCGGGGGCCAGTAGAAACTCTCCCACGTCTCCATCTCACACGGCACTGAGGAGCTCTTCACACAGATGCACACAGACTCAGCAGCAAAGCCATTCAAGTGTTTAATGCACTCACACAATCCCACAGCCAGTGTGGAGGAACGTTTAGTGCGAGATGTAATTGCTTGTTTTGTAATGAATGTTTGGTGGCGGTGAAGGGCCGCCGCTCGGATGAGTCATGCTACAGATTTAGATTGTGTTACCCTCTTGTGTTGCGTTACCCTCTTGTGTTGTGTTACCCTCTGACATCTGCACTGTGTTATCGGCGAGCATCGTAATGTTTATGTAATTATCTCGGTGTAAGTAAGAACTAGTGCTGTCGAACGATAAAGAAAGTAATCACATTAATCACACTTTGGAAATGTGATGGATCGATGTCTAATTTGAAGCATTTTGTGGCCATACCGGCTTGTCAAAGCCTGATCCCGTCAGATCTCAGAGGCTCAGCAGGGCCGGGCCTGGTTAGTAATTGGATGGGAGACCACTGGGAATTCCAGTTGCCACAGGGGGGCGCCAGTGGCAAAAACTGTCGTAGTGTCCTTAGGCAAGGCACATCACCCACATTGCCTAGTATGACAGCGGTGTGTGCGTGAATGGTGGTGGTGGTCGATGGCGCAGATTGGCAGCTTCGCTTCCGTCAGTCTGCCCCAGGGCAGCTGTGGCTACAGTAGTAGTTTACCACCACCGGGTCTGGAGTGAATGAATAATGCTGTGTAAAGCGTCTTTGAGTGTCCAGAAAAGCGCTATATAAAAGTGATGCATTAGTATTATTATTATTATTATTATTATTATTATTATTATTATTATTATTATTATTATTATTATTGTTATTATTATCATTTTTAATCGTAATAAAAGGTGCACTGCGTTCCATTTCTAGTGGAGGATCGGCCACCTGCTTGTCTCCATGGAAATGTTATCGCTTTGACGAGAATGTTCCACAATATAGATAAAACCTTATCTATAATGAGGGAGACAAGCAGGTTACAGGACCATGCTACATTACAGTTCGGATCTGCAAAGAGTCGTCCCTATTCACAGAGAAAATTATTGTATTTTAGAAACACCCATTATATTAAACTGCTAAAGTCGCAATCCGGGACATTATAAGTTCCTATAATACACATGCTAGCCCTGGTGAGCTTCATTTGTCTGAAGCCGAACACTATGGGTGATGTCACAGTCATTTAGTACACTTCTTTACACAGTTTGCACCAATTGTTTTTCACTGTTGTTCTGCCCATGTCATGTATTGTGTTTTTTAGTCACATTTTATTTGTAAAACCTTATTTCCTCATTTTATTTGATCCTGTTTTATATTTTACTATTGCTAAGATCATATTCAGTTTGAAATTTTGGACATAGGGCCTCATTTCTTCGTGAGCCAGGGTGTTGGAGACTTGTGGAGAGACTTTTTTAAATCTTCCATCCGGTCCTTGTATTTGGAGAGGTTGCTGGTGCTAGGCTTGTCCAGAGAATAATGTTTGAAATAAAACTAATCTTGCATCACATGAATCGTCACATGTTGAGGGACTATTTTCTCATATATCAGTCCGCCGCTGCCGAGCTTTCAGGAAGTACAACTCACTGCTGCTGCTCAGACATAAATCCTCTAAATGCAACTGTTGGTTTGACTCTAAAATGATTCTCTGGACACAGACGTTCACATGGACAGTCTGGAGTTCTAATAGTTTTGCTTCGAATGCACTGTGGAGTGAGTAAGACTGTTTTTAGTGGCAGGACAACTATGGCCATTGACATGCACTAGCCTAGCACCAGCAACCTCTCCAAATACAAGGACTGGAGGAAGATTGAAAAAAGTGTCTCCACACGTCTCCAACACTCTGGTCCTATGTCCAAAATTCTGAACTGTCCCTTTCAGTACTAATCTGTTTATAAGAACTCTTCATGAATCAGGCCTATTCTTTCATGTTGCTCAATATTCCCAAAGTCAGTTTGTGAATTTTGACAATGGTAATGATGAAGGAAACTCATTATAACATTACCCATTTAACTTAATCAAAAACTTAAGTTATTTTCATTGTCTATTGCGACTTAATTTATATAAAACATCTACTAACCAAAAGACAGAACACTAAAGTTGATTGACAAGTGTAAGCAATGATCCCAGCTCAAATATTTATCTTGTGTTCGAATCAACGTCTGAAAAAAAAGTTGGAAAGTGTGTTGCAAAAATCTTTCACCAGTGTCTCTTGTATTGCATAACTCCCAAACGGCTGCACCCTTTTACCTGAAGTTAACACCAGCGAGTCTTTGGCTAAAGCTGGATGCAGCCGGCGCCTGCCAAAGAGGATTCTCCTGCCAAAATCTGAGAGAATCCACCTGCTTTGTGCCCACTGTGCCCATGCCCTACCCTGCTTCACTGCCAGTGCCCAGGGGTGGTAACGCAGCCAAAAACTATGCTCAAATAAGAGTTCTAACTTTACTTCCTAATAATGTTACTCAAGTATAAGTACAAAGTAATGGTCCAAGAAATTATGCAAGTAAGTGGGAAAACTACTACTCAAGTAAAAATAACTTAAAAAGTGACTGTTGGGCTGTGGCATCCGATATATAATCTGAAGTTGATAAAACAATAAATAACGCACAAAATCTGGTATTTTGCACAAAAATGTTTCAATAATTTCATATTGTCGACCTGAAGCTTTTGTCACTTTAGACTCACAGTGGGAAGAGGAACCATAACTCAAGTAAGAGTACTGTTACTTCAATAAAAACTATTACTCAAGTAGAAGTAAAAATGTGCTAGAAAGTACCCCAAAAAGTACAATTTCTTTAAAAGTGAAGATTTCTGTTTGCAATTGATTCATATTTGTGATTTAAAGGAAAGTATTGATCTGAAATGTTTTAAAGTTATCATCAATGTTAAAGATGCATTGTGTAACTTTTCTGGTGGAAGGTCCATCAAATGGTTTTCTCTGTGTTACACCAAGACCAAGTTACAGGTCAGATCTGTGGAGAGGCGACCCCATTCACAATCAGAATGTCTGTTTTTCTGGGTATTTTTGACCTATAAAACCACCTGTAATTGAATAAATGCAAAGTAGAGCTGTTTAATGTCACATTGTGGAACATTCCAGGCAGAGCAATGATGTGTCCATAGAAACAAGCAAGTGACAGACCCCTTAACCAAAAAGTTACGCAATGTATCTTTAATTCTGGAAAAAGGGCAAATAACATCAGATGACGCTTCTTTCTGTTCTTCTCTTTTTCATTCATTTCTTGTATGTTTAATATTGATGTCTTTTTATACTTTATGAATGAAATAAACAAATAAATCAAATATGAATAAATAAAATGGGGTAACACGTAACATATTTAGTTCACCACTGTTGCAGCCTAAACCCAGTTTTGTCATTTTTGTAGTATTATCATTATTAAGATTCCTAATTAGTTTGATTTAATATTTACATAAAATGCTTATTTTTGGGTAATTTTGGTCATTCATGGTTAAAATGATTATTTATCGATTATATGCTATTTAATCTATTTATTCTTTCCATTTTTCTTTCAGTTAATTATTGCTAACATTAATCATAATTTTGCCTATGTAATGTTTATTTTTGGTATTATTTTGCGTCTATGGCTCCTTGTTTAAGTTGAGCGCTGGTGCACAATGCGAGTGTGGAGTGGGGCCAAATGGGTTTTTGACCTCCTGTCAAAATCCCTTTTTGTACGTTTTGTATGAAGTAAGGAGTTTTTAACTGCACTTGGATCGCTCTCGGTGGATTTCTTTCACTTTTGAGGCATTTTAAAAGGTGGAACAAGGTGCACGGAGTGTCAGTCTGTGGCTTCATAAATGTTTGGACCTTACAACCATGTTATATTTTGTTTTGCTATGCTTTATTTGTTTCACTTTTGTTTTTGACACTCAAAAGTCCCTCCCTCTTGAGAGCGCTATCACACCACAGTCAGCGTGCGTCCTGCTAATAAACTACTGCACAACACATCAGGGTTGTGAAGCTGTAGTGTATTGTTTTGTGTATCTTACTTATATATACACAATAGACAAAAAATATATTTTATATATATTACATACGACATATTTTTGTCAATTCTTGTTGAAATAACCTCACATTTTCACAGTATGTATAGAAACAGATTTTTGTTCTGTTTTCAGGTTGATCCGTTCACTCCCAAAGTCTTGGAATCTGCTCCACACACACTAACCCAAGACTGTGCAGCCTTCAGTGTAAAATTTGGAAAAACACCAACTGGCAAACAAGTCCCATAATAAACTTATGTTCAACACCTAAACTGTTCAACTGAGCTAGACTTGGTAGTTTTCAAGATAATTGTTTTGTCTCAGTTTTTGGGACAGCCTGTATTTATGGAGATGTGTCGTGTGGGAGCATGGGTGACGTAGGCTTGTGGGTGGAGCATTGCACAGAATCGTACCACTAACCATAAGGAGAGTCCAAATAGGGCTCAGATGAGATCACTAAATGACTCAAACATGCATGGATGACATCTACAAACTCTCCTGGTGTGTTTTTGACCAGTGAACAACTTTATAACACGGTATGAAGCTCCAAAAAGTTAATCAAGTAAATGTAACGGAGTCCTACCTACCCCTGCCCGTGCCCCTGCCATCGCCCCTGTCCTCCATCACTGCCAGCGCCTGACACATGCTGGAGTTGTCATGGTGACGGATTAGCTCATCGCGGGGGAAGCACAGAGCCGTGACGGATGAGCTGTGCTGGGGTCTGTCTCACCCGGAATGGCATGTACGGGACAACAGGAGATTTATTTCAACTTATACTTTATATATGGACCTGATCCCAGAGGTTTGACAAATACTCAAGTGTTTCCTCATCACATTTTACAATTCCTCTGGTTTTAGTATGAGCAGGATGACAGGTCAGGATTATAGAGTGGAATTTACTGTTTAACTGTCAAAATGCACATTTTATTATCTTAAAGTGGAGATGTAACGAAAGCCACGTCACAATGTATCTTACAGTATTTTACTTTTTTAAAATATTTTGTGGAGGCCAACCAAATATAAATACAGAAGACATATTGTACTTCATTTTGAGTACTCACCAATACTGTGTATCAATACCGATACCAGACATTATTTTTTGAAAGGGGTTTGATTTATTATGATAAATCTATTTCATTTAGATTTCGACTTAGACAAACTTTATTGCTCCACAAGGGAAATTATTTGGACACAGTAACTCACACATCACAGTATAATATAATAACAAAGAGTAAAAAAAAATATAAATGATAATACTACATTCTAAATAAGTAGCCAAAAAGAGCAAGAGACCGGTGTCAGATAAGACATAATTATAAATGTATGTGTCAAAATAATATAGAAAAATAAGTAATAAAATCTCATCAAATAAAATAATAAATAATAATATAAACATAATATAAAGAAATATAATATAATACATAATAAAATGTCATAAAATCTCATAAAGCCTATTTTTTTTTACCTCAGAATACTTATTTGAGGCTGTAATTTATTGGATGTTGCATACACATAAGATAAGTCTTCGTCTCGTCCAAGAACAGGTCAACACAAGGCTGGGTCAACTATCAGTAAAATAACAAGCTCGGACTGATGGTGAATACTACAGACTCATCTGAGGAGCACAAGGCCAGAGTCTTTCACACAGGATAATGGG
This sequence comes from Odontamblyopus lacepedii, assembly GCA_034769755.1. NCBI lineage: Eukaryota > Metazoa > Chordata > Actinopteri > Gobiiformes > Gobiidae > Odontamblyopus > Odontamblyopus lacepedii. The sequence goes on along the minus strand of CM068348.1, from coordinate 11,700,759 downwards.
ATCACAGTAAGCTACCAAGAAACTAGACATAAGATGTAGGAATCAAAGGCCGTGATAACCTCGCTTGACATTAAACATCTTATGTACCATTTATGAACAGTCAGAGCCCAGGAAAAGATCACTGATGTAAAGGTTTTCAGAACACAACTTAATGAAAGAACCAAGTTCGCTGACTTCTGCGTTAGAAAACAGCCGCAGATCACTGTAGCGAGCCATTGAGTATCACTGATTTAAGAAAAATAAAATTGAAGAATGAAGAAGGTCACAGTGGCCATGCACCAGTTTTAGAGAAAACTGGGGTTGATCAGCAAAATAACATCTTGAAAATAAGTGATTAAAAATAACTCAAATATGCACGAATCACTCCAAATACGACTTCAAGGGGGTAAATGAGAAGAAAACAACACGGTTCAAAGCTGTGAAAAGACTATTTTGCTGCGTAGGTTCATATCTCTGTAATTACTGGTCCTATCCACATGCAACAGAAACTAGCACAAAGTTCAACGTCTTCTCTGTCAGTATAAATAATCCATCTATTCATTCATTCATGTCCCACACTGTGGTTGCCTTGGTAACACTGGTTGAAGGATTGGTCAAATGAAGAACAAACAGGATGTCTTGTGCCCAAATTTCTTCATGTCTTGCCCCACTGATATTTAATAAGGGTCAAAATGAGACTGTTGTGTTCTGTCTGCACCTAATTATGAAGCATTTTTATCATCCGCAAACCAGGAAGTCACAATGGTGCAGTGTTAGCATGCAAGTTGCAAAAAAATAAATAATAAAATAAACACACGTTTGTGCATTGAATGGTGTCAGGAAGGTCTCAGAAATTGACAAATAAATACAGGGGTCGTCACAAATCTGTACAGTGGCTTGTAAATGCAGGTTCACTAGTTTGCAAATAAATGTAACTGCACTGACATTTATGAATCACATAACATTTTCTTTTGCTATAGTGGAGAAATGCTTTTGTGAATGTTGTTACGTTTATTTATTATTTATAAGTGTGAATGCTGTGATATTTATTTGATAATAAAGACACAAACCTATCTCTATACTTAACCACTTTCACTTTGTTTAAGAAAGACAGAAAGTTGGCAAAATGAGTTGTATCTTTGGACCAATCACTCATAGACTCTAGAGGACAGTGGAAGGTCAGTCCTTGTGTTTGTGCTGCGGTTGCAGACCTCACACACACACACACAGAGGTGTTGGCTCGGCGGTCTGGTTGAGTGGGGTCAAAGGGCACGAGGGAAAACGCTGGTTAGGCATCAGTACTCGTCAATAGGCTGAGACAAGCAAACTGTATGTGCGATCCAGTGTGTTAGACAGAAAGGTTCTAATACTGCATCACAAACATACCTGGAGTTGTGTTTTGTTTCATTCACACGTTTAACACACAAATCATCTCTGCAAATGATACAATTCCTACTTTAGGGTTTATAAAAATACTTTTATATATTAACAGTTTACTCTACTGCTTTGAATACCAGAAACATTGGGTTTTAATAGAGATTTTCTTGCATATCAAATTGCTGTACCCAACCCTCCCCAAGCCACAGAACTGACAGGTGCTGGAACGCAGATTGACTATACATCATATATAACGTATATATGTTAATAAGAATAAGAATAAGAATGCATCAGTTTTATATAGCGCTTTTCTGGACACACAAACGCTTTACAGTTCATTATTCATCCACTCCACACTCAGTGGTGTAAACTACTGTTGTAGCCACAGCTGCCCTGGGGCAAACTGACAGAAATGAGGCTCCAATCTGCACCATTGGCCCCTTCGACCACCACCAACACTCACGCACACAACACTTTCATACTAGGCAATGTGGGTGAAATGTCTTGCCTGAGGACACAACGACAGTTTTCTGGACTAGCGCCCCCCTGTGGCACCTGGAATTCCCAGTGTCTCCCATCCAAGTACTAACCAGGTCCAGCCCTGCTGAGCTTCTGAGATCTGACGGGATCAGGCTTTGACAAGCCGGTGTGGCCATTTGGAGAAAATATAATGTTGAAGATGTCATTGCAGTTAAAAGCTGAACATTTAGATGTTGCATGTGTTCTGTTTATCACCTGACTTGCATTGTTTTGGGCATTCTAATCATCTCCCCCATTTTAATACATGTATTTTAACATTTTATGAATGTGACCTTATTTTTAGAAAAAAAAGTAATGGTACCTAAAATACTCTTGTTTTAAGAAAGGCTAATGTCTTAAACAACATCTTAACACTTATTTTTCTTGTCTTATGTGTATTCCTACTAGTTTATAGATATAAAAATGAGGTATATATCTTCTTGAAATAAGTTTAATAATCTTATATAATTAGCAGTCATTTTTTTTTTTTTTTTTTTTTTTTTTTTTTTTTTTTGCAGTGTAGTGAGCGTTTTTCTCTCAAACAGGAAAACAAACAATATCTAGGTCAGTTAAAATGACATAAAGATGCATTGTGTAACTTTTCTGGTGGAGTTTTTGTTTTTCTAGGTATTTTGGAGCTATAAAATCACCTGTAACTGAATAAACATAAAGTAGAACTGTTTAATGTCGAAGCAGAACAATTACATCTCCATAGAAACAAGCAGGTGACGGACCCCCAACCAAAAAGTGACAGTGCATCTTTAAATTAATTTTACTTGGTCTGAGTAGATTAAACTTGACAAGTACAATTATCTAGCAATGTATTTCCATATTTAACCCTTTAATGTTCTGCTCAACCATATGGTAGATCACATTTTGAGTCGCTATATCTTATTGGGGAATGTGTTGAACTGAACCCAACCTGATTGGGTCATCTCTACTACTTGGTAGAGGTATGCTATGCATAAAACATCCATTAGAGGGCACTCTATTTTTGGACAGTAAGACTTTTCACTCATCGTGACTCCAGCAAGTTAAAAACAGAAGAATCACTTCTGACATGCGGACAACTTCTGGCTGTATTTTAAAAGGTAAATCCGTTTTTTCAACATATTACATCATCTAACACGTTACTTAACAGAATTATGTCACTTGATGCAACAGAAAAACATTTTATAAGGGTCAAATAATTTTTTAAAAACATGCTTGACTAAACGGTTGAGATGTCACTCTATGGTAAACCTTGGCATGGCTTGACATCTCAACCATATGGTAAGAGTTTGGTGAATTGATGCTAATTTCATTAAATTTTACTATTTTCAATGGAATAAAAACCCTTCTGTTCATGCATTGTTGTCAATATGTTACAATTACTGTGTTATTATACTGAAATTATTTAATATGTGTGATTTTTGTATTTAATTAACAAACATGCTAACATTTAGCTATAACACTGCATGATTTCTTTTTTTACCTTCCATTTCTTTGTTTTAGGAACAAAAGATGGATGCTAAATCATTTTATGGTTCATGGCCACGGTCTTTTCTGGCCCTTGTACCAGAAGATCCTCAAGATTCTGAGGCTGATCTGAGTGATGATGATGATGACACAATAGGGGATCCTGATTATCTGCCCAAACAAGTAGAGGTGATCGGCGACATTTCCACTGAATTTATGCATGAAGAAGAGATGCCCTCTACAAGCACATCTGTTAAGAAGAATAAAAAAGGGAAAAACACCTTAAAAAAAGTAATGGAAGAGCTGGATGAGACCCCTGTGTCACCCCCATGCACAAAGAAGAAAAAAATGGCTGAAAAGAAAGAAAAAGAATTCAGGAGAATCTGGAAGCATGTAGATATTGACGAATTCCAGGTTCCTGATTCAAGTTTTGCACCCCCGGATTCTGTCAAGACACCATTTCAATATTTCAAGATGCTCTTCACTGATGAGATGATTCTACCTGTGGGATCATGCCTCTTACAAGTGTCCAACGGTGGAGCAAAGATGCAAAAGCGAAGATTGCTGTCCAATGCCCATCACTCATTGCTGCCTATAATCAGCATATGGGTGGCATTGATCTTTCCGACATGCTGGTTCATCTGTACAAGACCCCAGCCAAATCACGACGCTGGTACTTCCCCCTGTTTGGATACGTCCTTGACCTGTGCATTTCCAATTCGTGGCTTGTCTACAAGAGAGACTGTGACCTACTGAAGGAAAAACCAATGCCTCTCAAAATGTTTCGTCTGGCTGTGGCGAACAGTTTGAAACAAGTCAACAAGCCAGCACCTAGAGTTGGTCGGCCATCATCTGCTAGTCCACCACAAATGTCTTGTGAGAAGAAGCGCCTCCCCCCAGACATACGCTACGACAACTATGGACATTGGCCACTTCACACACTGACAACCGACGGTGCAGCCTCTGCCCAAAGGGTGTGTCAAGATGGAAATGTGAAGTGCAATGTTTTCCTGTGCTTGATCAGAGAGAGGGAATGCTTTGTAGCGTATCATCAAAAATAATGTGCCCAGGGTTACCAGTGGTTACCATTATTTTGTTTGAGAGATTTGTATCATTTTTGAATTTGTTCAATGCAAAAAAAGATGTTTGAAGATTTTACACAGCACAACTGAGAAGTTGGATAGGTCCTCAGTTGTCCTTTTTTATTATTGTAAGAGAGGGGAAATACATGTTTTTGAAAGTACAATTGTTGCATAAGTGTTGGAATTTTATGCCGAAAATGGGAGCGAAGTTCGTTTGTTGGAATAAAATTTACTTGACATCAATTGTTTTCTGGTATTTTTACATTTTCTACTTTCTTTTTTGTATTTGTAGGTATTAAATAATAATTTAATTGATAATATACATTTATAGTTATGTATTAGATACTTTTACCATCAATCACCATCTCGAACAATTGGTAGAGGAATATATATATAAAAATGGGGGGTCTATTTTTTATTTTTTTATTTATTTTTGTCATTAGTGACCCAATAACTTAAAAAGCACAAAAAAATAATTTTTACATTGTTTTTTTCTTGGAGTGAACATTAAAGGGTTAACTACAAAAGTCTTGATTGAAAAATGTTCTTAATTAAAGTGCTCTTCATTTTGTTAGATTTTAGTTTTTGTAACATCTTCAGAAGAGTTATTTGGATCATTTCATGGACCTGGAAATTCCAATCTCTTCTGATCCAAATGTCAAAGGTATTCCTAATCCCTACAAAACCCGACCTTTGTGAAAGCTGCACAGGTTCTGTCAGTCAAACACAAGGACTTTCTGTGGGAGAATTCTGTCTGGGCCCAAGCTCCTGAAAGCTGCAGTAACTTCAGCGGCCACTAGTCCATCTTGGCACAGAGGGGATCTTATCCAGTTCTTTTTAAAGATCCATTGGCATTATGGTGTAATGCAATTAAGGGCTATGGGGCAGACTACGGCGACATGAGAAGATCTGTTCTTTAAGGAGCCCAAGTTTGAGTGAATAGAGACAAACAGGATTCTGGGGTTTTTGCGTTAAGTATATTGAGATAAACAAGACAAATTCCATCCATCCATCCATCCATCTTCTCCCGCTTAATCCGGCTGGGTTGCGGGGGCAGCTTGCTGCCCAATACTCATAGCACCTGACCCCCCCTATGAACCCCTCTGCAGGTGGTGAGCCCACAGGAGGGTGGACAACATGGTCCTTGATGTTAGTTCATAGGGGTGCGGGCATGTTTTGAGTTGATGGGGGAAACCGGAGTACCCAGAGGAAACCCATCCAGACACGGGGAGGAACATGCAAACTCCACACAGAAAGGCCCGGGCGACCCGGGGATCGAACCCGCAACCTTCTTGCTGTGAGGCCTGAGTGTTGCCACTCAGCCACCGTGCCGCCACCAAGACAAATTCAATTATTAAAAAAAAAAAAAAAAACACACACATAAAAGTTCAACTTCCAATTTTCTTTTGGAAATACTCTTTTAAACAGAAAACCAAAAACAGTTCTCTTAAAAAAAAAAAAAATCATCTGGGTATCCACAGTTCGAGAATCAATTAATGATTCACAGTTTGATCATTCACGTTTTGTATAATCTACCATTCGAAAGCAGCGGGGGAAGGAAAATAGGAATCAGTTTGTCCTACATAGTTTTTTAGCTTGCCATCTGGTGGGTTGTCGAGTTGAGATTAGTCCATTGGAAGTGGGTTCCATCCATTAAAAAACTGACCTTTGAGTTCCAGGCTGAACGCGACTCCCTGTGCATGGCCCGTATACTGAAACATGTATTCAGGGGCTAGATATGAAGGCTGTGACGTAGAAAGCTTTAAAGTTTGGAGTGTTTGTTTGATGACGCCAACCACAGCCACAGCGGAGCAGAGGAAGAAGTGACACTATGACCCCGTAACTTAAAGGAAGTGGAGGAAATGAGGGCAGAGCAGAAACTGACCTGCCATAATAAAAGTGGCCTCAAATACAGGGCTCAGATGTGGGTTACAATAGTGTAATTTATCAGCTCCGGGTAACTGTGGCTCTGAATGGGACAAAAATGCACCAGTGATCAAGGCAGGTCAAGGCAGAACAGTGATACACAATCACACCTGACTCACTCCTGTTCACTCTGTATGGAAACGCAACGATTTCAGGCAAAAGATTTCAAAGAACCATTGCTTAGTAGGCCTATTATACTGGCTTATACTGTAATTTGGCGTGTGGTTATGTTGTCTAGTTTGTGTTTTGAATATGTTGTGTGAGTCTGTGTGAATGGAGGAATGAATGCTGTGCACTCTGGGCTCTCGGATCCTTTCTCCAACCTGGTTTTCATGCTGCAAATGGCAAATGAGAAGCTTACATAGCTTTTTAGGGTGTCCATGTATTTGAGTGTCACAAAAAAGGAACTACAACTGATCACAACAGAACCCCGAGCCTTAACCTGCAGATCGAGGACACAGCTGAGTTTTTCTCTTTCTCAGTAAATGGACAGATCGTGGCTGATTCTTTAGGGGTCATGCCATTTTTAGGGGTGTCCAAAACTCCAGTGGGTGAAACAGTAGTGCACTCAAATTTTTCCACAATGCACCTTGAAAAGTAGTCATCAGTAGTCACTATACTGGTCAATATAGACCATAATGCACTAGGAGACTTTAGTTTAGTTTATTTGATGTATTTGACAGGGACAATGTACAGGAGCATTAATCACAAAAAAAAGCTAATTTCCATCTGCAGTCCCAGAGACAAACAACATTACAGACAATGTTTTTAACAAGTAAGTCAAACAGAGAAGAAGGTTGAAATGAACACAATTCATAAAACAATGCAATTTATAATATTTACAGCGTTAGTGATACATTTCATCAGTTAGTTAAAAATAAGAATTAAAACTTTTTTCCCCGATAGCTCCCGTGTCTCCTTCTCATGTCTAGTCTAACTTTAATGCTGACACGTCTGCACTCTTAGAAACTGTTTGTTTTTTGTTTGTTTGTTTGTTTGTTTTTGTTTTGTTTTTTTAAGTCTTTGCATAATTTTAGCTCGGTTTGAAGTTTGTTGTCGGGAAAACAACAGCGCACAGTGACAGGTGTTTAACTGGATGCAACACAACTGAATTAAAGCTCTGTTTATGGCTCTGTAGATCTTTTTTCTGAATAAAACTCTCTTAAATAGAGAAATATAAAGCATAATGGTGTTAACAGTGCCACCTTTAGCCTCTTATCTAAGCTTGCGCTGTTAAACGAGCAATAATTTCCACATCTCAGACAAAAACCTGAACAATCCAGAACATTTATCCAGCTTGACCAAAACTTGTATGATTATCATTAGTCATTAAACACTTGTGTTAGTCTTATCTGATTGTTATGTATGTTAGAAATTAAGTTTCAGACTTTTTTTTCTGCACAGATGCCAGAGTCACCTGAACCGAATGTATTAGGCTGTGTGTCCAAATCTCTGTCAGTTGCCATTCAGAAATAAAAAGAAGTTGATTCTGAATAAAAATTATTTTCGCTTGATGATGTAACGATGATGTAAACATTTAATTCCTAATGAAAATGATTATTTGGAATTAAACTTAATTCCGAAGCAAGTGGGTGGTTTATTCTGATTTTAAAGCTGAATTAATTTAATTCTGGATCATGTAAACATTTATTCTTAAAAATAATGGTGATCATTCTTCTGACGCAATCCGGGCGATCCGGCTCCACCAGTCGTCTCTTTCCTCCACTGCTCTTTGGATTTGTGAGCGGGATGTGGTAGTGGGCTGAGGTGTGGCAGCCTCAGACTCAGTTTGTCTTCTTCCTCCTTCTCCGACACTCTTCCCTTCTCCTCCTCAGCTCACAGACGTAAAGCGTGAGGAGAGAATTCTCCAGCCGCTGCTTCATTATCATCGGAACCACTGTGGAAAAAGTTTGGATCGTGTTTATGTCCGCGGAGTAAAGACGAACTGAGATGACAGAAAAGCCAGTAGCAGCTGAAGTGTGTGTTTTCTTCCCAAAGACGTAAATACGTTCGTGTCCCTGTCTAATAAGAACCTTTTCCCACCCCCAGACGCTGAATTAGAACGAGATTTAACATGTTTTCCATGTAAACCTCAATGCGGAATAATTATTCCGAACTATTTAATAAAGAACAATTAATTTGGAATGAAAAACATCATGTAAACATGGCTATTGAGTCACTGAGCTGCAGAGGCTGCACTAGCACTGATTCATGATTGGTGCAGGCGCTGGGTTTTAGGTAGTGACCATTCAGATCAGCCTTTCATATTGTTCTTAGTAGTACTTTTTTTCTATTTACGCATAAAAAATTACTCCTGAACAATGTAAATATGATATAAAATTGGATCAGCAGGAAAACAATATATTTTGAATAATTTATATCACATAAGAAACTGACTTTTAGCCCTATCTTGCAATGAAACAGTGTGGACTCCATTTCAAGACAGGAAGGAATATTTTCGAAAACATTCTTGGACTGAAAACTGTTTCAATTTTGCACCAGAATGTTATTTTCATCGACCTTTACCCATGTTGCCTAAAAGCTTTTTCCCAAAACCAATACTTTTGAGGTTTTCAGACATATTCACACACAAAATAAAAGGAAAAAGGCAACCCTGACAAACTCAGCCGCTCTTTAATGGAATATACTTTCCAACATCAAAAACGCCTCCACGTTCTCCCAGTTCTAATCTCAGTTGTTTTATCATTTCAGCTATTATAAATCTCACTTAAGACTTACTTCTCCCCAAAAAGGCAAACAGTGGAAGAGCGAGATAAAGCGAGCTCTGAGAAATGCACAATAGAGGAGAGGAGACGTCCAAACTCCTTCAGACAACCTGCTCGGGGGCCAGGGGAATACCCATCCGAGTTGCAAATATTGATTTCCATCTTTGTTGCTCTGTTCTGCCCCATCAATGCTTCAGACTCTCCCCGGGCTGCAGCCAAACCCAGCTCCCCCTTTCACCTCTCCCTGTGCCCCCCTCTGGCATCAGCCTCCAACCGTCCACCGAGGTTTGAGAGAAAGTAGCACACACAGCAGCCGGAGTCAGGTGGAGTTCAATAAGTACAGGGCTCCAGTGGCTCGGCTGTGATGGTGGGACTGTACTGCTGCAGATGTTTGGGACTCAAAGCTGGAGAAAGGAGGAAGTGACAGATGATCGTTGTGGTCGGTCATTAGTCATTTAGATGATTAACCCGTTGATGAAGTCTTAGTCGGACAATATTTGTATTAATCTTTGTAACTATCCAGTTGAGCGTCCATCACCTTCTTGTTTTTATGGATACGTCATTGCTCTGCTTTGAATGTTCCACAGTGTGACATTAAACAGCTACTTTACATTTATTCAATTACAGGTGGTTTTATAGCCTGAAAAACAGGCATTCTGACCGTGAGCGGCGAGCCACTCCACAGATCTGACTTGGCCTGGCTTGGTCTCCTTGATGATAGAAAGGTTTAATGCCATACTGTGGAACATTCCAGACAACGCAATCTTCATGGAGAAAAACAGGTGGCAGATCCTTCACCACAAAAGTGACACTACGCACCATTACAATTCACACAATTCCAAGATTCTTTATATAAATACATTGATTCCTAATACTTTTTTTCTGCATAAATAGTTGTTTTTGTGTGACCTCCTGTGCATGTGTAGTCTTGGGAGTGCAGAAAAGTTGTGTTGGGGCCCACAGATGTGAAGGGCCCCGCCTCCTGAGTCCTAATAGTTTTATGATTCATGTCTGACATCTGTCAATCTACAACCAAACCAACTCATTTGCTCCTCAGAGTAAATCTCACTGTGATTGTTAAATGTGTTTGTACAGTACAGCACACTGCTGTGTCTCCAGGGGGGTATGAAAACATGGACTGTTGGAGTGCTCTACAATCCTGTTCCCTCATCAGAAACATGCCTGGAGTAGTTTTTACATTATCCATGAAATTAAAATGTTCAATACGTTGTTTTGGTGTGAAAATATAATTTTCTAAAACGTGAGATCATCCCTCCACAGATCTGTACAGATGGGCATGTTTAAAGTCAGACTGTATCACCGTTTTCCTCTGCCAGTCCAATGGGATGTGTCGCTCTCTCTGGTGCCTCGTCTCTGTGAAGAGTCTAAAATAACAGTGCTAACGTGTGAACCTTGATGACTGGAGCGCAAACAGCACCAAAGATGACATATGCACCCGCTGAGGTGACAAAACACCAAAGGTCAGGCCTGATGATGAGGAGCGATGGGGCGGAAATAGACACTTTGACACCGTCCATTGTCCTTATTGGTCTAACGTAGAATTGACCTGCACATTGATCAGTAGTTGGGCGACTTTTGGAGCTGAAGGGCCTCTGGTGCCTCGCTCTTTACTCTGCCTAAACAATGGGCCCTGGCGAATTACCAGCAATAAAAAAGATTTGGTCTTCTTTTTGTTTTTCTTTCTTCTATCATTTGGTCATGTCTGGATTTAATCTTTGAATGGAACTGGTATTTTAAACGGCCCAAATTACATGATTTTCCAATCTATGTTTTTGTCATTATTGTTATAATGTTGTTTCATCATCACAAACAGACCTGGAGTTGTGTTTTGCTCCATCGAATTTTAAAAGCCACATTTATACAACCCATACACCTTCACTAGAATCATTTAGGTTTCACCCCTGGAATCGCTACTAAAGGTAAAAATGTTTTTCTGTTAATCTTAAGATTACTACTACATGACATCACAAAGTGCAACAGGCAGGTATGTTTTTGATGATGTAACAATATTCTAACATGACACACACAAGAGTCAATTTTGTGTAATATAGGACCTTTAAATAAACTCTTAACACCATGTGTGCCTTATTTGGTGGCACGGTGGCTGAGTGGCTAGCACTCATGCCTCACAGCAAGAAGGTTGCGGGTTCGATCCCCAGGTCGCCCGGGCCTTTCTGTGTGGAGTTTGCATGTTCTCCCTGTGTCTGGATGGGTTTCCTCCGGGCACTCCGGTTTCCCCCATCAACCCAAAACATGCACTGTAGGTGTAAAAGTTGTGTGAGTGAGTGTTGGTGGTGGTCGGAGGGACCGTTGGCGCCGCTTGCAGTAGCTTACCACCACCGGGTATGGAGTGAATGAAGAATGCTCTGTAAAATGCTGTGTAAAGCACTTTGGGGACATGTGTCTGTGTAAAGCGCTATATAAATAAACCTTACCTTACCTTACCTTATTGCTGCGTTCATATTTAATACAGATGGGGGATAATGAATATTGTTAGAATGGAGATATTTGTTGTAATACAGTGAGCTCTTGGGTCTATCATTGCCAACACCATCTTGAATTTTCACATTTTGTAATACTTTGCAGCTAATCCTAATTCCCCCCGAAATCACATTATCTTCCTCTTTAGTTTTGCCTCCAGATGTCTCCAATTTTGTTAACTAACTTTTGTAATATTACTAAATGTTACAACATGGCGCAAATGATTACAGCTCAGTGATTAGGAAGTGTTTGGCCTCAAAAGTTGAGGGTTCTATCCCAGCTCTGACAAGTACACAGTGTGGTTGTGTCCATGGGCAAGAAACTTTACCCCTTTGGCTTTTTGTTGTTGTGCATTAGTTGAAGGACAAACAAACTCCATGTTCAGGATATGAGATTGTATTTGTACCTGGAGTTGTGTTTTGTTTCATTCACAGATGTTTAACTCACAAGCTCTGCAAATTTAGGCTGAGTTCTTCTCTCAAACAGAAAACACTCCGTTCCACCTTGTGATGTCATGTGGTAATATAGGAAGTGCTCCACTGTGTTTTTAAACTCCACACACTTTCACTAGAATGATTTGGGTCAGAGAGTGTACAGTGTGTGTGTGTGTGTGTGTGTGTGTGTCCAATCCACTTTATTTCTGTAGCACATTTCATTTCCAAAGTGCTGCACAAAAAATAGCAATAGTAACAATAATAATATAATGATAAAATAAAGGCTCAGGTTTAATCACTCTTGTCTTAAAACAATAAAACCAGTAAAATAAAATAAGAACAGCAATAAATAAATAAAAGCAATAATATAATTAATACATTCAACATAAATAAAAGACACAGAGGAACACACAACTCATGCGGTGTTGAAAGCCAGAGAGTAAAAGTGGGTCTTAAGATGAGACTTAAAACCCTCCATTGTGGGGCTGTTGGGACATGGGGGCAGAGAGTTCCAGAGTGGGACCGGTCACAGAGAAGACCCTGCCCTTCCTGATTTTAACTCTGGTCTTAGGCCTCACAAGCTGAAGCCCTCGGACCTCAGAGATGTAAATTTGGATGAGGTCCCAGACGTACTGCAGGGTCAGTCCATTCAAAGCTTTCACTACAAACAATAAAATCTTAAAATCAATACTAAATTTAACAGGAAGCGAGTGCAACGCCGCGAGGATTGGGATAACATGCTCTCTTCTTCTTTTGCTTCCTGTTATAAGACACTTTGGACTAACCACAGTCAAGTGTGTTTTGTGAGATGCCAGAATAAAGTGCTTTACAGCAGTCCAGGCGTGATGAAATAAAAGTGTGCACGACTTGTGTATGTGTATGTGTCTGTGTGTATTAAACCTTCAGAAATCGATTTTGTAGTACTCTTTTCTTACACAGCAACCAGAAACTCGTGATATCACCTTTGCCACTGTGCGTATAACAAGGTGTTAGTGATTAGCCATCGTACTTCAGTGATTTCACTCTGGGAATGTTGTGGATACAGAGGTTGCCTATAACTCACCTCCAGAATGGGAGTGAATGAATAAATAATGATCTGGAGCACTTTGGGGAGCTTGTAAAACTTGAGTAATGCAAACTCATTATTACTAAAATCTTCAACTTTTAAAGGTCCCACACAAGGTATTACACAAAACTGACTCTCCTGAGCTTGAAGTCATGTGGTAATGTTGTTCATTAGAAAATCATTTCAAAAGAAACACAACCAAAATAGATTATCTTTAAATAGTCTTGAGTCTTGGGCAGTATTAATAATTTGTCACATATGGGGCTTGTTTAGTTTCTGTGAAAGTTGACTCCTGACTCATGCGTTCCGGCGGAGTAATACAGTGTCTTTATGCTCATGCCTCCTGTTTCTGAAGTTAGTCACAGCTCCACGCACAATGAGCCAGCCCCATCTGCCCCATCTGCCCCACGCCGGGCCAGTCAGCGCAAGAAGCAACGGGCTACAGCTCCACAAAGGTCTGGCCACACTTTAAGTCCAGACAGGAGAAACACAATCATAATGAATGTCTAAGAAAAGCAGCTGATGTCCAGATGGTGGGTGGCAGGTTTTCAACTTAAGTCATGAAGGTGTATTTGGAATAACAGCTTTTAAAGAACATATATTATAATTAAACATTCTTGTGGTCTTAATTCTCTTTTAAATATGATTTTGGGCTTCTTGGGATAAGTATTTCATGTTGCTGTTGCTAATGAAAGAACTTATTTTTATTAATGAGTGCTCAGAGATGACGATTTTGGATAAATGAATGAATAAAACAAGCATGAATGAAGCAAAAATACAACTCCAAGAATGTTTTTGAAGAGGAAACAACATTATGTGGCTGGCCTTGTTCCAGCAGAGGACTAAGGATGGAAATTAGCATTAGCTACAATCCTGCATATTTACATGTTTGTGTCTTACATTATTTTGTCTTTTAATATGCATTGTCCCTTTAATAAATAAATACAAATACTATTAGCATAGTTGTGTAACATGGTTAAATTCACTTTTCAGAGGTTTTAACTATATTATAGTTGTTTTCTCTCACCATTTACGAGTGATTCGTGCAGGTTTAAGGAGTCTTTAATCACTTATTTTCTAGATGTCATATTGCCGATCATCCCCTGATTTCAGCACCAAGTTTACATTGAGGTTAGTTCCCATTGGGCACCACAGTTTTCTAATGTGGAAGTCAGTGGACTTGTTTATTCTATTAAGTCGTTTTCACTAGAAAGGACCACGCCACAACAATGAAATACAATAAAGATATTTACTGACGGTGGATAGATGCGATGGCTGGGGGGAGACTCAGGGTGGGGGCTCCGTCTCCAATCTAAAATAGTCACCCATCTGATTCAGAATCCCGCATCGTTGAAGATGACATTTTCAGACTGAAGGATGAATGAGAAAGTGGGTGGGAGGAAAGGGATGACAGAGTAACTGAAGGCGTAGTTGGGATAAACTGTGGTTGGCTGGAGAGGAGGTTGAGTCTACCTCCTAAACCTCAGTTAATCATATTATCTTCATTTAGATAAATATTATGATTTTAAATGTGAAAATCATATTATCCGTGGGCCAAATGCAGCCCTCAAACCAATGTTTATTGGCCCTGGTATTGTTGCAATCCTGCAAAACTGGTCCAAATGACCAAAAGTAGTATTTTTTTTCCAGCAAATTTTGAAAATGCTTTGCTATAACTCCAATAACAAACTGTGTGATGTGGTACAGGCTGAACATATATTTCTAGCCTATAGTTGCTCTGTTGACTTATCTTCAAATGCATTTTGAATGATTCTCTTCACTGTCTTGTATCTGCGGCCCTCTGCTCCATATAAAGTTTCAGTATTGGCTCTTGGTGAAAAAAGTTTGGACACCCTTTTAATGCAGTGTTTCAGATTCTTGCAGCTAAAACCTGGAACAATCTTCCTGAACATGTGAGACAGGCTCTCCTTAGACTCCAGGCTCAAAACAATTCTGTTTAGTTGTGTGTATGACTGAAAGGTTTTAATTTTTCATTACACACTCTTCTCTTCTCTCTCATTTAATGCCTCTCTTTTAATTCCATGATGATTACTTATGTTTTGATTTGCTTGTATTGTGATTTTAATATATTTCTTATTCTGTAAAGCACTTTGAATTGCTTTCTCCACAAATTGTGCTGTACAAATAAAATCGCCTTGCCTTGAATATGGCTGTATAGCCGAGAAGCACAGTAGGTCTTTTTTAAATGCTCTTGTCTAATCCTTTATTTTTTTATTTTATGTTTTTACGTTTAGCTCTAGACTGTACTTTTAACGTGACTTAAAATCCCAAATATTTCTCATTACACAAGTATTTGTCACTTCTGCCTCTGTAGTGCCGCTAAGTTCATTGGCAGGGCTGTGAGTGGCAGGTGTGTGGGGGCGGGGCTTCTCGGTGGGGGGGTGCTCGGAGCAGAGGAACACACTTGTGCATTCGCTCTGATAAAAGATTGAGTGATTTCTGTATGAAAAGTTCTCTTTGAATACTACGCCTTTAAGCCTGCTGGTGTCAAAGCGCAGCGTGAACTCTGATATTTTGGTATATTTGAACATGACACACATACAAGCGCTGTACCAGAGCAAAGATGAGAGTTGACACTGCTGTTTTGTTCTGTTTATTCATTTGTTTAGCTTTATTATCGTAGATGGACAATCAGATCTATTGTGTTTAAAATGTCCAATTTGGCTGCATCTTTTTTTTTTTTTTACATGTGAATTTAGTGAAATTTTTAGGAGTTTTAAGACAGGTACTAATTCTTGCCTTCATCTTATAGATCTTAGAATGGTGTAGCTAAAAGGAGTTAAATGCAGAACAGGCTGTATGACTGGATCTGTGCAGATGATCTTATTGTGTTCAGCCTGAGCAGTGCAGGTCTCCAGGAACTACTGAATGTCTGTTCCATTACGGTGTGACATTTGATTAGAACTAAGGATGATAAATATGTAATGTTTCCTCAATTTGTATGTAATAAATACAAATATGCAGGACATTTTATCACAGATGAAATGACAGATGATGAAGACATCTACAGACGATGTTGCATGACGTATGCACAGGCTCACATACAGGTTTAGAGCCTGTACAGTGGAAGTGAAAAAGACACTTTTTTAAAGTATATTGTACTGCATTATATACGGCAATGTGGTCACTACAAAAGGGCGAGAGTACGCAAACTCACTGTGTCAGCAGCAGGGATGGGCATTCGATTAAATTTTCTTAATCGATCTTCGGGAAAATTAACGATCGATTTTTGATTAATCATTAACATTTTATATTAAAATTATCATCACTATTATTACTATTACTAATCTGCATAAATAAACTCAACTTTACATCATATAAACCATAACCACGATAGAGCCACATCAGCCCGTGTGAGATTAGAATGTGTTTAATGCAGCTTTAAACATTTGTTTACGTCTTACAGAAATGAAAATTAAAACCACATGGCTCATTTGCGTAAGCGAAAAAAATACGCTCTTTCCTTGTGCTGATGTGGTTCAGCTTCGGCTGGACTAAAGGACACGTCTCAGTGGAATATGAGTGTTCTTTCTGTGACAGAGGATATGATGAGGCTGGTGAGTCTGTTCTGTGCCTATGTCGCGTTGGAGATACTGCGTATACATGCGAAACCGATACTCAAAAAAAAAAAAAAAGATCCATCCATCCATCTTCTCCCGCTTAATCCAGCTGGGTCACGGGGGCATCTTGCTGCCCAATCCTCATAGCACCTGACCCCCCTATGAACCCCTCTGCAGGTGGTGAGCCCACAGGAGGGTGGACGTCATGGTCCTTGATGTTAGTTCATAGGGGTGCGAGCATGTGTTTTTGAGTTTTGGGGGAAACCGGAGTACCCGGAGGAAACCCATCCAGACACGAGGAGAACATGCAAACTCCACACAGAAAGGCCCAGGCGACCCGGGGATCAAACCCACAATCTTCTTGCTGTGAGGCCTGAGTGTTGCCACTCAGCCACCGTGCCGCCAAAAAAAAAGATCATAACCGGGATACTGATGTGCAGGTAAAAACACCCTTATACGCAGGGCCGGCCCCCCCATTAGGCAACATAGGCAAATGCTAAGGGCGCCGCCGCTCCACTAGGGGGCGTCGAGCGCAAAAATCGGCGATGGGGGATAAAATCCTCCACTGTCTAAAACATCGTCACTATGAACTGTTTGATTTCTTGTGAGGATCTGTACTCTGGCAGTATTTTTTTTTTTTTGCAATCCAAGGGGCGCCACCTGAAATCTTGCCTAGGGTGTCAAAATGGTTAGGGCCAGGCCTGCTTATACGGATATAGTGATCTCCAATGAGCCATAGACGAGACGTGGGACTGTGGGGCCACAGCTCCAGTGTTTGTGCTGTGAGACGCAGCCTCGACTCATCACGCTACATTATGCACAGACACTTACATTCGGTTTGTCAATTAAAATGAACGTGATCGACGAAATTCTTAATGATCAATTATCAATTAATCGACTAATCATGCCCATCCTAGTCAGCAGGCAAACAATCACCGTTTAATGTTTAGGTTTATCTGTCACCTTCAAGACTGTGAGAACAGTTATTATGAGCCTGACTAACTCAGTACCACAAGGTACCAGTCTGAACTGTGGAGACACGAGCACTGCAGTCTGCTGTGAATATTGTGTTCTTGAGTATTTTTGTTGTGTGTCTTTTTAACTCTGCACCAAGAGTCTGTAATAAAGTTTGATGATGATGATGAAGCAGATTTATATTACTCCTATTTGAGTCATATTTTTTGTGAACTAACAGTACTACTCAAATCAAACTAGCTTTTGTTTATTTAAAGACTCTAAAATAACTTTAACTGCAAGAATGCTAAAACTACACATTACCTTCTGAAAACTGTTAACTGTGTACGTCCATCCCATTGATTTTATTTTTATTTAATTTTACCGTTATTTACACAGGAGGTCCCACTGAGATTCAGAATTTCTTTTTGAAGGTCGCAGTAACACACACAATCAATTCAAATCAGTCAATTCAGTCAAATGTCAACGGATCACATTGTAAAACCATTTGAATCTCTCAAGAAAAACATACACGTCTCGCTCACTGCACTTTTTACAATATTCTTGAACTTATCAAGTAGATGTAAATGATTCCAAGGCCCTAGAGCTGTGGGAAAAGGCAGATTTCCTCAGCCCAGTGATGCACCAAGGGACAACGAAGAGGAACTGGGAGGAGAAGTGAAGCCGGGAGCTCAGATTAAAGAGATTACCGAGGTACTCGGGAAGGTTCCCCAGTGTGGCTTTGTACAGAAATATTAACCAATGCTGTTTTCTGATGGATTGTTATCAATGTCCAGCCAACTAAACAATGAAGATTGATGCCAACAAGAAGACGGAGACCAGTACACAATGATCGTACACTCTACAGAGAAACACAATGATCGCATACTCTACAGAGAAACACAATGATCACTTTACAGAGAGAGGGATTCGAACCATCAACCTGTGTTCACATTTGAGTTCTTTCTTACGACCCAGCTCTGCTAGGGACCGTGGAAGTAACAAAATAACCAAGATGTAAAATGGAATAAATAAGGTAATTTAAGTCAAAGGAATGTACAAGGTAAATTAAACAAAACAGGCTAAAATATGTACATAAAATGACCTGAACTAAGAAAAAGAACAGGATAACAACTTATGCCAATAACGAGTCACGTGGGTTTACACAAAAAACAAGTGACTAAAGTAAGGGACGCAAACAAAAGTAAGTGTCCCAAAGTAAAATCACATAAACCCACAAACAGAATCAAGTGACAAAACAAAAGGCACAAAACCGAACTAAACTAACCAAGTGTCTCAACACACACAAAGTCACGTACTAGTACAGACAAAGTGACTGACAGAAAGGGACACAAACTCAAAATGTCAGACTGGCCACAAAGGCCAGCAGCCTCGAACTGGTGAGATAGGGGGAGGAGGCTGAAGGTGAGGGGGCAGTGACCCAGGGTTGAAATTCCCACCAATCAGGGACCAGGGCTCTCCGAGCAGGAATCCAAATGACAAAACAAGAAATTAAAGCACACAACACAAATCAAAGAACTGGAGGCCTGGGGCCGTGGCACCCTCCCCCTTAAATTACAAAATATTTTGTAACCAACTGAATTTTGTTTAATACTTACATAAGTGCAGGTGAGATGGGGAGGTGGAAGGCAAGTGAAAACAACAGTGCCAGTGTTGGTTCTAGGTAGGCCCGATACAAGTGCCATCTCTCCCTTACCCTCAGCCTCGGGAACCGAGCCCCATCCCTGGAGCTGGGGAAGATGGGAGGCAAGAAGAACTTAGGACAAGGAAGTATGGGCAGTTGATCAGGCTGTCCACCAACCTCATCTGTGGTAATCTCCAAACAAGGCACAATCTTGCACATACCATAGCCTTCAAACAACAGCCTCAAGCAACATACTGCCAATGGTCCATCACCCCATCACCAAACACCAAGACAAAATTTCAAAAAACGAGCCAATTAAAAAACTTACCCAATACAAACCTATTAAATAGCCAATTACCAATTTATTAAGGCGGGATCGGGTATTCAGATCCCGGACGAGCCCCCAATTTGTTACTTCCGCGGTCCCTAGGAGAGCTGGGTCGTAACAGTGTGCGTGTTGTATTCCACATCAGCCTCTCTCTTCACGGAGCAGCTCATTTGTAAGAGGCTTACAGAAAGTAAACGACATGGATTTTACAGACACAACATCACTCTGATTCTTGTTATGTTGCACTCGCCTCAGTGGAGACTCTGTATGAGTGGGCTTCCTTTGACTTTAATTTAGGGGTGGGACATTAATGCAGCAATTACGATTAATTCATTACAAAGAAGATAATACAGTACAATAATTACAATAATACAACAATTATCGCAGTTCACCAAGCAACGCTGGCTGTTTGTTAGTGCACCATGTCGTGGTACACCAATTATACTGATGCACACAATTCCAACGACAACAACTGTGCATGAAAGCGTTCTGGGTCTGCTGGACAATAAATTTTGATTAAATTTCTACTAAAAATGATGGAAGTACTGAAAAAGGCGTTGTTTATTCCGAACTGTGCAGAAAAGAGTTTGCAGCTCACAGAAGCACCTCACCATACGATACTGTTTAAATGCAAAACACGTCACAGCTACACAGAACCCAGTCCCAGTCCCACCCCTACTTTAATTATAATGTGTACTGCACATTATAATGTGTGTATCCCTGAATCAGTTTTACACATCAGTCTGGGATGGCTCTTGCGTTAAGCGTATAATATCTGAATCAGAAACTGCAGAACAAGCTGAGAAATCCACTATACATAAATGGATATACAGTAGCTAACCCGCTAGCCGCCGCGTTCCAAATAGGAAGTCAGCATGAGCGCACTTCTGGCCCCATCGACTCCAATTCACCGTCTACTGAACACCTGTCGCTCCTCTGTGTAACTGCTGCTGTCAGAGTCATAAATGTTCTCTTAAAATATTCGTATTAACCCACTCTACATGATCCTGGGGTTTTTATTTTGCTATTTTCATGGTTCAAGTTTCTTATCATTTCTTTGTCATTCAGGCATGCAAGAGAAACACAGGACAGAACGAAATTTGTTCCTCAAGGCCCAGTGATTTTCTCCAGAAATAAAGAGATGAACAAATCTGGAGACTTCATTCCCAGAGGTTGCTCCCACTAGCATTAACAACAGGTTTGATTAACAGCGTTGCTCAGCAGGGGCATAACCTGGAATTTACACGAGGAACGTCAGCAGCCGTAATGTCGGTAGAGCTGCATACACGTGTACTCTTAAAAGCTTCAATTTACAATTACAATTTACACCAGAAGCAGCAGAGTTGGTCCTGTGACGCCACCTCTGTGTATTCTCATGTTTAAACACTAAACTCTGTGTAAAATAATAATAATCAGAAGAAGAAGAAAAAGACATTTTATTAATAGTGCACTTTTCATTCTATAGAATCTCAGAGCACTACCATAAAACAAGAACTTTAAGACAATATTAGCTGCTAAATACTAAAAGCATCAACAATGAGCTTTTCTAAATAAAAAAGTCTTTAGATTGGCTTTAAAAGAGTTCAGGCTCTGTGGGGCTCTCAGCTGGACAGGGAGGCAGGTCCAGAGTCATGGTGCAGCTGAGCATAAGGCTCGGTCCCCCAGCGTTTGGAGCCTAGTGGAGGGGACCTGAAGGAGCATTTAAACACTAAACTTTTTACATTGTTCATGTATTCATTCATTGCTGATTGGATGAATTATGTTTTAAATCACAAAACAAAAGGTGACAGTAGAGCCAGTAGCTGTGTCCCAAATCGAAGGCTGCAGCCCTTGAACTGGGACATGGCTCATGCTTTTAGCGGTAAGAGGCTGTATCTGCAGAGCTGCATTAATGAAGCCACTCACCATTTCACTGCTCCTTGTGCCTTTTCTTAAAGAAGTTGTACTTGTAAATTTGCTGTCTGATGCTGTAAAGTGTTTTGCATTTACCCTCCGCGGCTGTAAACCTTCTATAGTCCATCACGACTCATTCCCCGAGCTCCTGATGCGACGCACATTGTTTCCACGACTGTAATGTTTTAGAGAAAGTATTTTGAAAGGGCACCAGAAGTTTAATTTTGACACTGCGTGCCCATTTCCTCTTTTGTCCCTGCTAAAAAGCCTGAAGACACTGCAAAATTAGAATTCAAATCTATCTTGAGCAGCGCGTAGATTGTAGATTGTCCGACCAGTTAAAATGGAAAACCAAACCTGCGCATCTGCTGCACTTACGCGCTGTTACGCTTTGGTGTAAATTGGGGGCTACCTTCAACAGCCTCGCTCCTGATTGGCTCTTTGGTTGCTATGATACTCGCGGTCTGAATCCCATATATGGATCTCCACTTCAAATTCACCCCTGCAAGCCTCGTTGAGCTTCATTTGACAGGAGCCAAACGCTGTGGGTGACGTCACACTGTTAATTCACTTCTTTATAGAGTCTGATTAGTGCAGACATCTTTCTCTCTACAAATGCACAAAGCGCTTCCCTCGGCATGTTAAAAAAATCACTAAATTTGGATGAATAAAAGTATAAATAAATGAGCCTGTCCTCCAGCTTGTGTAACATGTTCTTTATAAATGAGAGATGTACAAAAGACCTATTAGAGCCATCTCCACATATGAGTCCCTTCATCAGACCATTTAAACTTAATGAAACCCATTTGTCTAGTTCATAATAAACAGCCAATTCCAGCCAAGACATTCACTGATCCATAATGGAACTCTATCAGGTATTATTAGAATGAGCCAATTGATTTTATTGTCCATTCATCTATAGCAGATTTCTGAGGGAGGTGAGGCCAGAGGGTGAAGAGCGTTTGTCATGTGGGGTTAGGGCAGCTCTGACTCTGATACTAACGTGAGTGGAGACAGAAGTGGAGGCCACAGTACTGGAAAAGTGTCTTATCAGCTCAACATGGCAACAAAAGCTGAGGGTTTGTCTGGTAAGTAAGAAAACTTGTTATATGTAGTGGGACGCTTAAAAATATTGGGAGCCTCACCAGCATATTGTGAGTTTCCCCACGATATTGCAATAAATATGGTACAGTGAGATTCATACCGTGACGATATCTTATCATGAGACTTGGATATCGTTACACCCCTACATAGGACTAATACAAATCCAATCTTTATCTTGCAAAAAAGGCAATAAGAGCAATCACATTATCAACTTATAAAGAACCAACTAATGCATTATTTATAAACCTTCAAACTCAATTTATTCGACCTTTACACTTCATATTCAAGGTAAACAACATCATCCCAGAATATTTTCAAAATCTGAAATAGCAAATATGAGCTCAGAGGTATGGCCATGTTTATAAAAGGGAAAATTAGAGCAAACATTATGAAATTGTGTATCTGTTAAAGGGCAGAGCTCCTAAAGAGACCTAAAATTGTGCACTGCTCTCATCAACTTTAAAAAGAAGTTTAAATGTTTAACTCTAAGCAGATGCATGAATTATAGGAGTGTAACGATATCCAAGTTTCACGATACAATATCATCACGGTATGAACCTCGCGGTGCGATATTTATTGGGTTATGGTGGGGAGGCTCATGATATTACGATATTCTACAGAATAATAAGACTGATTATAAAATGCTTTGACCAGTCATTTGGTACAACATGTATTGTTATTAGGGAAGGAACGAAATCCAAATCTCTCTGTACGATATTTTCACCATAAACATCTCACCGTACCAGATTTATTACAATATCTTGTGGAGGCACAAAATTGTGAATCTGCTCCTTTTTCCTCTAAAAATGCTTCACAAGACTGAATCCAAAGAATGAAGATTTCAAAGTGCTTAGAACAGTTATTTTTTCATGTAGTCTGCACTGAAATGGAGCAAAGGATCATGGTCTATGTAGTTCTCTCTGTTTTTTTAAGCTATTTCTGCAGTAGAACTATTCATTTAAGCAAAAACACTTGTGATTTGATATATTGTGATGCTCCACGATATTATTGTGAGACCTTTGACGATACGATATCAGCATATTTCAGTTATTGTTACATCCCTAATGAATTATGATATTTAGTTTGTTCTCTAGTACTTTGCTGTACTGTTATTGATTTGTTTGTTTCGTCTCACTGTATTTATGAATGAACTGGTGTCAGGATGATGCTCTGACAAAAGAATAAAGAGTAAAGGCATAATAAGCTCAAGCTTCAGCCAACACCTTTCTGGTCTGTGTATGTTAAATATGACTATCTGTGGAATAATGTTACCGAAATAAACAAATCAATTAAAAAAAAAATCTCATCATGGTGAGTAATTAGGATGCTCTGAATGCATAAGGAAAGTGAGGACTTTACTTAGGACCACTGTAAACCGTTTAAAATGCACAGATGGTAAAGCTGCTAACGATAACTGTTGTTAAAATGCAGGTTTTTGTTGTAACACAAGTACTAAGGTCTTATCATCTGAATTTCCTCGGTTATACAGGAATCAATACCTGTGCTGTGTTGTTAATTAGATGAATCATAATCACCATAATATTTCAGACCTTCAGCAAGTAATGCAAACAAGCTTCACAGAGCGGCATGCTGGGTAACAGAACACAATGAGGACGGTAATGTGTGGTGTACAGAGGGACAGGAGAGGACACGTTCAAAAGCATGCCTCTCATTAGCAAAGTCATCATTACAAACACATTAGCAATTAGACCAGACAGAAAGAAGCATGCAAACATGTTTTTCAATTAGCCTTTCAATAACTAACAAAAAATGCTGTTTAGAGGGTTATTTGGATTCAGTACCAAGTGTGAAAAGGATTTGCAGTTAAAGTACTAAATAGGAGGTATTAACACATAAAATATTTAGATTGTGTTACCTGTTATTATTTTGAGAATGCTATAGTTACCCCCAAACTAATGAAAATGTGTAATTCATTTTGTTTTTGCCAATTCCAGTCACCCCTCCCTTTGCTCTCTATGCTAAGGAGTTGTGTTTTGTTTCATTCACACATTTTTTTTAAAACACAAACCCTGCATATTTAGGCTGACACTCAAAAACGAAAAACACTCCATGTGATGTCATGTGGTGATACAGGAAGTGCTCCACAGTGTTTTTAAACTCCACACACCTTCACCTTCTGTGTCTTTTATTTACCCATTCATCCATTGATTTTCTTCCTTTCATCCAGGGCCAGGGGGCAGCAGTTTAACCAGGGACTCCCAGACTTCCTCACCCCAGACACTTCCTCCAGCTCCCCCAGGGGGATCCTGAGGTGTTCCCAGTCCAGCCCAGAGACATGGTCCCTTCAGTGTGTCCTGGGTCTTCCCCGGGGCCTCCTCCCAGTGGAACATGCCCAGAGCACCTCCCGAGGGAGGCATCCAGGAGGCATCCGGAACAGATGCCCGAGCCACCTCAGCTGCTTCTCTTAGCCTGGAGGAGCAGCAGCCCTACTCTGAGCTCCTCCCTTACGGATACAAGCGGACTTGTATCATTTATTTATTTATTTTGCCCCAGGCCTCCAGTTCTTTGATTTGTATTGTGTGTGTTTTAATTTCTTGTTTTGTCATATGGATTCCTGCTGCGAGAGCCCTGGTCCCTGATTGGTGCGGCCAACAGTCGGCCACTCCCACCTCACCTCCAGACTCCTCCCCCTGTTTAAGGAGATCAGCTTCACCTGTTCAGGGCTGCGGGTCTTTGTGGCCAGTCTGCCATTTTGTGTTCGTGTCTCATTAGTGTTGTTAGTCTAACTTTGTGTGTGTGAGCCACTAGTTTAGTTTAATTCTGTTTTGTGTCTTTTTAGTTGTCACTTGATTTTGTTTGTAGTTTTAGGTGACTTTTGTTTAGGGGCATTTGTGGACCTGTTTTTGGAACAAAACTCGTTATATTTGAGTCCTGTTATTTTGCTTCCTAGTTTAGGTTAGTTTCTGTACATATTTTAGCATGTTTTGTTTCATTTACCGTGTACATTCCTTTTAATTAAATTACCTTATTTATTCCATTTTCCTTCTTGTTTTCCATCTTTTTTGTTATTTCCCCTGCTCCTAGCAGAGCTGGGTCGTAACATGGCTTTTATCTATTTGTTGCTATTCTCTGGTTTTAGCTCTTATTTTATTTGACTGGTTTTATTGTTTTAAGACTAGTGTAATTAAATCTGAGCGTTTATTTTATCATCATTTTTGTCATTGTTGGTCTTACTCTGTATTTGTGCGGCACTTTGGAAACTGTTTATAAAATGTGCTATAGAAATAAAGTGGGTTGGATTCACTAGAAGTGTTCCTATCATTTCAGCCCTGAAATTGCCAATCTCTTCAGAACAAAAAGTAAAAAAAGCTGTGAACTTGAAAACTACCGCTGATTGGAACAGAACACAACTCCAGATATGTTTTTGAGGAGGTAACAACATTCAAACATAACTTAAAGCTCACAAGAGTCATTTTTGTGTAGTATAACGCCTTTAAATAACTCACTGAATATTCTACTAAATATTTTTTGACAAAACAAAGGGTGATTAATTTGAGATTGAGTTTTTTACTTTTTTCTTTCCTACATAATTCCATATACCTCGCTTCGTATATTGTATATCACATGTAGAAAGTAGTAAACATAAAGAAAAAAAAGCACTGAATGAAACTTCTGACTTGTAAATTGAACAAAAAAACAAAAGCAAAAGTCTAGTCAAGTTAGGATCTGCCAGTGGAATAAGACTTTTTGTACTTAAAATATGAAAATCATCTTGCTACACTTCAAATAAGAAAAACAGCAACTTTTTGCACTTAAAACAAGAAAATCAAATGTAAATCAAATGTTGCTTGAATTAAGAAAAAAAAAACTTATTCCACTGGCAGAAAGGTCCGTGTACTTTTTCGTTCATTCATTATTCTATTTTGGGAGTGGCACGAGAAATGAAAAAGGACTCGATGATTTTTTATGATTGAAAGTAACTTGTGAAATGGAATCCAGCGCCATGTTTTGACATTTTTTTGTTATTGAAAATGAATTATTGAAAGGGAAAAAGCAATTTGTAAAAATGGCATTCTGAATTGTGTTTTAGTTTATTTGCGGTTTAGGTTTGGTGTGGCCTGGAACTAGATCGTCTACCCGTAAGCTTTTGGGCGGGTTAGGCGCAGTTTGTAGGCTGTAGGCTCATCCGCGACATGGCGTCTTTGGAGGCACATTATAGCCGTGTCCCAATTCAGAAGGCTGCAGCCTCCTGAAGCTGCATAGGCTGTAGCCTTCGAACACACCTCCGCGGACCGCATGGCCCAGCAACCGAGACACGCTGCTAAAGCCTAATGCTAACAACACGCACCTGCAGATTACGCACGGGTAATCAAACTGTCACATTTTGAGAACAAATTATTCTAATAATTCTAATCCACATTTTATGGCTAAAATATTGCTGTTTCTCCAATACATCTAAAATAGGCTAAATTACCTTAAAGTTTCAAAAACAGTGATGAGATATGCATTAAGTAATTTTAAATTGATAAGGG
Organism: Odontamblyopus lacepedii; assembly: GCA_034769755.1. Lineage (NCBI taxonomy): Eukaryota > Metazoa > Chordata > Actinopteri > Gobiiformes > Gobiidae > Odontamblyopus > Odontamblyopus lacepedii. Next base: position 11,673,692 of record CM068348.1, on the reverse strand, counting down.
ATTACATGTATACAGGGAATGCATTTAAGTCATTTTATAAAGACTCTCCTTTGAGAAAAGATGGTTTATTAAACAATCAAATAAACTTCTGGAAATACTTTGTCATAATATGAATAGTCAAACATCAAACCCATCACACACGCACACAATGCATTCATAGGTTAATAATAAATAAATAAAACATGTCAGTGTACTCCCATTGTGTAACTTTTTTTTTTTTTACAGAAGCAGGTGCCAATCCAAAATGAACAAATTATCTTTGCCAAATATGATCAGATTGAATACTGCTTCACTGCAGTACAATAGTGCATTCTTATAGTACATGTAATTATAGTTACTATTAAAAGACATCAAATAATTGGGACATCTCACCATGAATCAAATGTCACAGTGAAAAACGTTCAGATAAACTTATTCTGAACCTAAACTGTATGGAGACATCACTATTAGGACACATTCAGGACAGCAGCGGGTGCAGGAAGCCAGATGCAACCAGAGGCCCCACAGGTCTTCTGCAGGTTGTGACTCAGAGGCTGTGACTCTGCAGGTTGTGAGTCTGCAGAAGTCCTCAGTGACTCTGGACATTAACAGTGGAGACATCTTGTATCTTCTGAAGAAGGAAGAGCAGAATGAACCTTACATCTGATTGGTTCTGTTGGTTCAAAGTCCTGTCCTGCAGAGTGAAAACCTCTAATGACACACACATTAAGAAAACTACCAACTATTACAGGAAAATGAGGTCCACAGAACATGTACATTCACATCCAAAGTGTGTTGTGTCCTCATCCAGGAAGTTGCAGATGAGAAAAGAAAATTCATATAAAACATTTCAAACAGTTTTCTCATTGTTATATTACATGTGACTGGCCTAACAGACACAGGTGTATTCCCAGAATGAAATGCATGTGTGGGAAGCTTATATTACGTGATTTACAAGTAAATATTATTATACTGCATGAAATAATGTCACCCCTATGAACTAACATCAAGGACCATGTTGTCCACCCTCCTGTGGGCTCACCACCTGCAGAGGGGTTCATTGGGGGGTCAGGTGCTATGAGTATTGGGCAGCAAGCTGCCCCCGCGACCCAGCTGGATTAAGCGGGAGAAGATGGATGGATGGATGGATGAAATAATGCATGTTTTTACCTTACCTCCAAGCTACCCCTGTCTGTGAAAACGTGGCGTTTCTTCCTCTTTAATCACTCCATGGTCTTTTCCCCTAACCGTAAAAAAAAAATACTGTTTGATGGAAATCTGTCTAAATATGAAAGTTTGAGCGGACTTGCTTAGCTGTAAATTACTAGCCAAACTTTTAGCTCAAAGCTCCAAAGTTCACGCAGTTAAAAACAAACTTTTTTGACTGTTTTGTGGGAGTTATGGCCATATTTTAAGTTTACTGTTGTGTTAGTGATGATTTCCAATAGTTAAAAGTGTGTACTCACATGCCTGCTTATTGCTCCGTGTTTTTCGCTGCGTGTTTTTGCTGTTTTTGAACATGACAGCCGCTGCGCGGTGCATGCTGGGATATTGGAGGCCGCGAATGTACTTCCGGGTGAAACATACCATGAAATTCAAATAAGAATAAATAAAATATTACAAATTAAAAACGATCAGAAATGTATCCATTTTTCTAATGCCACAATTTGACAACGGTAATACATTTTGAAAACAAAATAGAGCCCTTTCTGGTTGTATTGTTTTAAATAAAACACCAAGCTGCACCCTTTTTAAAATTTCATCTGTCAGTCCAAAATAGAATAATGAATGAACGAAAAAGTACACGGACCCAGAAAATTTTACTTGTCAAGTTGAATCTACTCAATAAAGTTAAATGTTCTTAATTGAAGTCATTTTAACTTATCGTTTTGTTTTTTTAAGTCCAAAACTTTGGACACACTGTCTCATTTATTTATTTATTTTCATTTATTTATTTATTTATTACTACTTCCTATCTTTTATATAAATGGGTCAATGACCTATAAGGATTTTCAACAGGCAAATTTTAAAATATAAAAAAAAATAGTTTCTATTTTTAGTTTTTTATGTACATGAATGCAACCTTAAAAAATGGCATGTGGTGCGACCGAGAATAACCTTAAAATTGTTGTATTTTCTAAACCATGGCAGAGATATTAATCTAAGTTCTGAGTAATATGAAGTGTTGAAACAAACTGTTGCATTTCTTTAGATTTTTAATGCATATTCATATTTTCTTTTGCTGTTCAATATGACAGTCGCCTGCTTGTGTTTAATGAACAAACTACTGCCCTGGAAAATGCATCAAATGAAGAAAAATGCCTAAAGAACCATTCACCCAAGTCGACTTTGTCTGTTATTAAACTCCAGCCATAGAATTCCTGCTGTTATTAGTCCCACCACATGACATTTTAACACTTTAAGTACAAAAAACATGCAGAGTAACTCATGATTTCTGAAAAAAAAAAAGATTTGGTTCCATGGAGGTCAGAGGTGCTACAGAAATGTGGTGAATTATTATGACATTTGAACCTTTTTAATTGAGGAAATTACAATTGGACAGAAAATGTAAGTGTCATGTCATTGACCCAAATACAAATACTCAAATATATGAAGCAAGATATATTTTGTGAATTATGTAGAAAAAAACACAATGAGATGATGAGTCCAAACTTTTGACTGCTATAAAACTCCCTATTTAATCCCCCTTTTAATTAAACCCAGTTGAGCAGCTCCAAACACTCAGCGCTGTTTGGGAGTCCACAAGTCAAACCCTACAAATGAATTCTACCCGTTTATTCTTCCCTCTCTTGTCATTCCCCCTTCCATAAAGTCCTATTATGGAAATGGCCCTGCTCCTTTATGCATGCACGCTCTCCCTGTGTTTTCCACAAACAACATGGCTACAATCCTCCAACCAAACACTGCACCTGAATAATTAACTGTGGCCATTTTGTGTTAATGCATCTAATTAGAATGTTGTTTGATGACATAAATAATTCATGCATCCCTCCTCTGTCCCGTGGATCTACAATTCAAATGCAGACACTTAGCTGGAGACGGGCCTCTTTAGGTTCATGGAGAGTTTGGTGACCGAGGGAGCTGTCTAATAACTGGAGGCATTCAATACACTTGTGACACATACACACATACAGTACATACTGTGTTACTGTGGTAAACATGAGCAAGATACAAAGTGTGTAATATTTTACTTCAACCTATGTGGTATTTAAAGGTCCTTTATTATGTGAAATGAACTCTTGTGAGCTCTTAAGGTGCACTGTGGAACTTTTCTGCACTGCAAAAAAGCTGGGCCAAAATTTAAGATATAAACACTTAAATCTGTCAGAAAGTGTCTTAAAAGTAGTGAAATTATTTGTCCATGCAGTGAGATCATTTTACTTGACAAGTTGTCTTAAAATAAACTCCCTTTAGACTAGAATGAAGCCGTCTCAGAACTAGGAAGTAGATAATAAACCTGAAAGCAAGATGAAGAACCTAATAAAAGTTTTAAAATCATACTTTTCACTGGGGGGATGTTATTGCTTTGTCTACATTTCCAAAACTTCACCTTGTGATGTCATGAAGTAGTAGTTTTCAAATGAACAGCTCCTTTTACCTTTAGTTCAGTAGACATTGGAAATTCCAGGACTGAAATCATCCAAATGACTCTATTGAAGATGTATGAAGTGTATAAGTGCATTATTGCATGACATCACAAAGTGGATCAAGAGTGTTTTCAGTTTGGGAGAAGCATTAATTAATTAATCATTGCATTTATACAGCGCCTTTCATGACACCCAAAGCCCTTTACAGCTCATTATTCCTTCACTCTGCACTCAGTGGTGGTAATGTGACTAAATGTGCAGGATTTGTGTGTCAGACGTATGTGAATGAAACAAAACACAACTCCAGGCAAGTTCACGTGCTGCCACCTTCTTGTCTCTCCATCGTTTGGCCTGAAATGTTCCACAGAATGGCATAAAACTTGTATCTTCATGGAGACAAGGTTACTCCCCTAACTGTGGGGTCCACATAAGCAGCAGGTCAGATCTGTAGAGAACTGTGACACAGAAGTCCCATGAGCCGGGGTGGAGAGGCCATGGTGCCAGGATACATGCACACTTATACCCACGTTTCACTTACTTGGGCGATTATCGATATCCCAGAGTTTTCCTCACAAAACATCTCAACAGTCACACACTGCACACTGAATTGCTGCTCAGACATTCCTTTCGCCATAGCCTTTGTTTCATTTCCAAACTTCACTTTCACTTCAACCTTCAACCAACATGTTTAACTTGTGCTTGTCTGTTGAAACTGCTAAATGCTCTAGATGTACTTTTAATATTGCTTATTTATTATTGTTTTTATCTCTCTTGGTCACGGGGCCTCAAGGAACACATTTTGTTCAGTCATGTGTTTCGTTTACATGCTTGAATGACAAATAAAGACCCTTGAACTATGCCATTATGTCTTTTTCGTCAAAAAGAACCCACGACAAGAGGTGACCCCACTTCAGTAAAAAGGCATGTTTTTCAAAGTATTTTTATAACTAACACTGGATCAATACAAGGTGTGTGCCATATGGCTGAACATCCCACTTAATTACTGCACCTTTAAATGTCCCTCACTTTAATGGTCTGACGTAATAACTGCACAATACTGAATCTTCTCGTTAAGTTTCCCATCTGCTTTCTGCTGCTAAATAAACATACAGATGGTGTCTTTAAGGTGCACTGTGTAACTTTTGTGGGGGAGTTTCCACCACCTGCTTGTGTTCCATATGTGGCATTAAAATGACGTGATATAAGTTCTCCGCCCCCGTCCAAGTCACTCGCCGAGGGATTTCTGAATATGTATTGTGCTGAATGTCTCAAATTTGATTAATTTAATTACCATTGTATTACCATTGTAAAAATTAGACTTAAGTGTTTTTTTTATTATTATTTTTTTGTATTACATCCAAAATGTATGTCCTGTGTGAGCTTCACTTGACAAGTAAAATGATCTGCCCGTGGAACAAGACTTTTTGTGCTTAAAATATGAAAATACATCTTGCAACACTTAAAATAAGAAAAACAACTTTTTGCACTTAAAATACGAAACAAAATCAAATGAAGCTTTAATTAAGGAAAAAAAAACACTTATTCTATTGGTTGTCAAAGTTGAAATTGAAGTAATTTTAACTTATTTGTTGTTTTTTCCACAACTGTATGGTAAATACCATACAGTTGTGTTTTATCTTAAATTGGGCCTAGTGTCGTGTATAAACACTACTCTATTATTCTACATTCAGTAATAGGGAGGTATTCAATTGAATCAAATTTGAAGCAAATCAAAGCAAATCCAGGCTTATCCTAAAATCCTGAGCTGAATCTACCTCCATCCCCAGTTTAAACCTCAAGTCGTTCCATGGCAGAAATAGCCTGAGTCTGACAAAAACTCAGGCCTGAACTTTAAGCCGCGCTTTGTGCTCACTCGCAGTGACTCTGAGAAGGCCAGAGCAATGGAGCAACGACATCACGGGAAATGGGCCAAAATTTTGATGTTTTTCATGATCTGACTAAACAAGAGAAGAGCCACAGTGCACAGACACAGAGTTTGATTTGGGAGACTGAACTTTTCCGCTCATTCTGATCTGAGGAGTGAGAGGAAAGACAGGACTCCTCCTCTCCTGGTCGCTCTGCGAGTAGAGAGGAGGAGGCTGCATAGTGTGGACTCTGGAGCCTGGTTAATGCGCCTGGGGAATGAAGTTGCCTCACCCCTTCCCGATGTGCGGTAGTACGTGCAGAGCTTAAGTTCCACTGTGCGTAAAAGTAAAGCTGTAACGGAACTCTTCACATGTTCCCGAACAAGAAACGATAAATTCCGAGCCAAGGTTTTTGCAGTTTGACAAGAAGTGAGAGATGAAGGAATGAAGAGAGAGACAGACGTGATGAAAGAGCAAAAAGACAGAACCCACTGAAAACCAGTTCATCCTCATCTTTCAAAAACAAAGGAAAAAAAAGTCTAATCAACCAATGATTCCGCAACCCTCTGTTGAAAATCTCTGGTATAAAATGTATCTACTGTACCTTTAAATTCAATCAGCCTTTTTAAATACTTGGCCATGAAAATCAAACTGTATTTTCACAGTCATAGCGCTGTATTTGATTCGACGGCTGCATTAAACTCCGAGAAGTTCCCCCTTTGCATCTGTTACATAATGGAGCTTATGCTGCTGCTCGGCCGATAGACAGAGGGACCCGGAGCGCATGAATGTTTAAACAATGCCATGAAATAAGCATAGATCTCCAGTAATTAGCCGGCACCTCTGCTCTTCTGCCTCTCCGTTTGTCTCTATGGCCACACTTTTTTGTCTAAGCATTGGGTTTGTTATTATTGGAACAAGCCGCCACTGCTCCCATTTTCAGATCACACAAGAATAATTGCTCTGGTACACTGCCATTTGTTACTTTTTGGGTTTGTTTTTTTTTTATTCTATTTTTCAGTCTGAAAGGAAGAAGAGAAATAAATAGTGTTTACTGATGGAGAGGGGGGAGGTGACCATGTCCTTTGAGACTTGAAATATTTGTTTTTTTTGATTGAAAATTTAAGGTTCAGATGTTTTTCTATTTGTAAGTCTTTTTTATCCGATCAAGTCCCACTGAGTACAAACGATTGGCAGGTGCGTCAGCCAATCAGGGTCCATCTACATCAAAACAGATGTGGCTGCTTATGAGGAAAAAATAAAGATATATATATATATATATATATATATATATATATATATATATATATATATCACAGGACAGTGAAAAACGGCTCAGATTTCTGTTCACAACAAGCCAGCATTAAACAAATCTGACTGGGTTTGGTTCTGGCTTGAGATGCGACATGGCTTCATTATGACATGCCACTATTTAGACGTGCCGGTATTCTGACACTTCTTTTACTTATCTCATGTCTGGTGATGTATAGGCCCTTGGTGGCACGTCCTCCGGTTAGTCTCATGTCTTCCCTTCTCGCTGCGCTCCATTTTCCGTTTCCTCTTTCTCTTGCCTCAGGTGTTCTCTCTGTCTGCCTCTTAAGAGAAATCCTGGCCCAACTATGGTCAGTCGTATTGAGTGGGAGGGAAAGTTCAATTAGTTCAGTTTGCTCCTCCCTTAGTTTAGTCCTTTTACTCCCAGGTAGCACAGCAAAATAAAACAAACAATAAAAAGCATAAGAACATAAACCAATAGACCCAGAGTAAACAGGACTTATTCTAACCAGAGGAACATGAGAGATCATTCTCTCACATCTAGTTTACCCAGGCGTGTCTCTTGCTGTTCTTCTCAACAATTATCAAGTCACACACAAAACCGACGCACACAATAGCCGACTTCATAATGACAGATATTTGCCACATTTACCACATCACTTTGCAATTCATGTTATCTAACCCCACACACGCCTCTGCACAGAACAGGCAGACTGACTGAAATTTCACTCCACGTCAGACTTACATACATAAACATCCTTGTATCCTGCCTGTATCCTCGTACTTTACTATCGCACTCATGGAGGAAAACTCAGCTCCAAAACACACAGTGAATCTGCATTTAACTTCAGCAAGGAATATGAATGACACTATTGGCAGAAAAAAAGGGAAAAGAATAAATGCATAAATAGCAAAGGAGCAATGGGGAATGAAAGGAGAAGAGTGGAAGGAATAGGGAAAGGAAGAACAGAAATTATTTACAAGAATAATCATTTTTTCCTTGTTTTTATTTTTTATTTTCCCTCTCGTCTGTACATCTCTTCTGTTTTATTCCTTACCTACTCACACACACACACACACACACACACTCCCATATAAGAATAGAAGCCGTTCTGATTGTCTCGTCACCCCTTTAAATCTTGATATTTGCACTCCCCATTCTGTCGAGTCAAAATGTCTTATGTCCTTTACTGTTTGTATTGTCTTTAAACCGTTCCAGACCGATGGTAGATAGAAACATACCTTTTTCCATGAGAGTTGTGGCTTTCCCAGCATATTTCTAGTATTATCCTACGTCACACACTCGCTGTGTGATGATGTAGGGAAAACAAGTGTCCAACAGGAACAGGAACTTTGTTTTCCACCTAACACATGCGCTCCATCCATTTTGATCGGCCCAAACTTTGCCAAAGAGTGAAGTGAGTTAAGATGGTCGATGCTCTGAGCGTCTGTGTTCTGAACAAGCAAAAAATCTGGTTTAAGTGCACTTATTTCTCAAATAAGTGGCAAATTATGCATCTTGGTTTGTGTAATTGCGCATCCTTTGATATTTTTATTTGAAAGGTTTATTTCAGTCCAAATGTACAAATTTAAATGTGATAAACACCATGGAAATGCAGGAAGTGACGTGGCTCTGGCCCTGGACCTGACAGGAGCTGTTTCCACTGACACCAGGAAAGTCATTGCACTTTTTTTTTTATTTTTTTTTTTTTGAGGCAATAAGGATATTTTTAGTTTACTTACAGACTTGATATTTTGCAGTTTTGTAGCTAAGGCCCTAAATTAAGCATTTTTATTTCCAAAAGTGTTTATACATGTTTGCTGTGTGTTTTGTATGAAAGAGTGTGAATTTTATTTTACATTATTACAGCCATATGACACAACTACAGCAGCAGACTGTGAAATAACAGTTTGGACTGAGCAAAAGGATGTAGAACACTTCATTAGGGGGTAAAAGGGGCAGTTTTAATAACAAAATTAAGAAAAAAATCCAGGTGAGGGAAAATGTACTAAAATAACTCTTAGGTCTGGAAAGGTTTTAATATTGTGAAAAAAGAAAAAGGACCATGGACAGAGACAGAGGTTTTGCAGCCTCTCCTCTGGGGGTCCTCACTTCTCCACAGTTATTACATTCATAAACTCACAGAGGAGTGCGTATTACAGCAGGACTCATCTCTGCCTCTCTGTTATTAATAGATATTTCATGCCATTTGACTTTATTTTTACACTAAATTGCGACATGTAAACAAACAGAGCCGTGTGTTGACGTCATGGGGCCGTGGTTAAGGGTAGTGGGGGTGTGAGGGATATAGAAGGCCCCATCGTCATGCTTGAGCACGGCACAGTTCAAAAGGTCTGGTGTGAGTGCGCCCTAAGACACGGAGCAGGAGATAGTGTCCTCTGAGTCTTGAAATATGTTTATAATTGAAATGCAAATTTAAGCACAGTTTGCATTTTGCCCTGATGAGATTTTAAGCCCATAAACCATCTCCAGAGCCATTGTGCTGTCACCAACAAACACACGGCTCTGTTGGCGTCGCCTTTACGAGGGATAAGGACTTCATTTGTTTATTTTGACATTGTTCATTCTCTTTGCTGACAGCAGAGGGCGCCCCGACACCTGAACGCCTCATTGGAAACTGAGGTGCAGTTTCTACTCTGCAAATTTCTCTGATCTGGTCAAGATTTTAAACCTTCTATCAGGTTATCTTTTTTCAGATTTATTATTGACTCACTCATTCTGAATTGGTTGTATAATCTTAAAAATTGTCACATATATTTCCCCCTGCAACACTTCACTTGTTTTTAGATTCAGTGATACAGATTTGCTTGATACAGACTGACAATGAACTATTGTCATGTCAGACTGATTTAAGCACTTCTATCTAGAATTTAGCATCTTTAAATGTATTTTTACTCATCATAAACTTGTTTTAAGTGTGTTTATCTAGAATTTGGCATCTGAGAACTTATTATCAGGCCATGAACACTAATAATAAACTGGTTTTAAGTCATTTAAGTCATTGTTTCAAGACATCCATAAACTTATTTCCAGCTCATGAACACTCACAGAGACGCTTCATTCAAGTCTAGAGGTCGTTTATTTTAAGAAAACTTCTCAAGTAAAGTGAAATGAAAGTTTCACTGCTTTGAAGTCATTTTCTGATAGATTTAAGTGTTTATATCTTACATTTTGGCCAAGCTTTTGTGCAGTGTAAAGGTTAAGAGGATCCGGATTCACCGAAAGCAGCGATAGCTCCTTCTCCTCACTGCTCCTTCCTCCTCCTTGGTCCTTAGAGTCGACCTCATGACGTCGTTCTCAGGGGTCAGCAAAAAAGAGAAGGAAGGAAAAGGAAGGAGGTATTTTTGCCTATTTTCGGATGGAGAGTGTGTTTTCTAAATGCAGACATTATTTTAAAGCGACGTGTCACAGTTTTGCCTTTTGTTTACATGTTTGTCCCCAGTCCAGCTCCATTTCTTCTTTTCTTCCTTCTTTTGCTTCCTCCCTGTCATTTCCTAACCATCCCAGGGCAGTCTGTATAAACCCCTCTACCCATTTACTCGTTGCTACATTGTTGATAAGTCAAGAGACATTCTACAGCTCCATATCTGAACAAATCTTTTTTGTCGTTGTGCATTCTGTATTTGGATTCTGAATGATCCCCTGTTGGAGCCTGGTTCTGCGTTTATACCCTGCTTGTTTTCTATTTAAGATTTTCCAAGTTTTGTAGAATATTTAGGTTCATAGAATAAATGTGTAAATATATTCCTTAGTTGTTTATCAGCCTGATTTGCCGTATAAACATTACCTGTTAAAGGACCCTTTCAGTTACTGAACAAAGGGCCGATCCCATTTCTAATTTCATGTGTCCTTTTAAAGTCTATTTTATGAATGTGTTCTGGAATAATAACAATAATCATCTTTATTTATGAAGCACTTTTAAAAATAAGGTAGGCCATATAATAAAAAATAAAAAAACAGGCCCATTTTCAGATGTTGGCTGTGTTGAGGCCCTGTGGATGAGGTGAGGACATCTTCATTATTCTCAGAGCCAGGTGAGCGCTCCGTTTGTGGAGGTGCAGTAATTGCGGGTATCAGCGTGGGAATAGTAATAAACAGACCGACCAGCAACACGTCTGATGGGACCCACTTAATTGCTCTTATTATGTTATTAGTCAAACTGGGCGTGTAAAAGACAGGCTACAAACTTGGACATTATTTTTATTCATATAATGGAATATTTTATTGATATCCTGCTCCAAAGTACTCAACTTTGCAGAGTAATTTCATCTGTTTAAAGGGCCCAAAATACTCTATTTTCTAATCTGTGTTAATGTTTCCTCATCACAAGCAGAGTTGTGTTTTCTTTCATTCATATAAATCCTGCATTTAGTGATGTCATGTGGTAATACAGCAAGTGCTCCACTGTGTTTTTAAACTCCATACACTTTCACTAGAATCATTTAAATCATTTAGATCTGGGGTCTCCAAACTTTTTCTTCCGATGAGCTACTTTTATAAAATGAAAAAATGCCAGAGCACTAGTAATTTTAGCCGCCACAAGAGAAACTGATATCATAAAAAGGGCCTAAGATAAACCATTATGCATTTATTCTAGTCTGTGTCTGAATGTATGAATTCAGTGTCATCTGAACAGAGGAGAGTTTATCGCTGCTTCCTGTTTCTCGTCATGGAGTTCAACTATTACTTTCAAAGTCACAAGAATTTTTTTAAAAGCTATAAAAGAAGCGGACATGTTTGTCCACAGAATTGCAACGATTTTTTCAGGTAAGCAAGGTAAGGTAAAGCAGGGTCTAGCAGCAGAACTTCTGGGGCAAATAAACCAGAGAGAATAAAACATCAGAATTAAAATAGGCACCAAAACTGTTTTTGATTGGTGTTATTTGGAATAAACTTTAAAGTAAATCCCTCCTGTGGGCTCACCACTCACAGAGGGTTCATAGGGGGGTTCAGGTGCTATGAGGATTGGGCAGCAAGCTGCCCCCGCGACCCAGCTGGATTAAGCGGGAGAAGATGGATGGATGGATTTAAATTACATATTGGAAAGAGAGGTCCAAATCAGATTTTTGTATGATACTAAAATTGAATAATGAAATAAACTGTTTTTTGTAAATTGTTTTTCATTTTCAATTGAAATTCAAAAGAACAAATGGTACACAAACTTGGAGGATGTTTATTTTAAGAGAACTTGTCAAGTAAAATGATCTTGCATCATGGGCAGATATTTTCACTTCTTTTAAGTCATTTTTCTGATAGATTTTTTTACTCTTCCAGCTCCATTTTAAACTACAGAGATTCTCCAACGTTGTGATGTTACATGAACCTGAGCCGTCCACAGATCCTGACTTTGGCTTTACCAGGTGAGAACTCCAAGTCCACCAGCACCTTCAGCATTTCCTCCAAGGTCCAATCCAAATCCTGAAGCTGGATTATCCCCTTTCTCCCTCCCCTCCCTCTCTCCTCTCCTCCTCTTCTCCTCCGCTCTGATGTTCTTCCATTTATCCCTTCTTGTCCCGGTGCCGGCTCAGTGGCGTTAGGCACCGTGGAGAGAGGAAAGAGGATTTTTGCCTCTTTTGCCCTCGCTCGCCTCTCCTCTGAGCTTGTAAGTCCGTTCTGCCTAAGACCTGTTAAGTGTCACCTCCCTCCTTCTCCCTGTCTCTCTCTTTCTCTGTCCCTCCCTCTCTCTTTCTCTCTCTCTCCCCATGTATCTGTCTTTCTTTGTCTCTCTCCCTCCCTCTCCCTGTCTTTCTCTCTCCCTGTTTCTCTTTCTTTTCCTTCCTCCCTCTACCTGTCTCTCTCTTTCTTTCTCTCACCCTGTCTCTCTTTCCCTGTCTCTCTCTTTCTTTCTTTCTTTCTCTCTCTCTGTGTCTCTCTTTCTCTCTCTCCCTGTTTCTTTCTCTATCCCTCCCTCTCCCTGTCTCTCTTTCTTTATTTCTTTCTCTCAGTCTCTCCCTCTCTCTCTTTCTTTCTCTCTCCGTATGTCTCTGTCTTTGTTTACTCTCTCTTTCATTCACTCTGTGTCTCCTTCTTTCCCTGAGTCATTCTCTTTCTTTCTTACTCTGTCTCTCTCTCCTTCTCTACTCACTCTTTTTTCTCTGTCACTCTCTCTCTCTACAGCTTTCATACTTTCCCAGTCCTTTCTTTCCCTCTCATTCTCTCATTCTCTTATTCTTCTATTTCCCTTTCTTTCTCACTCTGTCTCTCTCAATGGCTTTGTGTCTCTCTTTCATTTTTCCTCTTTCTTGTGTCTTTTTCTCTTTTCCTCCCTCATTTCTACCACTCTCTCTCTCTGTCTCTCTCATTCTCTCACCCCCACTCTGTCACTCTCTTTCTTTCCTTCTGCCCCTTCCACTCTCTTTATGTATGTTTCTCTATCACTTTCCCTCTGTCCCTCACTCTCTCTTTCTCTTTGTTTCCTTTTCCCTCTCTGTCTCTTCCTCTCTCTCTATGTTTCTCTGTCTCTTTCGTTTCCTCTCCCTCTCTCCCTTTTTCTCTTTTCTCCTTCCCTCCCTCTCTCCTCTTTTCTCTCTCTCCTCTCGTCTTTGCTCCAGGTCACAGCGGTGTCTTTAGTCTCTTATCACTCGTCTTCCAGAGGTTTTCATTTGAATGTCTTAAAAACTAGAACCTGGCACTGGGGTGACATGAGTGAACGGGAAATGAAATAAAACTTTAAATCATGTTGGATATTTGGAAAGTAAGAGGAAAGTCAAAATATTTTGTGTTTTAGACCCGCCTAGTGTTTGCAAACAGAACTACATTCTACAGCAGAAGAATGTGGTAGAACGTGTCCTGTTCATTTCCTGTTTATTGGTTTATTTATTTCATTTTTTGTGACTCGTCCACATGAGTGAACTGGGTAAAGTCTGAGGACTCTTCCTTCTGAAACAGTGGGAGGTCCAGGCCCGTCCTTCCTGCAGTGGAGGACAGAGGGATTTAACTGTCTGGGTGTGTTCTTGAGGAACCAGCTCTATCAGGAAGATGGTCTTGGAGAAAAAGTGAGTGTCCGATTGTCTCGATTAGCCTGGATCCAGCTCCAGACGTATCACAGGGGGAGGACTCTGGTGGCAGTCGGCTGCCTCATGTCTCCTACAACGCAGCCTCCAGACTCGATGGTGGAGGATTTTCAAAAGAGGCTGGTGGACTTCTTCAGGTGTGGGAGGGCAGCTGTGCTGGACCTGCCTGTGGAGGGAGGACCGGAGCTGGTGGACCTCTCCAGTCTACCGGCGGAGCTCCACCTGAGGATGGTGGAGCAGTTTCTCTATGGACCACAGCAGCTGTGGACAGAGCTGTCCTTCAGCACCATGTAGGAGGACTGGGCTATCACAACACCTGAGCGATAGCCCAGTCCTCCTACTTGGTGCTGGAGGACCATGTAGGAGAGTCCTCCCCCTGTGAGACATCTGGGGCTGTTGGATCTCAAGGCAGAGGACCTGTCAGGGACTTCTGTATTTTACTGTTCAGTGCTGAAGGCCTGTTGCTCAGTGCTGGAGAACTCCAGAGAGGAGCCATATGGACCTGAGGGGCAGGAACAACTGGTTTTCCATCTCATAGTCAGGAGCAGACTGCTGGACTCCTCACAAGTGAGAAGGACATGTGTGACAGCAGGCCTCAAAAAGCTGGAGGACGTGAGAAGGATCGAGGCTGGAAGAGCACAGTCCAGCTGAGCCAGGAGCCTGGGTGAGGTCTGAGCGGGTGCTGCAGAGGTGTGAAGAGGTGCTGTGTCAGGTGAAGTGTGGGCTCCCTGTACACTTCAGAGAGACACTGGGGCTCTATGGTCCAGCTGTGGCCGTCCCCTCAGTGTGTGTGAGCTGCTGGAGGGCCACAGGACCACAGTGGAGATCTTCTATCATTTAACAGCCCTGTCCTCCCAGAGATGTCCACCATGGAGAAGAAGAATCTTTACATCCTGTCCACTAAAGTCCTCCACAGTCCGGTGTCTCCGAGTCCAGATGGTCGGATATCTCGGTGTGGGGTTCTTCTCCGTGAGACTGCTGGAGGTCCCTGTACCCCCCACCCCTCCATAGAGATGATGTGCAGAGCTCCTGTAGAGGGAGGTCCACGGAGCCGTGTCCACAAACAGACATTTGTCCCACTTTGACCCAAGATCAGACGGCCACTGTGTCTTCTGCCTTCTGTCTCTCTCGTGCCGCTTTTTCCAGTTTTCTTTTTCTTTGCAGTCCATAACAAATTTATATATTCCATTCTGTTTAATCTTAAGAGCTCTTTCTGTTTGTCTCTCTTCAAGACATAAGCAGAAGATACTCTTAATAACAGAGGCTTAGACCAATAAGCATATGCAGCTGTAATTTATTTAATTGTGTTTGAGAAATCAGATTTAAAGGGATTTTAAACTCCCCATGTCTCTCTCTATTTCTCACTATTTATCTGTTTGTTTCTTTTTCTCTCTTTCATTAAATATTCTTGCTTATGACTAGATTTACTTTAGATGTAATTTTGTGCTAAAATAATCATGCAATAAAGGTTTCTCTCTCTGTCTCTCTCTCTTTCTCTTTATCTCTCTGTTTCTCTCCCTCTCTCTGAATGAGTGTCTGTCTCTCCCTCTCTCTCTGCCTATCGCTCATTATCCCTTTCTCTCTATCTCTCTGTCTCTCTCTCTGTCTATCCCTGTCTATATCTCTCTTTCTTCCTTTTTCTGTTCCTCTTTCTCGCTCTGTCTATCTCTCTCTGCATTTCTCTATCTCTCTTATCTCTCTTTTCACCTGTCTGTCTGTATCTCTGTTTCTCTCTTTGTGTTTCTCTCTCTCTCTGTTTCTCTTTGTCCCTCTCTCTTTCTCTCCCTCCTTTGTCTCTCTGTCTGTTTCTCTCTTTCGCTCGCTCTTTCTCTCTATGTCTCTCACTCCCTTTATCTTTCTCTCTTTATGTCTCTTTCTCCCTCCCTCTCTTTCTTTTTCTGTCTCTCTCTCTGTTGACATGAGTCTAAGATGTATAAGTCCCTCTGTCTCTTACTCCCTTTATCTCTCTCTTTATGTCTGTTTCCCCCACTCTCTTTCTCTCTCCCTCTCTGTCACTTTCTCTCTCTCTTTATCTCCCTGTTTCTTTCTCTTTCTGTCTCTCTTTCTCTGTTTCTCTCTCTCTGTTGACATAAGTCTAAGAATCATATGTGTCTGTAATTTATCTCTTTGTGTTTGAGGACACAGATTTAAGGCGGTGTGTGTATGTCTCTCTCTTCACATTACTCTCTCTCTCTTTGCATCTCCTTTTATCTCCCTCTTTTTATGTCTCTGTTTCTGCATCTCTCCCTGTCTCCTTCTGTTTCTCTCTGTTGACATAAGTCTCAGAAGTATATGTGTCTGTAATTTATCTCTTTGTGTTTGAGGACACAGATTTAAGGCGTTGTGTGGGTCTCTCTCTTTACAGGACTCTCTCTCTCTCTCTCTGCGGCTCAGGCTAAACATATTGATCTGTGTCCTGTCAGAGCCGGTTTCTCCACGCAGCACTTTCTCTCATGGAGCAGGTCACATATTTGATGTTCTAAGCACAAATACACAATATTGATTTGTTGTGTTGGACATTTTAGTTAGCATTAGAGCCTCTGTATTTATATGTGGAAGGAGATTTACACTTTTGTGGTATTTAGTATTTAAGAGCTCATATTACACTGTTTTCTGATCTGTTATAATGGTGTTTCCTCATCACAAACATACCTGGAGTTGTGTTTTGTTCGTTCACTCATGACTAACACAGAAACAAAAGAAAACAAAGGATTTTTTCCCCATGGAACACAATGTAATCACTAACCACTTGTGTTCAGCTGACAGAGCACTTACAGCTTTCAAATATGTTGCATTTTGTGGCAAGTTTTAGCTATTTTTAGAACTTTGTCTCAGCTCAAAGTCTTTCAGTTGTCTTAAAAACAGCTTTTTAATTGTCCATTCCAGCTCGGCTCATTGACTTGATTGGGTGGTCATGTTTAGGCCCCGGGTGTTGCCATACCCTTATACTAGAATCATTTGGATAATCTCAGCCCTGGAATTGCCCATCTCAACAGTTTGTGACGATCACACTCCCAAATTATTCTTCACTGTAGTTTTCTTGACTATAAAGAGAAAAACTTGTAAAATTACACCAATTATGTACGAATTAAAACTTCAAAACACAGCTTCAAAACACATCTGCAGGTTCGGTAAATCCTAATCCACATCCATAAATTATGCAGGACACAGTGTTTTGACAAATGATTTCAGTTTGTCCGTGATCTATAGCTCCAGGATGAACCGTGGGCACAAACATAATAAAAGAGGAGCACAATGCATGAATGAGTCTGGTCTAAAGCCAAACTACAGACATCAAAGCTCCATTGTTTAACAAATGTCAACAAATGAACAGGAAATGTTGCCATGGCGAAGCTTTAGTGCAGCAGGACGTGGGCCATATACAGGTCATCATGAGAGATCTGTATGTGACTTACAACAATAGACCGACTCATTGAGGATGGACGTTTGTTGTATTGTGTCCTTGGGCATGGCACTCTCAGGGCCGTGCTAACAGTGTGTGCGGTCACAGGTCTATGAACAGTCTCAGTAACAATAGTAGTAGTAGAAGTAGTATGCTCTATAGTAGTAGTAGTAGTTGTAGCAGTAATAAGTAGAAGCAGTAGTAGCAGCAGTACTTCAGATCCACAACCATCAAGATCCTGAACCACAAACTTACAAGCAGCAACAGAAGTAGTAGTAGCAGTAGTAATTGTAGTAGTATGAATGTATTTATATATCTATATATTCTATATAGCTGTATTAATTTGCAGTAGATGTAGTAGTAGTAGTAGTAGTAGTAGTAGTAGTAGTAGTAGTAGTAGTAGTAGTAGTAGCAGTAGTAGTACATTGAAGAATATAGACAGCATTTTACTTATATTCCAGCGTGCATTTCATATGAGACAATAAAAAGTATACAAAAAGTTACAAAACAAAGTCTGAACGCCCACACCTTTCTGTATAAATGTCACATATACGTGCAGACAGGAAATTGTGCAGGCTGCAGTCTCTCTATGCAGGAAACACCTGACTTGTGGTCGGCGCGACAGGCAGAGAACGTGACAACACCTGGGTTCTGAAATGGAGGATTAAGATGAAATGGCGGAGGTACAGCAGTTCCGAAAAATGGGGTCGACAGATGCAGGAAGCCCCATCAGCGTCAACATCTCGGGCGGAGAACAACGGATAGATGCATCTTACACAGCGCTCTATAAAACCTTGGTTACCGGAAGAGCGCTGACACAGCTTTTTGCAGCGTCCGGACATCTGTATCATTTTTTGACTAGATTCCTCTGTTAGGGTAATAAACTCGTTTGGACTTTACTCTAATGAATCCTGGTCGTTCCTCCTCGATGCATGAACACGCGTAGGGGACCAATCGTAATTCCCTACAACATGTAATAGTAGTAGATGTTGTCATAGTAGTATATGTAGTAGATGTAGCAATAGTAGTAGTAGTAGTAGTAGTAGTAGTAGTAGTAGTAGTAGTAGTAGTAGTAGTAGTAGTAGATGTAGTAGTCCACCAAATACTATGGTCTTACACATAATTTTTGTCTTTTTTCCAGCTGTCTTATAAAGTAGTAGTTGTAGTAATAGTAGTAGTAATAGTAGTAGTAATAGTTATTGTAGTATTGGTGGCTGTGGTACTTTCCACAGAAAAGCATTTGTATTATTTGCCACTTGCAAGGTTACTCATTTGAAAAACTTCTGAGATTTCACTTGTTTTTCTGTTTTAGGCAAAAACCACAAACTTCCAAAATGAAGGAAAAGCCAAACTATTATTTTCATATTCTGAATTTTCAATCCACCTTGAGCGTGTTGCTGTAATTTTCATATTTCAAACCAAATCCATATTTTGGGCTTGTGGGCTGAGCTGCCTCTGGTCTCTCGCCGGCTCTGAGTTGGTTTGCTCTGTTGCATTATTAATTACACTGGCTTAATACGAGCAGATTTCTCCTTTTGGAGGGTCATTAGAAACACATTACTGCTCCGCTCGACCAATGTGACTTAGTTACTCCTCAATTTCCCGTGTCCGCTGCAAAACAGGCTGAGGTACAGTTTCAAAAATGCAGAAATCACCAAAGCTCAAAGTGGCCCCAAAGTGTAATGACTGGAGTCGTATTGATCTATTAGAAAATCGTGAGCTCCTTTTGTGGCGTTATTGGCCTGTTTTAGTTAGCGCTTGACTGGGAGGCGATACTAATGATTTAAGGGGAAATTCAACATGAAGTCACAATATTCTATAGGCCAATTCTATTTAAAGGGGCAAAATTATGCTTTTTCTGATTTTATCTTTATTATAGCGTCCTCATCACAAACATGCACTTTACTAAACACATGATTTTCTTTAACATTTTCTTTAACATTGATATGATCAAAAATGATTCATCATCATTATTAGTTTGTACGACCATAAACGAAAACAAAACAAACAAAAAAAATCCTTAAATTTTTTTCATTTTCATTGTGGTTTATTTTGATGAAAAATAAACTTATGTGCCTTCTATATCATTATTATTAGTTTGTACGACCATTAAAAAAATAAAATTATACTTTTTTTTATTATCATTGTGGTTTGTTTTGATACAATCATAAACGATAAACTTTTGTGCCTTCGTTAACATGATTAGTTTATAGTTTCATAAACAGAAAAAAAAAATTCTTACATTCTTCATTTTCATTTTGCTTATTTTGTACGACCATAAACATATGTGCCTTCTTTTTCAATATTATGCGTTTGCATGACCATAAATGAAGGGGGAAAAAAAGACAAACGGACATCTTTTTAAAAAATGAAAATAAGAACTAAGAAAAAGCTGATTGTATTTCTGTTTGTGGGGTTAGTGTATGAAACAATCTGAGTCATGATTTTTTTTTTTTTTCATCTAACACTGTAGAAGTTTTAAAAAAACAGTATAAAGTGTTTTGTTTTGAAAATTATACAGCTCTGGAACGAATGAATTATGCACTAAATTGAGTTTATTTTCATTTAGATTTTGTCTCTTAAGTCGTAAGTGAAATTATAAATGCAAACCTGCTGTTCAGATGCTGCTTTTCTTTCTTGGAATTCTATCATTGTTTAATAGGGTTTGGCATTAGAAGTACTTTGTGACGGAGCACCCACAGAGCTCCTGTCAATCCCTGGTAATAGGGCTTGGTAATATTATATGTAAATCCTCTTTTTTTTTTTTTTTTTGGCTTCCTACTGCAGATTTGCTCACTTGTAAATACTGCACTGTGCACTTTTGGCTGTGTTGCAAATAAAACTCACTTAAGTGAAGTTTTGTTTTGACTGCGTCATCATTTGTTCTTTAATATTTGGACGAACCCATGACATTTTGGTGGCAGTGGTGGGATGGCCAGTCGACGGAGGCGCACACAGAACCCGGGAAAATGTGCAGGACTGCGCTCCCAAAAGCAGGAAATGGCGCAGGACTTGGGCGCGGATGATGGAGCGTGGGCCACAGAGGAAGAGGACGAAGGGGGAGCTGCTGCTCCAGTCCCACGGGCAGCATTAAGCACAGGAGAGGAGCTTCTGGCTATAATGAGGACCTTTCTGGAGAGACAGCAGAGACGAGAGGAGGGGTTGCTGGCAGAGCTCCGAGGTCTCCGGGCTGCGTTGCCAGCTCAGCAAATGGGGCAACGATGTTGAGCCTTAGGCTGGACTTGCCTACACCAGCTCCCCGGCAGCGCCACACTTCACCCGAGAGTGGAAGCCATACCGTATGGGGACCCAAAGATCCCACAGTATCTGGCGGGAGAAGACATTGGAAATTACTTGTTACGCTTCGAGCGCATCGCCAAAACGTGGGGCTGGCTGGAGGGTGAGTGGGCAGGTCGCCTGGTGCCTCGACTCACTGGGAAGGCGCTGGAGGCATACACAGCAATGGACGAAGAACAATCGCACTCCTACCCGGACTTGAAGGCGGCACTTCTAATGAAGTTTGACGTCTCACCAGAAACTTATCACCAGCAGTTCAGGTCCATGTCAGTTCCACCTGGGGAGAATCCAACTGAGACCTACCATCGTTTAAAGGGTCTCTATTGATGATGGATTTGGCCAGAGCAGCACACCAAGGAGCAAATCGGGGAGCAAATAATCTTAGAACAGCTTTTACGAGTCCTCCCGGCAGACATCCGAATGTGGGTAAAGGAGCACGAGCCAACTGAGGGGTTAGCGGCAGCTAAGCTCGCACTGCAGTACCTCAATGCACGGAGGGGAGGTTCAGCTGTTTACCAAGGTGGCCCTGGTCGTCAGCCTTCCTCGCAGGCCAGACCCGCATCTAGAGCCAACATACATCTGCCAGGAGATCCCGGTCCTACACCCAGTCAACGTGGTCCCGGTAAGGAGCTTATCTGTTACTCCTGTTCGCAGGCAGGACACAAAGCCTCCCTGTGCCCTATCAGAAAAGCAAAACTTATCGGTGCATGTTACACTCCACGGGCTGGGGAGGTATGTGCTGGAGGGAGGCAGCAGTGTTATAAGAAGGTGACTATTAATGGTGAGCCTGTGACTGCCCTGGTTGATTCTGGCAGTTTTCTGACTCTGGTCCAACGGGACTTTGAGCCAACGTGCATGGTGGATTATAGTCGACAGGAGAACATTGTGTGTGTACATGGGGACAGACATTTCTACCCTACCGCTGATTTGACTGTGACTGTGGATGAGCAACTCTATTTGTTATCTGTGGGGGTGGTGGAACACTTACCAGTAGCAGCCATCCTGGGGTGGGATCTTCCGGTGCTGCTTAATGTGTTAACAGGAAGAAGGAAGTTGACTGTGGACCGCATGGTGTTTATTTATTTACACTTTATAAAAATGACAGACAAATTTTGTGGACTGTGTTTTGGAAATTATTCCAACTTGAGGCAGCACCTCATGGTGTCCCACAAAATTCCCAATCAAGAAGAGTTTAAGCTCCTCTTAAATTATGGGTCTGCATGAACCATAGATAGTTTGGACTGTAAAATATGTGCAAAAAAAGCACTTGTGTGCCTCGATAAGCACCTCCAAGAGTCCCATTACATGTCTTCAGTGGAGGAACGAGAATCAATCCTCAAGGAAGCCAAGAGGACAGCAATAGTAAACAAAATAGCCAAATTGCGAGCATTCAATCCTGATAAGTAGCTTGTTTCTTCAATGGATTTAGGCATTATGGATCCAGGCCCAGAACATGAAAACTCTTACATCAATGAGGAACAGTTAGAGGAGAGTTTTGTGAGTCCTGGCCAGTCCCAGGACTTGGAACACAAAAACTCTGACAACAGTGAGGAACAGTTAGCGGAGTATTGTGTGAGTCCTGGCCAGTCCCAGGGCCTGGAAGATGAGAACTGACAAGAAGTTCTCTGAGGGTCAGGATCAGTCAGAGGCATTAGCAGTGAAATGGGCAGTTGGCAGTGACTTGGACAATGAAAACACACTCAGTCACCCACTGCCTTCAACCCCTGTTTCTGTCTCACTCAACTCTTCCTCCACTAGTGCGCTTTCTTCCTGCAGAAGTCAGGGATTCTGCAATAATGAAAGTGCAAAGCTTGTATCCCACTTTAAAAATATGGAATCCACATTAAATTTAATGAGACAAGATAGATTGCATCTTGACACTCAATAAAGCTCCTCTATCCGCTCAAAAAGAAGAACGTGTGGGAAAGGGTGTCAAGAAGAAATGTTTATTTGAAAAAAATGTTGAAGATTATCTTTTTTTTTTTACTTGACTCACGGGATGGATACAAAGACATTGAAAATGCACAGCAGAGTGCAAGTCATGCTCATCGCTTTTGCCTCTACATGTCATCAGACCTACCGTATAGTTCCATCTGCAATGACCTAAGGTTTCTCAACAGAATGGACAGATTGTGCACTTGGCTAACCTACCTTGCTCAGAAAGGCTATGCAGCTACCGCAATAAAAAACATGATGACCAATGTGGTGATGTTCTTTAAACATGTACAATCATCATTCATGCCTGTTTGCAAACTCAAGCAGAAAGAACTGACTACCATTCAATATGAAATGAAGAGGATACAGTCTGATGTCCAAAGACAAGTGGTTGTTCACCGGCAGAAAGTGCTCCGCAAAAAGACCGATAACCAGCTTGATGCAAGCCAGTCAAGTACATTTTTGACCAGTGCCAGGATGAAAATTGCTGAACTCATTAAGGGTTTATCGGAAGCTGAAACTCAAAAAAATCAGCATGCTCTGCTCTTGGGATACATCTTGTGCTATTTTGCCATTTTAACTGGGCACAGGTCTGTTGTCTTTACAAACATGACCAAGGACAGCGTGATCAACTGTGAAAGTTGGGATGATGGGAAAGATGGAAAAAAATTTCAAATTCTGGTGGATGACCACAAGACTACAAAATCATTTGGCCAAGCGTCAGTGTGCATTAATAAGGAGTATGGGTGGCTTAAACAGCTGAGCGATGGCAGGTGCTGTGTTGAAGGTCAAGGCAGCAGTTTTGTTTTCCACACAATGCTTGGCGACCGGATAGGAAGCCCTCCAACTACATTGACTTGGCATGGAAGGATTCTGGTGGAAAAGACACCATCACCTTCAATAAGATTCAGAGCAGTGTGTCTACGAACACCAACGAACACCTCTCCGAAAAACAGAGAAAACAGGTGGCCAAAGCAATGTGCCACGATCCAGTAACAGCAGAACGTTTCTATGTGGCTCCACCTGACAAAAAGAAAGCCTTTCAAACTTGGAAACTCAGAATGAAGGCTCTGAATATGAGTGTCCAATGCCAAAAGGATGTTTTTGAAGAGGCCTTCCTCGGTAGCTCTGAAAACTCAATATCAGATGATGAGCAACCAGTTTATGATGATAGTCCAGATACAACCACAGAATTATCTTCAGAAGAGAGCAATTCGTCAAGAAAAAGACAATCAAGTGTCAAGAACAACAAAGTGGAAGCAGTAAGAAAAAAAGTCAAGGCTGAGGTTTCCTCTTCAGAAGAAGAGCTCTCCTTGTCAGAAGAAGAGCTCTCCTTGTCAGAAGAAGATCTGTATTTGTCAGAACAAGAGCTCTCAACTCAAAATCTGAGTACAAAGAGGAAGTTAGAGTTCTCTCCAAAATCTTCTAAAATGTTTACACTATCCGAGTGCTCGGTGGTATTGCATAAATTGAGTAAGTCAATGGCAAATTTTTATTCAAGTCGAATGAATGAAATACATCCCATGCTCAAAAAGGCAAAAAGTTGTAGGAATCAAAAGAGAAGAGCTGAAGAGAAGCTGGCGAAAAGAGATGGAGAGGAGTCAGAGAAAAGAGGAGATGCAGCGCCTAGGGGTGATCGAGCCATCGCAGTCGGAGTGGTGCAGCCCGGTGGTCATCGTGGTGAAAAAAGATGGCTCACTGCGCATTTGCACTGACTTCCAGAAGCTCAACGCAATATCGGAGTTTGATGCCTACCCGATGCCCTGTTGATGACCTGCTGGAGAAGATCGGTCAGGCCAGGTTCATCACCACCCTTGACCTCTGAAAGGGCTACTGGCAGGTACCCCTGCAGGAGTCTAGTTGCCCTTACACGGCCTTCCAGACACCAGCTGGCCTGTTCCAGTTCACCGTGATGCCCTTCGTTCTCCATGGAGCTCCCGCTACTTTCCAGAGACTAATGGATTGTGTTTTGCAGGCCTGTGGGGACTGCAGTGGTGCTTACCTGGATGATATGGTCATCTTCAGTGACACCTGGGAGCAGCACCCGCATCACCTGGAGCGAGTCCTTGGCCGCATCCAGCAGGCGGGTCTGACACTGAATCCTGCCAAGTGTCAGTGGGCCAAGGAGGAGGCGACGTACCTGGGCTACCGTCTGGGAGGAGGGGAGGTCCGGCCGCAGGTAGATAAGGGCGAGGCCATCCGCAGCTGGCCACGCCCACACACAAAGAAGGAGGAGAGGTCCTTCTTGGGCTTGGCCGGCTGGTACCGGAGATTTCTCTCACAGTTCGCCACCATTGCTGCTCCTCTGACAGCGCTGACCACAAAAGACCAGATGGCCTCTGCAGTGGGACTGGGGGCAGTCCTGGCCCAAGGGGAAGCTGGAGAAGAACGGCCAGTGCTGTACCTGAGTCGCAAGCTGTTGCCACAGGAGATCAGGTACTCCACTGTGGAGAAGGAGGGCCTGGCCATCAAGTGGGCCCTTGAGACCCTGAGGTACTACCTGCTGGGGAGGGAGTTTGTCCCGGAGACCGACCATCGCGCCCTGACCTGGATGAACTCCATGAAAAACAACAACAGCCATCTCACCCGCTGGTACCTCGCTCTCCAGCTGTTCCAGTTCCGGATCCACCACCAAACTGGGAAGACCAACGTTGTGGCAGACTATCTCTCCAGGTTGCCGCACATCGTCAACCTCGGGGAGGAGGGGGATAATGTGACGGAGCACCCGTAGAGCATCAATCCCTGACTGGCGCGTGTCTCCCTGGCCCGAGAGCTCGCCTAAGCCGCCAGAGCACACGGAGCATCCCTCCTTGTGACTAAACTTTCCCCGCAGGTCGCATCCGCATCCCGCAGTCCTGACTCATTTAAACTGTTCCCCGCTACCCGGACTCTGTTTTTTCGCTTGGAATTCAAGGGTGCACACTCGGCTGCTATGCGCCACACACACTTACCTCCGCTGTCTCCACGCTGCTCTAACTCTGGGGGAGCCAAACCAGGGCACTTCCGGGCTCCGCCTTTAAGTAGCGCACCGTGGCGCGCTGTATGGGGGTCACCTGACCCAGGACTGAACCATTTTTTGTCAATTTATGTATTTATTGTGTTTTCTTAAGTGGACTGACTTCATCTTCTGGCCCCCGCTCCCCCACACACTTCAAATGGAATGATCTCAGCACCAGCTCCCCTCTGCCCCCCACCCCCCACACTCCACCCCAGGCCCTCCCTCACTCCCCCCTCTTCATCACACCGAACCAGATGAGGAGAGAGCTGAGGCGACTGAAACAGAGGAAATCTGCTGGACCAGATGGAATCTGCCCCAGGCTGCTGAGGACCTGTGCAGACCAGCTCTGTGAGGTCCTCTGCCACATCTTCAACCTGAGCCTCAGCCTGGAGAAGGTTCCTGTCCTGTGGAAGACCTCCTGTGTGGTTCCAGTTCCCAAGACACCACACGCCAGGGAACCAGCGCACTACAGACCAGTCGCCTTGACCTCCCACCTGATGAAAACCCTGGAGAGACTGATCCTCAGCCACCTCCGCTCTGTGGTGAGCCCCACCCTGGACCTGCTGCAGTTTGCCTATCAGCCCAACATCGGGGTAGAGGAGCCATCATCTACCTGCTGCAGCGGGCGCTCACCCACCTGGAGACCGCCGGGAGCGCTGTGTGTCCTTTGACTTCTCCAGTGCCTTCAACACCATCAGGCCAGCACTGCTGAGGGGGAAGCTGGAGGACACAAGAGTGGACGAACACCTGGCTGCCTGGACCATGGACTACCTGACTGACCGAACGCAGTACATGCGGCTGCGCGGCTGTGAGTCTGAGATGGTGGTCTGCAGCACGAGGCCCCTCAGGGAACTGTCCTCTCCCCCCTCCTCTTCACCTTATACACGTCGGACTTCACTTACAACACACACAGACACCTGTCATCTCGAGAAGTTCTCAGACAACTCGGCCATTGTTGGCTGTGTGTCTGAGAGGAACAAGCTGGAGTACCGCTCGGTCATCAGAGACTTTGTGGACTGGTGTGGGCGCAACCACCTGCACCTTAACATCAGCAAGACCAAAGAGATGGTGATCGACTTCAGGAGAAGGACACCCCCTCATGCACCAGTGAACATCCAGGGCCAGGACATTGACTGTGGACAGCTTTAAGTACCTGGGTGTTCACCTCAACAATAAACTGGACTGGTCCCATAATTCCAATGCCCTGTACAAGAAGGGCCAGAGTCGCCTTCACCTTCTGAGGAGACTGAGGTCCTTTGGCGTGTGCAAGCCCCTGACATTCTATGATTCTGTGGTAGCCTCTGCTCTCCTCTACACTGTGGTCTGCTGTGCCCCAGGCAGCACTGAACGGGACAGGAAAAGACTGAACAAGCTGGTCAGGAGGGCTAGCTCTGTCCTGGGCTGTCCCCTGGACTCTGTGGAGGAGGTGGGTGAGAGGAGAGTGTTTTAAGTGTATTAATTTAATTAAAGGGGACCACATGAGGGGTAATTTAAGTTCTTTTTATTATGTTTATTCCCAATTTGATTTATATTTCTGAGTTTAGTTCTTGCTTCTTTTAAGCATGAAACCCTAGATTTTGTTCATTGATTGGCCCAGGGGGAGGGGCTAGTCAGTATATAAGGGGGAGCTCCAGTCAGGGAGGGGAGTCTGTCCTTGGTGTGACATGTGGGTGCATGGTAATATTGGTAATATTATCTGTAAATGCTTCTCTTTTTTTTTGGCTTCCTACTGCAATTTTGCTCACTTGTAAATACTGCACTGTGCACTTTGGGCTGTGTTGCAAATAAAACTCACTTAAGTGAAGTTTTTTCGACTGCGCCATCATTTGTTGTTTAATATTTGGACAAACACGTGACATATTTTTACTTCAGTTTAAACCCTTTCGGTCATGATCCCTGGGGTTGTAGTCTATGTTTTGTTTTGTTTTGTAGTGCTGCAAAATGAGCAAATAAACTACTCCTACTAGAACTATATACCTGGAGTTGTGTTTTGTTTCATTCACACATGTTTAAACACACAGACCCTGCGTATTTAGGCCGCGTTCTTCTCTCAAATAGAAAAACTCTGTTCCACCTTGTGATGTCATGTGGTGATACAAGAAGCCCTCCACAGTGTTCTTAAACTCCACACAGCTTCACTTGGATCATTTCAGCATTGGAATTGGTAATCTGTACTGAACTAAAGGTAAAAGGAGCTGTTCACTTGAAAACTTCCACTGCATGACATCACAAGGTGGAACTGAGCATTTTGAACTTTGGAGATGCTGATTCTTCTTTAAGTCCTGTTATAATGTTGTTACCTCCTCAAAAGCAGATCTGGAGTTGTGTTTTGTTTCATTCACTCCAGGTCTGTTTGCGATGAGGAAACATCATTATAACATCAAAAAAATATCATAACATGGCCCCTTTAATAAAAAATTCTCAGACTCAACTTCTCGTGAGTTTTCCTTTGGGAGGAAAATTAAATGTTATCAAAAGTTAAATCTGTCTCTTGCACCGATATCAAGTACTCACAGACCCCACAGCTTTGACCTCTGCAGCTGTGGTCCTGACTTTGATCCGTTTAGCAAGGCTAAATAGCTCCTCTCTGCTCTTTCTATTAGCCCATCGGCTGACTCCACATCATTGTTAAATAGCAGCGCAACATGTACCTTCCGGCTCCGATCTATTGTTGTGGCCCCGTGACCCGTGTGGACCAAAGCTAACGGGCAGTGGTGAGGCAGGGGTCAGCACCATGGACAGCTCCTGTGCACAGAAAGAGGAGAGTGCGCTGCTAAAGACACATCGAAATGCAAGAGACCAGTGCAACAAGATGAGGTAGTTTCTGTAGGCCAATATGGTCCTATATTAAAAGGTTCAATGTGTAACTTTACTGGTGGAGGGTCCATCAAATGTTTTTCTTCATGGAGATGTTCTTGTTTTGTCTCGAATGTTTCACAGTATGGCATTAAACCTTTCTATCTTCATGGAGACCAAACCAGACCATGTTACAGGTCAGATCTGTGGAGAGTGCCTGTTTTTCAAGGTATTTTTGATCTGTAAAACAACATGTAATTTCGTCCAAAGAGGTTCATTTGGTCTTTGGATAATGTTACTAGGTTTTTTTTCAGACCAAGGGTTTATTTATTTTGAACTCACATTACTACCGGTCTTTCTCAGAGTGATCACGTGTTGTTGCTGGGAAGTGTCGGTCAACTGATTTATACAGGTTTTGGCTCTGTCTTCCTACCAGTGGAGACCGGACACCAGCCTCCTGTATAAATCATGTCGGGGGAAGAAACCAAGGGAATTCTATCTAAGCACGGTCTGAGCTCTTTCACAATTTTCCCATAAATCAATTCCTATTCCGACTATGGATGTTTAGTGTATAATAGACCCTTTAGGGCAAAAGAGATTTTTAAAAAAAGCTGCGCATGCATTTTGGGAACAAAAGTGTCATTGTTCCCCATTCATTCAGACTGATCACAGACAGAAGAAGACGGAGATAAAAACATTTCCAACACCAAAATGTCTGGATGTTCTATGTGTGGTTGTCAGAATCGATATTCTACCGGCGGACTAGAGTTTTAAAGTTTTACTCACTGATCGCACGAGGACCAGTCAGACACCATAGTCCAAGTGTCAAAATCAGCTTGTTGAGGAAATATTCTCGATCTTTGGACAATAATCCTTTGCCAAAATGCTAAATCGAGCCTAAGTTATCACTGTTTACGAACACTAAATGGGGGACCTCAAAGCAGAAAAGGAGGCAGGTGAGTGTTAACAGTTTTATGTATAGTTATAGTGCGGGATGTGGTGACGGGAGCTGGATGGAGACAGGCTGGAACATGGACAAGCAGAAAGGAACATGGGCAGGCAGGTAGACACTGAGAGAACACACATGGGACTGGTGACCACCCCGGATGGAGATAACTCGGGAACAGAAACAGGAGACGGAGTGAACGGAATGAACTGGCAAAGAACTGAAAAAACTGGAGATCTTTTAATACTAGAGATCGTCAATGAGGTGATCCACTACACCAGGAGCTCCAGCCATGCTCTCGGTAAGGAGCAGACTCAAAAGAACACAGAAGGGAGGGAACAACCGAAAAACACCAAACCCTCACAATGGAACTCAAATTCACTCCAATAAATGCTTGAGTTTCATTTGACTGCAGCAAACGCTGTGATGTCACGTTCCCTTAGTCCACTTCTTTATACGGTCTATGCTTGAAACCCTCCATTGCTGTTTGGTTCGGTGGCGTGTCTGTTTTTGTGTTTGTATTTTTGCGGTATTGAAAAGTGAGAGCGGGGCCCGTTGTTTATGATGAATGGCTCACACTCGTGCACACTGTGGTTCAATAGCAATAGCCTTTAGGATTTATAACAACAGATCGGCTACAGTTTCAAAACATGCTGTCCATAGAAAAATTAGCTTATTTTGCTGAGAGCAACTGCAGTCTCAATAGGTTTCATCCTGGTTTGATCCAAATGAACCGCAGTTCATTTGAAAGCTAATGTTAAAATGACAGTGAGAGACCTGTGCTGTACAATGTCAATGGTCCCTTTGTTAGGAGCCGTCTGTGTACACAACTATTCTATGTTTTCCAGCTTATTTTAGACATCAATATCATGAAACAAAAAGAGAAAATGCAATAGAAATGACAATACACAACAATAACATTAAAAAGGTTCATCCATCCATAGGGGTGCAGGCATGTTTTGAGTTGATGGAGGAAACCGGAGTACCCGGTGGAAACCCATCCAGACATAGGGAGAACATGCAAACTCCACACAGAAAGGCCCGGGCGACACGGGGATTGAACCCGCAACCTTCTTGCTGTGGAGCCTGAGTGTTGCCACTCAGCCATCGTGCCGCCCTAAAACGTATGACGCTATTTTCTGATCTGTTTTGTTTCATTCACACATGGTTAAACCCTGCACATTTAGGCTCTTCAGTTCTTCTCTCAAACTGAAAACAGTCTGTTCCACCTTGTATTGTCATTGTTCACAAGTTAATAAGATCATTTGGGACGGTGTCTTCACATTGTTATTAAAAGGTGCTCTCACAGTGAACTAAGTGATTGTGACGTCACTCGTACCTTTCCTCTCCAGTCAAATGAAGCTCACTGAAGCTAGCTGCTCATTTGGAGTTGACTTCCATATCGGCTCTATTCACAGTTACGTCACAAACCAAGAAGACATTTGGAAACATGCGATGACAACTTCCGGTGTAGTTCCCAACAATGGGCTCACCGACTGTGATCAAACCCACTGAAGTAAATGTGATGGTTGGTCAAATGAAGAATGCAGCTCGGTGGGTCAATGACGTATAAGGATTTTCAACAGGCAAATTTTAAAATATAAAACATATTAGCTTCTATTGAACTTTTTCAAATATTTACAGTGTCAGGTGCATTAAGCATTTTTTGTGTTTTTTTTATGTACATGAATTAGCTACGACCTAAAAAATGTCATGTGGTGCGAATGACCTTAAAATGGTTTTATTTTCTAAAACCTTGTTGGGATATTAATCTAAGTTCTGAGTAATATGAAGTGTATAGAAACAAAGTGTTGCATTTCTTTGGATTTTTAATGCATATTGATATTTTCTTTTGCTGTCCTATATGACAGTCACCTGCTTGTGTTTAATGAACAAACTACTGCCCTGTAAAATGCATCAAGCCATACCGGCTTGTCAAAGCCTGATCCCGTCAGATCTCAGAAGCTAAGCAGGGCCGGGCCTGGTTAGTATTTGGATGGGAAACCACTGGGAATTCCAGGTGCCACACCCAGGTCATCGTTGAAAATGAGAATTGGTTCTCAACTGACCTACCTGGTAAAATAAAGGTTAAGTAAATGAAGAAAAAAGCCTAAAGAATCCCATTCACCCAAGTCTACTTTGTCTGTTATTAAACTCCAACCATAGAATTCCTGCTGTTATTAGTGGCACCACATGACATTTTAACACATTAAGTACAAAAAACATGCAGAATAACTCATGATTTCTGAAAAAAAATGATCAGAGGTACTTCAGAAATGTGCTGAATTATTATGAAATTTTAACCTTTTTAACTGTGGAAATTGTAATTGGATAGAAAATTTTGGTGTCATGTCATTGACCCCTGTGCTGTTTGGAATCATCCTCATTTCTTCTAATCACATGTACCCAGGTCACTCGGAGTTGTGCGTCAGTGGGAAATGATGACGTATGGTTGGAACTCTGGATGAGATGAAAATAATGGAGCGCTACAATGACATGGAGATGAAGAAAACTGGGACATTTTCTCATTTTTCCTAGATTTTGTCAGACTTACTACCGTGAACAGAGCCCACTGGAAGTTGTCATTGCATGTTTCCAAACGTCTTCCTGGTTTGTGACATAAGCGTGAATAGAGTTTATTGAGACAAGCTGCAGCTGGTGTTGGTTGGGTGACTCCTCCCTGGTAAGTGAAGCACAAAGGTAAAAGGAGAAACTGGAGCATCATGACAGTCACAGTTGGCATGTACCGGTGGCGGTGAAATCTGGAGTTAATTAGAGCAACGATGTCTTGATGAACATCCACCAGTCACTCCAAATACAACTTCGAGAAGGTAAATGAGAAGGAGAAAGAACTATAACATGGTTAAAAATATAAAAGGGGTTAACTTTTCATAGTAACTTCTCTTGAGAATTCCAAAAAGCAGTACTACAGTGACAGCAAAACTATAATAAAATGAAATAAACCAAAAACTGTAAAGTTAAAATTGTGAACTCAGTGACACAGTTCATTAATAATTCAAAGTTTGAAACAAAATCTAGTCTCCGAACCTCATACCATGTCTCATTTTGTAGAAACTGTGTCTCATCCCATCCCTAATACGTTCACTTTAAGTATATCTATCTTCATGGAGACAAGCAGGGGATATCTACAGGCTAAGTTACGGGTCAGCTCTGTGAAAAGGCAACCCCGTTCAGCGCAAATAACCTTTTAACATAGTTGAAAGGCTACATAATGCTTTAAAGGCATACCTAAAATGTACAGCAATGCTCTTTTCAAATTCCTCCATGTTTCACCATCTCCTTTGTCTGATCCTGTGTCTGTAAAATACATGTGATTGGATTTTGGCTGTATCGTACTGTCGTACACCTGAGCTCGGAGATAAGAGCGTGACCTGGCTGAACCGAGCAGCAGATTCTCCATGCTCCAAAGGCCCTGTGTTTGTGTGAAAAGGACTTGTAAAACCTCATATAAAAGTGTGGCAGTGTATCTGACAGGAGACGTGTTAAAGACACAGCGCTCTGTGGATGAGGAATGTCTGAATAAAGCATGAAGAGACAAAGCAGGTCACATCTGCTCACCAGAGCCCTCACCGTTTAGGACACGATGGAGGAGAGCAGAGTGAGAACAGGGATGGAGGTGACACATTATTGAAGAATTGGAAAGATATGGTGGGGTAATTGTTGCCTAGGATCCAGCACACAAATTTCACCAATGCTTTACTAACATGTGAGTCTGAACACTGATGAATCTCAAGTGGATTAGCCTGTGACATTTCACCTGTTCTTGACGATGAAAAAGTTACAGTGCTAATTTAAATCGCACAAGACAACATATTCACATCAGCAGGGGTGAAATAATGAAATACAAATAAGATGTTTTTAGGGCTACCTGACTTTTACTGGCATTACCGGTTATCAATGAACATGTGGCAAAAAAAAAAAAAAAAAACACCTTCTCGGTACAGGCTGGTATCATTTTGGGAAAGTGTACAGTGTGGCGGAAACAGGGCCATGAATCGAGGAACACGTGCATCAGTAAAGCTCAGTGGTAGTAATGTGAGGACGTGTGCGGCAGCTCGTAGACCAGGGGACTTGGTTTTCACTGATGGTGAGACTGAAGACCACTCAGATATCATGAATGGCGACACATACAGGAACATTTTGAGGAAATGCATTCAGCCAAATGGGTCTAAGCTTGCTGGTAGGGGGTTCATCATGCAGAGTACCCAAAGCACACGACCAAAGCCACTCAGCACTTCATTTCGACCAAAAAGTGGAAAACCCTGCAGTGGCCGAGTCAGTCTCCTGATCTGAGCCCCATTGAGCATGTTCCATGTTCCACATCCTGAAGCCAAGTTTGTGGCATGAAACGCCCAAGAAAAAGGCTGAACTCAAGATGAACATTTTGGCAGCATGAAAGGGCATCAGTCCAGAAGCTACAAAGAAACTTGTCCATTCAGTGCCTAATAGACTACAAGCTGTTATTGCTTGCAAGAGTTATGCTACAAAATACTGAATTATCTATACATTCCCTTAAGTTTTCCATAGTGTCCCATCACTTTTTGGCACAGACAGTTTGCATTTCTAAGGTCTATATACTTTTTTCAAAAATTGTATTAATTTTGAATAAAATTCTCTTCTCAAATTAGGTACAGGAATACAATTTATTTGAAATGATTTGAGCAATTTTGAACAAGACTTGCAAAAGAGCCTATGGGTGTCCCAGTACTTTTTTGAGGCGCTGTAGTTGGTAGTGGCCAATGGGAGGCTGTGGGCCCTTTTAAAAGTGGGACCAGTCCGATGTTGTTTGCTCAGAGTTATTAGAATAAAGCTGCCATGTAAAGAATCCATCCTGGGCTGTGGTTTTTACACTGATGCCTCCAAGACTGCTCGGCCAACCCCAAACTCTCATAACTGAAGTTTGTCTACTTCTGGGTCCAGTTGAATTTGTAAGTTTTCTGGTGGAGGGTCTCTCACCTTAACCTTGCTCGGAATATTTATTCTCCCGATATTCATAGGTGGTGGATGACCAATCACATCGCGGTCGTGCCCAAACGAACCAAACAAGCATGGCGACAAACAAACTCCAGCCTAATTTAGCATAAATACAGACTATTTAGTTTGTGAAAAACTAAAAAAAAAGGTGGGGGTTTGTGGACAGGGAAGATGTCTGTGCTTTTCTCAACTGGATGTAACTAAAGTTTGATTTTTCATCTTGTTTGACCAATCCGATTCAAACAGTCACCATTTCATTCTGCGGTTTCCAATCTCGTGTGAGAGCCGTTTCAGATTGATGGGAATATGTAGAACTCAACACAGGCTACACATATGATTTGGTGAGACACAGGTTACTCACTGGCTTGGTGAGTAGCATGAAAATGTTATTACTTGTATTATTAAATGAAACAGAAAACACACACCAAAGTTCTTGTAGAGGTGCAAATGCAAGGAACAGCAAGATGAAAGTGAAAAAATGCATAGCGCACTCAGATGGCCGATGTCCAAAAGCTTTTTCTTCTTTTTAAATAAGAGTGTATTGTGGTCCAATGCAAGAAAAATGCTCTGACGAAGGCTTTTTTGTTGAAACGTTATTTAAAAAATAAAAATAAAAGCTTTTGGACATCGGCCATCTGAGTGTGCTATGCATTTTTTCACTTTTATATTACTTGTATTATTATCATACAATGTAAAAATGCCTCTAATTGAATAAATGCAGGATAGTTAAGGCCATGTCAATTACACAAGCAGAAAATTTCCACAGTGCATCCTTAATATTGTATTATTGTTGGACTTTTTAAATAATGAGTGTTTACTCTTTTTTTCTTTTTTACTTGAATGATCCACTTTATTTTCCTTCTTCTTACTCAGAGAAACAGCTCCGTCTTGGCCAGTGGAGCATGTGATCTCGTATTAAATGAAGCCAGGAGAAATTGAGCCTCAGTAATGTGAACAAATGCTTAATTTAATCCATGAACATTTGTTTTGAACAACTGCTTTAAGTGGTCTGACCCGAGGTGAAAGTCCACTCACAAGTTTTTCTGTTAGTTTTGATTTAATTTCTTAAGTTAAGAGTGTATTTGAGAGTTAAATTACCCGTCTTAAAAAATGAAAAACAGAATTCATGTTAAATGGTTTGCAGTGGTACAAAGGTTCTTCCTCACTTACCTTATGCACTTTGAGCATCCGAATAAATCACTGTGATGAGTTTACAAGCACTTTTTAGATTTTTGCCATGAAAGTAAAGTTGGCATAGCAAAAGTAAAATTCACTTTTGTCAACTGGACAAAAGTGTTTGGAGTGAAAATGTTTCGCGGCTCATCCAAGCTGCTTCTTTAACTCTGGTCAGAGGCTGGTGGACACTGCCTTATATCTGCCTGAAGGGAGGAAATAAGACAGATATAAGGCAGTGTACGCCCATTCCCTCTCACACCCCTGATTTAGCAGGGGGCAGGCGCTTAGCAACGCTGTCAATCAAACCTGTTGCTAACACTAGCAGGAAAACAGAAAGAAGGTGCCTGATGTGAACAATAAT
The DNA here is from genome assembly GCA_034769755.1 of Odontamblyopus lacepedii. Taxonomy (NCBI): domain Eukaryota; kingdom Metazoa; phylum Chordata; class Actinopteri; order Gobiiformes; family Gobiidae; genus Odontamblyopus; species Odontamblyopus lacepedii. The sequence goes on along the minus strand of CM068348.1, from coordinate 11,638,026 downwards.
CTCATTATATTCATTTCATACTTCATTCTGCTACAGTTAAAGTGCAAAATGTTCTGCTCTAAATAACCTTCAATGATGAATGCTGCTCTGTTTTTATGATACAAACTCAGAAATTCCAGAAGATTCCCAGTGTCAGCTAAAGACAACATTTATAAATGGACAATACAAAAGCTTTGGTCAGACACTAAGATCCTCAGACTCTCCCTCTGCTAGACTCTTATAGACTCAGATGTGTCACCCTGATGCTTTGAATCATTCTGTAACATCATTAAAGGTGCTGTAGAATGATCTCTGTGCCTCTGCACCTTTTTTTTTTTCTTTGTGCAAAGATACAACAGAAATAAACACTGATTTGTCTGTTATTAATGTTAATATCTTTATTTAAGGACAAATTAGCAAAATGAAAACCCCAGAATCCTATAGAGTGAGTTAATATGAACATTTTAAAACCAAAATGAGGAGCCTGAAAGCAGCAGTTACAGGGAGAGGGATGATGTTTTTTCAATACAAAGTGAATTGCAGCTGGAGGCGATGGAGACTAAAGTGTGGCCATGTTCATTTCCTGTTTGGAACATGGCAGCTAGTGGGTTAGCCATGTCCATTTACATGAACAGTCTATGGGTGTTGGCAGGATCCTCGGCTTCTGAACCACTTCAGATCCACATCATCAGAGCTCCGTCAAGTGATGTTCCCACTCCCCCAAAGCCTCACACCCTCCACGCTCGACCCCTCCATTTGACTCGTTTTACCCAGGATGCATGGGTGAGGTGGCTGCCTCAGAGTGCTGCAAATTACCCACAATGCACTGCAACTTCATTTATTACAAACTTTATTTAAGCAGTAAAATGCATTTTAATAAAATAAAACTTACTCTACAATAAAGACAGAAGTAAATATTTTGCTGATCACACTATTATCAGATCGAATGAATTCAAACCAGGATAAATGCAGCAGAATCTCTTAAAGACGGGGATTGGGAATACAATTAGCCTATCATCCAAAAATGTTTCAGCCTGTGCATTTATTTCTGTAGACTAATGATCAGCCAAAATAATTCCTAGATTCCTAGTCTTTATTTTTCACAGGTTTTAATGCATATTAACACATAAAAACACCTCTGAACACTTTATATTAGTCGGAGCATTAATGTTTATTCAAACTCTGAGTTTTATCGAGTTTGATTTGGTCATGTGACACGGCGCAGTCGTTCAGGAGCTAATGCAGGAGCAGGACACTCAGTTCTGCTTTGGAGAAGTGATCTTTGGAGGAAGGAACTGGGAACTGAGGAACACCCAGTGATTATTATTCATATTTTATATATCACAATTCAAAATGTGTTTCTGTGATAAGACCAGCATCACAGCACCACACACAGGCCTGGTGGGTGTATTACAGTGACTTTCAGCATTTTTTTGTTTTGTTTTGTTTTTTCTTTTTTTTCCCCGATTGATTCGTTTTTATTTCAAGTTTGTGCCAAGAGAGAAACAATAATCACAGACGAAAGCACATTTCACAAAAAGGATTGGGAACAAGAAAAACTTGTATTAACCCACCCCTGTTCATGACATAGTTTCAAAAATGATGGGGTTGCTGCACATAGATGACAAAACTTTACATTTTTTTTTACATTTAGCAAAATTAATTACATTATGCATTAGAGCAGTACACAAAATGATGGTATACGTAAAAGGTTTTTTTTACATTTTGCCAGATCACATGTAGTATTGTTCCTATTGACGCTGTGAACTATACAAGAATGTATAACATTGGCAGAAACAGAAACTTGAACAAAGATAAGTTTGCTCATTAATCATCTCTCCCAGTCTCCGAACTGTCCCTTTAACAATTTCAAAATGGTGAAAAAGTGTGCCACCCCTAAATGTGCAGCACTTGACTCCATTTGTGGTACAGATGCTTATAATCAAATGGAACAAGGCAAAATTTGGTGAAAGTTAATTTTATGAACCAAACTGATATCCATACTTAATATAATTTTAACCCAATTCCTTTCTTTTTTTGTATTAGACTGTATTATGATCATACAAACTAATAATAATGAAAAGTTTTCAACTGGTTCATTTCCATCTACACATTTACAGAACCAGATCTGTGTTTTTGCGATTCATTTTCCTCGCGACAGTTCTTTTGCCCGTGTGGATACAGCAGGAGCAGCCTGGTCTATCCCTGTGAAACGGCCAAAGGGAAAATTAGTTTGAGAATGTTCACAGCACATCTGATGTGATAATCCATTTCACAGATGTCACCAAAACCTTAGATGTTTGTATGCTCCCATCAAATCCCATTGCTCCTGTTACATAAGCTACATGTCCAAGAGCATTCGGGCAAAAGGAAGGCAGACTATGTACCTGTGAGGGCCCCGCACTGTCAGAACATCTAGTCCTCTCCAAATTAGTGAGGAAACCTTGTGTTATATGGTGGAAATATCGAGCACATTCACAAATCCCTATAGTTTTAAATGGAGCTGGAGGACTGGGCGGAATTCTGTGGCGGAATTTGCCACTCTACTTGGTCCGGGGGTTATATTTTGCTATTTTGTCCATAAATCAACATATAAACAATAATAACAGACCAATCAGGAGACTTCTTTCCCTGAGGTCACTCCCAATAGTGTTAGCAGCAGATTTGATTGACAGCGTTGCTAAGCGCTTTTTCTCTGTTAAATTAGTGGTGCAGGCGGGAAGGGGCTTTACTTTCAACAGCCTCTCTCTTGATTGGCTCTTTGGTTGCTATGACACATGAGTTCAAATGTCCACAAGCTTGGGTGAGCTTCATTTGACTGGAGCCAGACTCTGTAGGTGGTGTTACACTCACTTATAACAGGCGTACACTGTGTGATATTTTCAATCGTTTCACTCAGCCCCAGCTCAAACTGTATGACCAAATTTAAAAGTTTAAAAGTTTACAGCTCAACATTCATGTTCTCACACTGTATGAACTACTTCAAGAGAGTGAAACCCTCATGAGAGGCGACTGGATTCAAACAGGTTTGATATTCTTGCGACCTAAGAAGTTACCTATGAGTTACCTATTTACATAAAACCATTATACTGAATAACTGGGAAACATTTCATCCTTAGAGATCCATGTAGAAAACCTCCAGCGTGATGTCAAAGTTGGCCAATCAATTCTGGACACTTCTGTTAAATGCAACATTTCGAGGACTGTTTCCCATTCAAAAGATATACTATTCAGTTTGAAATTGTTAATCGTTATCGCTACAGTGCTAGTGTTAGATCATTCTGAAGCCCATAGATTGTCGTTGAGCGGAGCACAGTTGGTGAGTGGGAGGACCATCCGGACTGTGGCCTGTTCCCGTGGCCTGAGTTTATACGAGTGAACCTGAACACTGGACGTCATGTGTGTGGGAGGGTACTTTTCCACTGTTTTGTGCCATTTTGTACGTAAAAATACTACTTACTTACTTAATTAAACTGTTAAAGGTGCATTGTGTAACTTTTCTGATGAAGTTTCTATCACCTGCAGTATGACATTTAACAGCTCTACTTTACATTTATTCAATTACAGGTGGTTTTAGAGCTCAAAAATACCTAGAAAAACAATATTAAAATACATTCTGACTGTGAGCAGGGCCGCCTCTCCACAGATCTGACCTGTAGCTTGATCTGATTTGGTCTCCATGAAGAGAGAAAGGTTTACTGCCATACTGTGACGGATTCTCCACCAGAAAAGTTACACAATGAACCTTTGAATAACCAAAATACCACTGCAATTGTGAACAGCCTTTACAGTGAAGGAGGTGATCAGCGCACCAAAGAGACACACTGAGAACATGTTCGATACACAAACCTGGTAAAACAAACAAAACAATTTAAACTAAATCTTTTTTAATTGTCATTATTACCAAATCCTGAAAATGTCTTGAGATGTAATACAATTTAGTGGCAAATAATAGTGGAAAATGTGTTTTTAATGGGAGACAATAGGGCCATAAATTACTATAATGACCACAGATTTTTTCACACTCTTAATTCAAACAGATTTTCTATAGTTTTATCACTTGTGTTCTTAAACCAGACCTGCTCAGCAAATTTGACTTTTCAGAGCTTTTAACCACGTTCTAGTTGGGTGACCAGATTTTCAGAATCAAAAACGGGGACACGCCCTGTTTGTGATGGTTGGCAATAGGGATTGAAGAAATCTTGTCCTCTTTCTCCAATTTTAAACTCAAACAAATACAATCAGAAGGTGTCGCTGTTCAAAACTGAAATAGGGGACTCCAATTACTCGATGTCGTAACAAGATCTCCCTAGACGCATTTTAGCACATACCAGATTGAAGACCAGGATTCGTGAAGTTCAATTCAAGCCAATTTATTCACCTCACAATATTTCTAATACAGCATGCTGGGTTACGGGGTTCCCTGGGAAACAATCTAAGCGTGGATTCCCCGCAGAGCAAACCGAGCAACCACAGACATTTCTCTAACCCAGCTATTTAAAACATTTCATCATGAATATGCAAATATTGTAAACGCCTCTTGGTCCGCCTCCGTCCTTCAATCCCAGTATAATTCCCATTCCGTAATGTCTGCGTTTTATCTGCTCTTATCGACATCCATGGTCACTGGGAGTACTCCTACTGTTGGTTCCCATGAGGCTTATCTGCAACAAACCACATAACTTCGCCAGGTGGACGAAGGTCAGCCATATGTGTGTATGCTGTCTGCTTTTTAATGAGACAGAATGAAAGAAATAGAAAAATGTGTGCGAGAAGAGACAGGAGTAACTTCATAAGCCATTGTGAGACATTTGTTAAAAACAATCATCATTTCAATATTGCAACAGCATATATGGCACACTTGAAATAAAGTTATAACTCTTCAGGATGTAACAGTAATCAAAATCTGGTGATATCGTATCGTCAAAGGTCTCACAATAATATCGTGGAGGATCACAATCGAATCCCAAGTCTCTTTGCTTAAATGAATAGTTCTGATGCAGAAATAGCTAAACAAAAAACAGAGGGAACTACATAGACCATGATCCTTTGCTCCATTTCAGTGCAGATGAGATGAAGAAATAACTGTTCTAAGCACTTTGAAATTTTCATTCTCTGGATTAAGTCTTGTGAAGCATTTTTACAGGAAAAAGGAGCAGATTCACAGTTTTGTGCCTCCACAAAATATTGCATTTTCGAATTTCAGTCTTGTTATTCTGTAGAATATCGTAATATCGTGAGCTCTCCCATGATATTGCAATAAATATCGTACCGTGAGGTTTGTGACGATATCGTGTCGTGAGACTTGGATATCATTACAGCCCTAGTTGTTAATAATAAAATTGTGAAATGAGTGCCTATTTAAGGAAAAATGTTCTGCACTTGGCTCATTTATGACAAATGTGTCTGTATGGTCACATTTTCTTTGTGCTTTGGTCATTTTTAAGTAGCTTTTCTGTATTTTACCTAAACAAATGACAATGTATGTATGTATGTATGTATCTCTTTACTGTTGGCAAGGATCAAACTGGTCAAAAATAGGGACACCTGGGACATTTCTTGTATAAAACTGGGACAAATCAGTGGTTTTGTATACATTTGCTGGGACAGGGAACACAGGGCTCAAAACTGGGACTGGGGAAATAGGAACGTCTGGTCACCTTAATATGGAGTGATTCATGCCTGTTTGAGGAATCTTTAATTGTTTTCAAGACTCCATTTTGCTGATCTGTACCCATATCAGACACAAGCACAATAAGTCTTCTTTGACTTTGACTGATTTTATTATATCCACGTTTTATCAATAATATGAAGCACTTTGGGACAGTACTGTCTGTTTTTTGACTTTGAGAAATGTGAATCTTTTATTTATTCATCTTAAATTGTTTGCAAAGGTCCAAATGTATTCTACAAACACATTCCTAGAATCCTAATTAGCTGTGGGTTTAGCTGTGTGCTTTTCATAACTTTTGGAGGCCAGAACAGTATTTTTGAGCAATAAAAAGACCTCATTGTAATTGCGAATAAAAAAAGGACACACACAACATTTTGAACACAAAAATTGCTTAATTTAGTGCCTTAGCTACAAAAGTGCAAAATACCAAGTCTATAAGTAAACTAAAAATATCCCTATAACATCAGTCTGGACAGTAATGCCATACTGTGGAACATTAAACACAAAGCAATAACATCTCCATGCAGAAAAGCATTTGACGGACCCTCCACCAGAAAAGTTACACAATGCACATTTAAATTTAAAATACATTGCCTTATCAAAAAACGGCTGCCGTGTCTCCAGTTTAGATCAAACACGGAGATTTCACGCTTTGGGGAATTTCAAATCAACACGAGCAAATTTACATTGTCTTATCCCGTTCTAATCTGAAGGAGCATATGGATCTCAAAGCGGCCAATTTGAGCGGCACATTTGACAGTAGTCACAGTGATTGGAGCCGTGCGGGGGAAGGAGCAGTGTTTTTGGTGTGTGTGTGTTTACTGTTATCTCCAGAGGCAGGCCGCACACGGAAGCGCACAAATGAAGATGGTAGTGGATTCAATAGGATTCATACCCATGCCGCTTTGTGCGTAAGACACTGGAATCTGACTCATTTGGGTCCGAGCCGTGACCGCTGCTGCACTGTCAAAAGAACTCATGGATCATGGTTCATAGTTTGGATTTCTTTTGTAAGTATTCTTTCTTTAACTTTTCTGGTGGATACGGAGCCCGCCCGGTGATGTGTGTGGGAAAAGATACTACCGTATTTTCCAGACTATAGAGCACACTGGTATAGAAGCCGCATCCACACTATTTTTAAAAAGAATTTTTAAAAAGTATATACAAGCCACAACCGGGCTATAAGCCGCTGATATCTATGTTGAAAAATGATATATTTACTGCATATACAGAATGATTTTGTACTGTAAATGTACATTTATGTAACTGAACAGATTCTTTCCGAACAGTGCCTTTTAACACAGCAGCAACTGTGCTGATTAAAACGAGGTCAAAAACAGGAAGAGAACCGATAATTGATTACCTTCATTTCTCCTGTGCAGTGAAACCACAAGTCACTTAAATCATCTTTGCTGAAACCCTTGACCCAAGCGCACGTGCAGCAGCACGGTAGAGGTCTGCGGACACAATTTTCAGTCCCACTCCTGCCCACTCCCGCATTCTTCAGTGCCGCTCCCGCGTCGTGCGGTCGCGTCGTGCGCCCCCGCAATAACCTTTCAGAATGTGTCCCGCGCCGCACTGTTTTGTGTTGGTTCCCGTGGGTGCAGGGCTCTACAGCGGTTTCCTTCCTGGAGCAAGATCGATGCCTTCAACTTAAAACTTGCATCATACAAACTCCTTCATGTGCTTTTCATGATGAAGGGGTGAGGATTTGAAAATAATTATCAGTTAGTAATTTATCGTGCGTGTTATATCTGCTAAATAAAAAGTAGCGTATTCTTTGCATTAATTTTCCGTCTATCTTGTTTTTGAAATTCTGGTTAGAGCGCCCCCTAGCGGTGGAAGAAAAATCCACAGAATAGACGCACCTTTGTAAAAGCCGCATGGTTCAAAGCCTGGGAAAAAAGTAGCGGCTTTTAGTCCGGAAAATACAGTAAATGGTGACCTTGACTTACTATTTAGTTTGAACAATATAACTTGTTTCCACGTTTTAGTTAATATGTACCCACAAATTAAGAAATCAATAATTCAATAAAACAGGATGTGGAATGAGGTTAATTTGGTAAACGCGAACCTCGGACTTCAGATCTCCACAGACACAAATAAAAGGTAAAATATATGTTATAACGTGTATTGTAGCCATGCTGGAAGCACTTGCCAAATCAACCTAATACCACACCCTGTTTTGTTTAATTGGCGGCAATTTCTAAATTCGTGGGTATGAATTAGCTGAAACATGGGAAGAATTTACTTCTGTGGGAACGAAATAGTAATTCAAGGCCACGATTTTGTTTCTTTTCCCATACACGACGTGTGGAGGACTCCGTAGACGGTCTGTCATCTGCTTTCCTCTATGGAGATGTTGCCTGGAATGTTCCGCAATATGTCATTACACTTATTTATTCTACGGAGACAGTAGGTGACGCCACAAGGTCAAGTTACATGTCAGATCTGTGGATAGATGAGTCCACAGTAAGAATGCAAGTTTTTAAGTCAATAACAACCCAGCAAAAAAGGCCTATCAAAAATAAGAAAAAAATACCAAATTTGAGGTAAAAATTTTAAGTAAAATTATCTGCCAGTGCAGTAAGAATTTTTCACTTACCAAGTTTTCTTAAAGCAAGGCGAAATATGACTCTTGTTCTAAGCAGAAAACACTAGTTTCAAGTATTTATGGCAAGATTTTTCACCTTATTGGTTTGAGAAGGAAGTTAAAGAGGCTTAACCTGGCTTGATTTAATATAAAAAAGTGCTTAGAATAAGTTGTAATATCGAGATAAGATAAATCAGGATGGAATATCTTGAAACAAGTAAAAAAAAAAATCTCATCTTATTAAGTAAACAAATCTTTAAATTGATCTTTTAAGATGAATCTGCTTAATTCAAGTCAGTTTAACTATGTTAGAAAATCCTTTTTTTACAGTGAACCCATATTATTGAGTAAATTAAAGACGGATACATTTAATGCCAAACTCCCACAGATGAATGTTGTCATTGTGTTCTTGGGCAAGACACTTAACCCACCTCACCTCTGTCTGTGTACACTGGTTTGTGAATGTGTGTGTGAATAGGTGAGTGGCTCCTTGTTGTAAAGCACTTTGAGCCTTGAAGGTGGAAAATATGATACATATACAAATATAATATGTATAAAAATGTGACCATTTAATCATGTCAAGTCTTCCCTCATTCTTAATTTAGTTGTTTGAGGTTAAGGTACACTTTATTGTCCCTATGGGGAAAATTTGTCCTCTGCATTTGACCCATCTCTCAGTGCCAGGAGCAGTGGGCATGTCTGAATACTAACAACAAGATTTCAAACCCGGGATCTTGTTGTTAGTATTGGTGAGTACTGCTTTAGCTGGAGGACAGGACCGATGGTGCATGTTTTGGGTTGATGAGGAAAACGAGAATGCCCTGAAGAAACCCACCCAGACACAGGAAGAACATGCAAACTCCACACAGGAAGGTCCGTACCACCTGGAAATCGAACCGAGAACCTTCCTGTGAAGCGTGAGGGCAAATCACGTAATCCTGCACTGAAGGCTTGGTGCTCAGAAAATGTGAAAATGAAAAACCTACCACCTGTCTCCACCCACCACCGTGTAATTCTGACTGTAATTATTCCAAAATGTTAAAATGTCATAACGTGAGGTCAAAAATGTAGTTTAGCCATTTTTCAGCATAAAAACACAGTATTTTTTTGGACTATAAGTCGCATGGTTTCATGGTTTGGATGGTTCCTGCGACACGTTTGTTATTTTCACACTGACAGCCATGAGGGGGCACTCTCGGCTTGTGTACCAGTATCTGCTGCTCACATTACTCCTGCACCACTGAAAATTTAAAGTGTAAACATCAACTTATACAGACAACTGAGAAAGCCTGAACACAAATGCCCCCAAAAGAAAATCATATTCTGCAGATTACAAGCTGCAAGTGGTGAAATCGAGCAGCAGAAAGAAAGTTTGGAGTGAGCGAGAAACTTTCAAGAGACTGGTGAAAAGCGGAGGATTCTTGAATTGCAACAAAGAAAGCAAAAAAAAGCTGTAACTGCAACACAACCGCATCTATCAGAGCACGAACGACGTCCCAAAACACTGAAGCAGATTTACACGCCGAGGACGACAGTTTTAAGTGTTGAAATGTCAGTTCTTGGTCTCTGATTTTAAAATAAATTCCCCCCTAAAATAATATTTTTTTAATTCTTCATTGTGCATTTTTTAGCTGCTGCGACTTATACCCCGGAGCGACTTATAGTCCGGAAAATGCAGTACAAATAAAGGAAAGTCCAGTGCTTACTGTGGTGAAAGGCTTATTCTGAAGTGGTTTTGAATAAGAATTAAATAAAGCTGTTTCATTATTAAGATTTTTAGGTTATTACTAAATATAAAATATGCTAATAATAATCAAACATGTGTCCTTTAACACGCCTCTCTGGTTTTTGGTGCACATCCCCACATCCTGATCCAGAATACTATTTTGCTCTGTCTCCATTTGAGCCATAAGATATTAATACCTCACCTCCGTCTGCTGTTGCCACGTGTGTTGTTAATGTGAAAGTGAAGGAGGAGGAAAAACAAGGAGAGGAGACCGGAGGAGAGCGGAGAGCATACCGCACGGCCACAGCTCCCCCTAGAGGCCCACGCAGTTACTCCATCCAACAGTGAAGGCTCCTGCTGCTGCTGCTGCTGCTGCTGCTGCTGCTGCTGCTGGTACCACCCAGTCCTCCAGCGAGCTCATTTGTCATCATTTAACAGTGGTCAGACCAGTGCCAGTGTACACGGTGCTTTCTTCAAACAGACGGGTTTACAATGTCAATTATAACGTGTGGAAGTGTTCGTGTTAAAGGTCCTAGATTACACAAATCTGACTCTTGTGAGCTTTTAGTCATGTTATAATGTTGTTACTTCATGAAAAACAGAGCTGGAGTTGTGGTTTGTTTCATTCACACTGCAAAAAACAAAATCTAGCCAAGTTAAGATGACATGAATTAAGAATGTTTTATCATGATTTGAGTAAAATTCAGTTGACAAGTTAAATGATCTGCCAGTGGAACAAGACATTTTCTACTTAAAATATGTAAATACATATTTTACTACACTAACAAAACAACAACTCTTTGCATTTAAAATAACAAAGTAAAATCTTCTGTTGCTAAGAAAAACACATTTATTCCATTATAGATAATGTTATTTGTCAAGTTGAATCTTCTCGAAAAAAGTAAAGCATTCTTAATTTAAGTAATTTTAATTTAGCTAGATATTGTTTTTTCCAGTCGACACATGTTTGAATAATTTTGCATTCTTACTCTATCTACATGTTCAAGCTCAAAATGCTCTGTATCATGTTGTGATGTCATGAAACTAGAAGTGGTAGTTTTAAGCTATTTTTCTGATCTATGTTTTTTTGTAGCTGGAGTTGTATTTTGTTTCATTTACACATGTGTACTGTGTTTCAAAGTAAGAAAAATGATCCGACAAAGGCTTTTTGGCCGAAACATTATTCAAATTTTGTGCTATGGATTTTTTCACTTTTATTTTGCAGTTTCTTGCATTTGCACCTTTACAAGAACTTATGGTGTGTGTTTTCTGTTTCATTTGAGTTCTCACAAACAGAAAACACTCTGTTCCACTTTGTGATGTCATGTGGTCATACAGGAAGTGCTCCAATGTGTTTTAAACTCCAAACCTTCAGTAGAATCATTTTGGTAATTTCAGCTCTGGAATTGCCCATCTCTATTAAACAAAAGGTAAAAGGAGCTGTTAATTTGAAAACTACCACTATCATGACATCACAAGGTGGAACGGAGCATTTTGAGCTTTGGAGATGTAGACAGACTAATAATAAAGTTACTCAAACATGTGTGAACTCCAGGTCTGTTTTTGAGAAGGAGTCAGTTTTGTGGGCAGAAAAATGTGTTCCTTGCACGTAAATTGTATTTGTATTTTGGATGTACTTTTTGGTGTAGCTTGGTATTCTGTTTTAGAAATCTCCACTACTTCTTGTTATTTCTGTTCAACTTTTTTCCAACCAGAGGAAAAAAGTAAAGTAAACCAAACAAAGTAATCATTAGAGAAGCATGAACCTGTCATACACTTGAAGCTCTTGGTTGGTTTGCCGGTGCAGTCCTATAAGCAGCACAGGGTTTGTTTTTAGCCTGACGCCTCGGTAACCTCACAGCTCTAAACACCTCCAGACACCTTCAGACACCTCCAAACCCCGTCGTGTTCACAGATTCTGAGCTGAAGTCAGGTGCACCCTCTGCTCCTGTCAGGGCACCTTCTGCTCCTGTCAGACTCCATCACAACAAGGGCCAAGCTGATAAGACTACCAGCCTGAGAAGTACACAAACTATTCTGCAGTTGATTTGCCTTAAGTTGAAATTTGCAACCTTCTATTTTAGTTAATTTCTCAGTTTCATTTGATGTTTTTTTTTTCTACTATTCAGTATTAAAGACCCATGTTACACTATTTTTATGTATGTTAGGTTATAACCTATAACCTAACATACACTAGCCACTTACCTGTTTCCATTCAATCCGCTCTGTTTCTCACTCCGTTCCCCACTATATTTACAATACTTCACCACTGCAGTAGTCTTGGTGCACTCAAGTCTGCTGTCAAATCATAATTTTGTCCTCCAACAAACTTCCAAACCAGCATCCATTTCCGTTCACAAGTCCCACTGTCAAACCGAGCGCCTCAACACCTATTTCTGTCGTCATGTGAGGGACATTGGCATCTGAGCTCATAGTGATGTCACAGCAAAATAACATTTCCCACATTAAATTATCCCTATTATTTATCCTGTGGAGTTTGCATGTTCCTCCCCGTGTCTGGATGGCTTTCCTCCGGGTACTCCGGTTTCCCCCATCAACCTAAAACATGCCCGCACCCCTATGAACTAACATCAAGGACCATGTTGTCCACCCTCCTGTGGGCTCACCACCTGCAGAGGGGTTCATAGGGGGGGTCAGGTGCTATGAGTATTGGGCAGCAAGCTGCCCCCGCGACCCAGCCGGATTAAGCGGGAGAAGATGGATGGATGGATGGATATTTATCCTGGTTCTGCTACAGGTACAGAGATATGGCCATGTTGTAAAATGTATTTTGGTGTATTTTTCTATATTTTTGTTATTATCGTTCACTTGGGTTTTAGCAGTGAAAAGCAGTATTTCTTCCCTCCGTCAGTCAGTCTGGGGCAGGACGTGTACAGAGAACTCGTATTCAAACATTATTAATTAAATCATCAAAAACATCCTTCTGAGTATGCCATCGTCATTACGCAGGAATAGAATCTCGTCACAATGTTGTTTCCTCATTAAAAACACCCACTATCAGCTAAACGTATTATGATGAACTGGAAGAAATGTAAACATAAGCGCAATTGGTACAAAGACTTTTTGGATTTAATGTCTATGGAGCAGCAGTTCAACTGTTAGACACAAAACAAACACACCGTTGGCCCATGGACGATGGTTAAACCTCAGAGTGTGGTAAAGTCGATTAACACATTGTCATCTGAAAAGGAAAATGTCAAAATGTATGTATTATTATTTTTTTAATCATTAATTAATCATTGCATTTACGTAGCACCTTTCAAGACACCCAAAGTGCTTCACAGTTCATTTTTCATTCTCTCCACACTCAGTGGTGTAAACTACTGTTGTAGCCACAGCTGCCCTGGGGCAAACTGACAGAAGTGAGGCTCCAATCTGCACTATCGACCCCTCCAACCACCACCAACACTCACACACACACCACTTTCTAGACAATGTGCTTTGCCTAAGGACACACCCACAGTGGGGGCATTTGTTATTGAAGAAAATCAGAAAATGACAAAAATGTGGTTCTTCTCTCAAGTGTACTCACATTAACGAGAATCATTTGGATAATTTCAGCCTCTTCTGAACCAAAGGTAAAAGGAGCTGTTCATGTAAAACACAACTCCAAGTTTGTTTTGAGGCAGTAACAACATTATACCATCACTTACAGCTCAAAAGAGTAAATTTTGCATCATATAAGACTGTTAAACAATAGACATTACATTGTGTTCATTGTACCGCAAAACTGATCTATTATAGTTTAATAACTAAAGTGAAAGTGAAACCAAACGTTGAATAGATAGTGTCAATTCACCACAGAAAGCTACAGATTTTAATTCTCAGTCTTACTCTTAAAAAACAGCAACAAGACATTGGCGACTCTCTTGTGTATGACCTGGAACACAGTGTTTTCAATTTCTTGACATATTTTTCCTTTCTTTTTTCCTCATTAGCAGCTTAGTCCCTGATTGGCTCATCCACCTGTCAATCCCGTCTGAAAACAGGGAGATTGACTGTGAGTATTGAAGTGAGTATTAAGTATTGAAGAGGTGTGCATTGTGGATCCCAGATAAGGGCCTATAGCAAAGAGTCGTGTACTGAGGCCGTGCACAAGAAAAGGAGAAAAGCAAGTGCGTATGAAGAATAATGAGGCAGATACGAGCGCTCTCAAGACTTATGCCTGTAAAGAGACAGAACCAAGCACGTGCCACTGTGGACAGAAGAAAGATGTTTACGTTTGCTTTTGTATCAACTGAACAAAGTCTATTTCTGTACAAATTACATGGGTCATTGTGAGGCAGCAGTACATTCTGTCTGATAAGCTTCTGACAGCAAAAATAAAGTACAAGTGGCCATACCGGCTTGTCAAAGCCTGATCCCGTCAGATCTCAGAAGCTAAGCATGGTTAGTACTTGGATGGGAGACCACTGGGAATTCCAGGTGCCACAGGGGGGCGCCGGTGGCAAAAACTGTCGTAGTGTCCTTAGGCAAGGCACAGCACCCACATTGCCTAGTATGAAAGTGGTGTGTGCGTGAATGGTGGTGGTGGTCGAAGGGGCCGATGGCGCAGATTGGAGCCTCACTTCCGTCAGTCTGCCCCAGGGCAGCTGTGGCTACAATAGTAGTTTACCACCACCACCGGGTCTGGAGTGAATGAATAATGCTCTGTAAAGCGTCTTTGAGTGTCCTGAAAAGCGCTATATACAACTGATGCATTATTATTATTATTATTATTATTATTATTATTATTATTATTATTATTATTATTATTATTATTATTATTATTATTATTATTATTATTATTATTACAAGGCTAAAAGCAAAGAACTTAAAAACATATTCACAGGGGGTCCATGTACGTCGCGGCCATCCGATTTTCGTTTTGAATTAAAAGAAATAAAAAACAACTACGTTTTTCATTTTTTGTCTCCAAAACCAAAATTAAAAACCGGATAATGATTAATTTTTTCAGTTTTCGATTTTGTGTTTAAATGAATAATGGGAAAAAAATGGATAATGACTGTTTCCTGTTTCATCCAACTCCAACCCATAAGCAAGTTGAGTAAACTGGAAATGAACCTTTACTTTTGTATTTTTTTTAACAGCCAATCAGGGATCAGCAGACTCCATCACTCACTGCTTGAATGCACATGCTGTCTGCACAAAGAGCCGCTGCTGTGTCTTTGTGATGTTGGATCTGTACAAACCATTTGATAAAAACAACAAAATGTGCAAGTTTTACAGAATTCCATCAGCTCTCACCCCAAAGAGACGTCTTTGTTTACAAACCATTAGAAGAAGCGACTGGATGGAGCAGATGATTCAAAATGCACTCATCTGCAGCTATCACTTCATATGAGGTGAGCCTGTGAGCTGATCAGCATCACCGCATTTAGAAACACATTTAGTGAGTCCTACATGTATGAAAATGTGAATAATTCATAGGTCAAATTAGATCAGACAATAACAAAGTCTGGGAAGTGATCATAAAGTTTAGCAATGCAACATTGGAAAATTTAGCCATGGGACATGAACAAGTTATACTCCCAGTTTGACAAAATTTCTAAACTTTTCCATGACCTAAAGTGAATTTTCCAGGACATTACGGCACCTACATGTGTAGAATTTCTCAGACTTTTAGGGCTAAATATGATATGTGAACCCTTTAAATCACCTTATGCTTTGGTTTATAGTTTTTTAACATTCTAAATCCTGTGAGTGCATTTATTGTGTTTCTTTTAAACTAAACACCTTATTGTGTTTGTCCTGCTGGAGCGACTGTGCAGCTGCTCAGAAATAATCACAACAGCCTCATGAGAATGCAACAGAACGCTGTAGGTGTGTGCAAGAGATATAAACATTCCATGATTTTTTCCAAAACCTTTATTGAATTTACAAAATCCCATGACTTTTCCAGGTCTGGAAAATTACGTTTTCAATTTCCATGACTTCCAGGATTTTCACGACTGTGGGAGCCCTGTATTCAGAAACATTTTTATTAAAGGAGAAAGTAAGCCTCAATTCAGAATTATTATTTCCATGTAAACTCAAAGGAGAATATTTTAATTCAGAACTGTTTAATTCAGAACAAGTAATTCAGAATGAAAAGACATCATGTAAAGTAGGGTTGGGCGGTATCCAAATTTTGATACGGCACAAGTTCTGATCAAACCAAACTTCACCAGCGCGTATCTGCCTCCATTTAATGATCTGGGACATGCCAAGACAAGAAAAGTGCAGAAGAGGCAGATTCTGGAGTAAAAAGTCAAAGGCGACAGTCCACAGCGTGTGATATTTCCCACTGCAGCATGTTGTATCTGACAGACTCCGCGCTCTCAGCACTCAGAGAAGTTACCGTCTCCTCTGTGAAAGACTGACTTCACCCTGGAGCGGGAACTTTCTCCTCTTCTGCGCCTCGTCCCCTCTCGACTCTCGGCTTCAATAAAACGTCTCCATCACAAACTTTTGGGCTCAGCATCACACAGGAAGCGTCAGTCAGGTTTTTTTCTACTTCCTCGCTGCGTGTGGATGGAAATCTCTGTCAACATTTGCTGTCTCTCCCCTGTCATTCCTGAAGCCAAAATGCTGCCTGATATTATATTAGGTCCTTGTGTGCTGTAGATTTTTTAATGACGGTAATGAAACTGATACTGTCACTACTTTTTGATACCTCGGGATACCGTATTACCGTATGTCCTCTCTTCTTCTTCATACAGTGGTACATATTTGCTCCTCCTCCCATGTCGTCTGTAGACGTTCCTGATCCGGTGGGTTCCTTTAGTAATGGTCTGGTCTCAGCTCTCTTACTGCGTCATGGCGTTGGCCGTCTGCTGCTCAGATGATGCGACATGACCAGGCTGTGTGATCCAGACGATGACTGACACAAGCTGTTCCTCTCACCGCAACTGTCTACAAATAGATCTGTGCATAATAATAACCTCTGAAACCTGAACAACTGTCCCAATAAACATAGTGACGTAATCCCTCATTCATTCAGGACTCATCCATATAGAAAATGTGTCATCTGGAGAATGCAGCCAAAATGCAGGAAAAATGTACACACAATTATGTTATTAGGTTTTTTATGTTGTCATTTTTAAACCTTCATTTAACAAAATAAATATGTTATCACTGATTTCTATTATTCTAATCATAACTTTTGCACAATTTAGACGAGTTTTATTGTTTCTTATTGTAACTTTGCAGCTGATGTCAACATTCCCCGGGGGGTGTAAATGCTAACAGGGGCACTGCTCTGTCTGAGGCTTCTCTCACTTTCTCCTCCTCTTCACCTCCTCTCATCCTTCTCTCATCTTCTCTCCTTCTCTCCTCTTCTTTCCTCTATCCTCCCTCTTCAGCTCTCCTCCTGTCCTCTCCTCTTCTTCTTTCTCCTCTCCTCTCTCACGCTCTCTTTCCTTCCTCTCCTCCTCTTCTCATTCTCTCCTCTCAACCCCGCTCTTCTCTCCCTCTCTCCATTTCTACTTCTCTCCCTTCCCTCTTCCTCCTCTCTCCTCTTTACCCTCTCCCACCTCCTCCTCTCCTCCTCTTCTACTCTCATCTTCTCTCTCCTTCTCTCCTCTTCTCTCCTCTATCCTCCCTCTTCAGCTCTCCTCCTGTCCTCTCTCCTCTTTTCATCTTTCCACATCCCCTCTCTCTTTCCTTCTTCTCTTCTCATTCTCTCCTCTCCGCCCTCTCTTCTCCCACTCATTCCATCTCTCCTTCTCTCACTCTCTCCACTTTTGCTTCTCTCCCTTCTCTCTTCCTCACCCTCTCCCACCTCCTCTCCTTTTCTTTCTCCCTCCTCTCTGCCTCTCCTCTTCTTCTACTCTCATCTCCTTCTCTCCAGCTCACCTCTCCTTTCCTCTATCCTCCCTCTTCAGCTTTCCTCCTCTTTTTTCTCCTCTATTCTTTTCATCTTTCCATGTCCCCTCTCTCGCTCTCTCTTTCCTTCCTCTCCTCCTCCTCCTCTCCCACCCCTATTTCTCCACTCCTCTTCTCATTCTCTCGTCTTTACCCCTCTCCTTCTCTCACTCTCTCCACTTCTGCCTCTCTCCCTTCCTTCTTTCTCTCCTCTCATCTAGTTTCTCCACCTTCTCTCACTCACCTCCTCCTCTTCTACTCTCATCCTCTCTCTCCTTCTCTCCTGCCCTCCTCTTCTTTCCTCTATCCTCCCTCTTCAGCTCACGTCCTCCTGTCCTCTCTCCTCCTCTTCTTTCTCCTCTCCTCTTTCCATCTTTCCACTTCCCCTCTTTCTTTCCTTCCTGTCCTCCTCCCCCACCCCATTTTCATCCTCTCCTCTTCTCATTCTTTCCTCTCTAGCCCTATCTTCTCTCCCCCTCTCCATTTCTACTTCTCCCTCTCCCACCTCATCTCCTCTCATCTTCTTTCTCCACCTCCTCTCCTCCTCTTCTACTCTTCTTTGACTCTCGTCATCTCTCTCCTTCTCTCCTGCTCTCCTCTCCTTTTCTCTATCCTCCCTCTTCAGCTCTCCTCCTCCTGTCCTCTCTCCTCTTCTTCTTTCTCCTCTCCTCTCTCACTCTCTTTCCTTCCTCACATGCTTTTCTCCCATCTTCCCCCTCTCCTCTTTACCCCTCTCTTCTCTTACCCTCTCCACTTCTGCTTCTCTCCCCTCCCTTTTCCTCTCCTCTCTTCTCACCTGCTACCACCTCCTCTCCTCACTCATCTTCTTTCTCCACCTCCTCTTCTTCTCTTGATTGACTCTCCCGTTCCCTTATTTTTATCCTCTTCTCATTCTCTCCTCTCTGCCCCTCTGTTCTCCCACTCTCTCCCTTCGCTCATCCTCATCTCCTCCCATCTCCTCTCCTCTTCTTTCTCCCTCCCTCTCCTCCTCCTCTTCTACTCTCATCTCTCTCCTTCTCTCCTCTTCTTTCCTCTATCCTCCCTCTTCAGCTCTCTCTTCTTCTTTCTCCTCTCCTCTTTCCATCTTTCCACGTCTCCTCTCTCGCTCTCTCTTTCCTTCCTCTCCTCTCCTCCTTATCCTCTCCCACCTCCTCTCCTCTTCTTTCTTCACTTCATCTTTCCCTCTTCTCCTCCTCTTCTCTTTTACTCTCCTCCTCTCCCTGTCTCTCCCAATTTCGCTGGCTATCTCCCCCCTTTCCTATTTCCTCTTTGCCTCCTCTCCCTCTCTCTTGCTCTCGTTATCTCCTCCTCTCTTCCTCTTTTCCCTCTCTCCTTCTCCTCCTCCTCTCCTCCTCTGCATATATTTACTGTTATTAACATTCAGCACATCCTGAGGCGTGTGTGACAGGCACAGTAATGAGTGGCTTTGTCAGATTTGTTTAGTTTATGTCAGTGAGGGGCTTGGACATGCACGGGGGGGTAATTGTCTCGAGAGGAGGCTAAAGCGTGTGAACCTGGAGCTCCTGGAGTTGGAGAACCACAAGTGTGTTCTCTAGAATCTGTATGAACACAGAAGGAGCTGAAGGAGAGTCTGGAGGAAAAGCTGAGCCGAGATAATCCGTGGTGGTTATGGACGGCCTTGGAAATGGATCAACAAGAAGTAACGGGCTCATGTTTCAGCTGGATGAACAGGAGGTTGGATCCTTGATTTACTTGATCTGATGAATGATTTACCTCACGTTATTATAAAGCAGATGAACAGAAGGGCTCTTTAGAAATGTACAGTAGAAATTTGCATTTTAATAATGAAAATATACATGTTTTGTTACATTATTGAACCTTCCACATGATTAGCGTGACTGGATTTTCAAAATAAAAATATTGGGACGTCTCTGGTTTGTGGTGGTTGGTATTAATAAAACCGTGAAACAAGTGCGTAATTCAGGAGAATTGTTATGAACTCTGCACAAATGTGAGTCAGTATAGGCACATTTTCTTGGTGTTTTGGTCATTTTAAGCAGCTTTTCTGTATTTTACTTAAATAAGTGACGATTCATGCCTCTCTTTATGTTGGCAGGTGTTAGATTGGTTAAAAATAGGGACACCTGGGACATTTCTTGTGTAAAACGGCAACAAATTACTGGTTTTGTATAAATCTGCTGGGACAGGGGCCACAGGGCTCCAACCTGGGACTGTCCTGGGTAAATAGGGACGTGTGGTCACCCTGCACATAACCAAACTTTGGTGTTATGATTATTGAGAGAAGAAACATCTTGATGTAACATTTAACAATGCTAATAATACGTGCATTGGACTTATATAGCAGCTTTCAAGACTCCCAAAGCACTTTACAGTGCATTATTCATTCACTCCACACTCGGTGGTGGAAGATATTACTGTAGCTGCCAGTCTGCACCATCCACTCTAACCACAAGAAACTTCAGGGGTCATCAACCTTTATGAAGCTGAGTCATATGAAGCACAGTTTGATCCACTCTTCTGAAATAACAAAGCTGATGAGTTAAACTTCATGTATAATTAACATATTTTTAAGATGTTGTCATTTTTAAATCCATATAAATGCAAGAGTGGTTAAAAAAGAACAGCAATACAATAAAATTAAGTTTTGGATGTTTTGTGCTATCTACCTCTAGCTACCTTGTGTCGTCCTTGGTGCACTGTGTTGGTGACCCCTGGACTAGTGCTTCACTCAAGTGTCTTGCCTAAAGACTATAGGGCTGGTATCATTAAGAATTTGCTGGTACGATACATACCTCAATACATAGGCCACGATATGATACATATCTTGATAAAGTGCACTTTTCAGTTTGATACAGTATATTTCAAATTCAATATGGTTCAATAAAAAAAAAATAGTTTCCTTCCTCTGAACAAGCAACAAAACTGTAGCTCTGTAACAAAACGATTTAGTAAAATATACCACAAAATACTCTTGGTGATATATCGATACAGCAGCCCATGATATTCAGACTGTATCACATTAAACAATATGATATATAGATATTTTTACACACCCCTACACTACAACTTTCAGGTTAAGAGGCCACTGCTCCTCCATCATTCACAATTACTGACTCCATGAACAAACACTCAACAGTTTAGTCCTGGTTTATTCAGATTTTGATCTGATGTTTGTGCAGGTGAACGTGCAGCTGTTCTGGTGTAATTTTTTGTCATTTTAAATGCTGAATGTGGAAATGTGGAGTGTGATGTTCCTAAATGAAAGACTGAGAGAATCCATGGTATGGCTGGAAATGGACGGATAATTGGATATATTTTAATTGGACTGCAGATGGAAATGAGTTTCAGCTGAATCTGGTGTAAAGTCTCTTCTTTTAAGATGATTCTGTTTACACAGGCTCCCTGCTCAAATAAACTGATCATCTAAACTAGAGTTTGCAGAAACACATTGTGCACAACCCAAAAAGAATAAACATAATAACTGAGTTGTGCTGTTTCTGATTCAAACACAAGTAGAGCTATTTTCATTATTCATTATCTTGATTCTCAAGATTATTTGTATATTTTTATTTTTCTGGCGTTTGGTTTTGTTCAGTTTTGGCTTCATTGTTTGTGTGAATGTGGTGCGTGTACATCCTATCTCCTTTTCTGCAGAAAGAAAAAAATGCATTTATAGCCTGTTACAGACCTCAAGAGGAATAAATAAAAACAAACAAACACATGAGATGACAGCACTGGCCGAACTATGCCCAAAATGAACAATGAAAGGTGCTTTTCCCCTTCCTTCTTTGTCTGGAATGTCCCACAGTATGGCATTAAAACTTACTATCTTCATGGAGACCAAACCAGACCAAGTCACAGGTCAGATCTGTGGAGAGGCGACCCCGCTCACAGTCAGAATGTTGTTTTTCAAGGTATTTCTGAGCTATAAAACCACCTGTAATTGCATAAATGTAAAGTAGAGCTGTTTAATGTCATGCTGTGGAACATTTCAGCCAGAGCAGTGACAAAAAAACAAGCAGGTGACGGACGACCCTCCATCAGAAAAGTTACACCATGCACTAGGGGTGGGTGGTAATACGGTAATACGGTATTAAAAAGTAGCAGTGGTATCAGTTTCATTATTGTCATTTTTAAAAATCTGCATAAGGACCTAAAACTACAGCTGGACTTTCTCCCCTCCGCTCTCTCTCCTCTTCAAACGTCGTTACGCTTGGAGATTTCCATCCACACGCAGCGAGGAAGAAGAAAAAAACCTGACTGACCCTTCGTGTGTGACGTTGAGTTCAAAAGTTTGTGATGGAGACGTTTTATTGAAGCCGAGAGTCGAGAGGGGATGAGGTGCTGAAGAGGAGAAAGTTCCCGCTTGAAGGCGAAGTCAGACGTTCATGGAGGAGACGGTAAACCCCAATTTATGGTTCTGCATCCAAATGTGTTTGTGTGGATGTGCGGCCCCTACGCACAGCGTCCGACCTGCACCTCCCAAACTTTCTAACGACGCCTCAAAACGACACAATAAGGGCTGCGATTGGTCCTCTCCACCGCTCTACATTTCCGCTGCTCTGCTCATTATAGACTTTGTGGAATAATGTGTTTAATGCAGCTTTGGCACATTTGTTTATGTTTTACAGAAACGAAACTTAAACCCACATAGCTCATTTGCATACAGTATAAGTGATGATAAAAAAATGCTGATACGATCGAACGCGCTGCAAAGTTTGGTTTGGTCAGAACTTGTGCCTCATCTTCAATTATAATGCTGCTCTGTTTCTGAATGCTACAAAATAGTTCTTAATTAGTCACGGTCATACCATATACCCTGGTAAAATGCTGAACCCTACTGTGTACCTTAAGTGTCTTGCAACAACAACAAGAACACGACAATAGTAGCTACAGTCTCCCCTCCCAGTTCTGCCCAAACCCACCCCTGCTTATCCGCTGATATCACACAGCCTGGTCATTCTCAACATCCTATTAGCTTTTATTTTACACCATCCACAGTCTCCCTCTGTCCTCACTCCGGACTTCATCTGTTGTCCCGGCATCGCCATGGGAACAGGTAATCAGGTTCGGTGAGCTATTGTCTCGGATCGGCGCATGCTAGCCACCCGGTAATTGGAAATGAGTGAGCGTGATGCGGAAAGACTGCGCGGCGGGTGACTCAGAGGTGGCATGTTTTTGAAGAGCGCAGAGTTGACTTGGAGCTTTTGGGGGGGAACATTGGCGGAGAAGGCTGAGGGGTCCCACAGGATTTGGGCGACGGTGATGGGTCTGGCTGTAGCGCCGCGTCCGCTCCCACAGGGGCCCGGGCAGACAGAACCCAAACACATTCACTGGCTTGGCTCACTGGAGCAAGATGGGCCCCGAAGGTAGACTGTCTCCACCTCTGTCATTGTCAATATTAGCTGGAAACACTGAGCGCACATATGGTGATCCACAGGTGTGCAAGACATACATAAATATAGAGAAGGTTGAAAATAATTGCTCGTACTGTTGTCACACAAAACCCTGGACATATATCACGCTATAAAAATAACGTGTGGTCATTGAAGTGTATGAAAAAAATACAGCTTGGCTCACTCTGGCAACACGTGATCATGACAAGACCGTAGGGCTGTGTAAAAGTATTGAAATATCAATATATTGTATTATTTAATTTGATGATAGAGTATTGATTATGTGGGCTGCTTTATCGAGAGTATTTTAAGATATATTTTACTAAATTATTATAAGAGCCACAGGTGTGTTGATATTTTCACTGTTTTGACGAAAATGGGTGTTTTTCTGATTTACTTTGCACAAACTTAGTGCACTTAGTGGACTTTTAGTATCAATTCAATGCAAGTTTATTTCTATAGCGCGTTTAAAACAACTTCAATTGACCAAAGTGCTTCACATAAAAGCCCCTGCCACAGAAAAGCCTCTGTCTCCTCTCGTCTTAATCCTAGTTTTGGGCACGACCAACAGGAGCTGGTCGGCTGATCTCACGGGTCTGGGTGAAGTGTAGGGCTCCAGTAATTCCCTTAAATAAACTGGACCCAAAGAGCGTAAACATTTAAACACAATTAATAACATTTTAAATTGCACCCGGTATTAGACAGGAGCCAGTGCAGGTCACACAGCACAGGCGTGATGTGCTCACGTCTCTTAGTATTATTGAGCAGACGAGCTGCAGCGTTCTGGACGTGTTGTAGGCGCTGCAGGAGCTCTGGTCTGGCCCGAAATACAGAGAATTACAATAGTCCAGACGCAATGTAACAAACACTTAAATAGCTTTTTCAAAATTCCACCTGTGGGAGGTACTGGCTTTATTTTAGCAAGGAGCCTCAACTGAAAGAAGCTGGACTTTATCACAGAGCTAATGTGCTTGTCCAGTTTAAACACAGAGTCCAAAATCACCCCAAGATTCCTCAGTGCAGGAGACAGGAGGAGGACAGGGGCCAAGCACACTGTCCTGTCCAAGAGGTGGGTTAGTTTGCCCAAACACAATCATTTCAGTTTTAGTTTGATTTAATTATCACAGCTGTTGATTTCTGTTGGTGCAGAGACATGGAGATCGTTCTACAGAACATCCAGTGATGTCACAGCAGGATTCACAGCATCAGGGCGATATACATGCAAAAAAAACCATCAGAGTCAACAAGCATCAAGCAAAGAGTTTCTGAGAGTCTGACCAAAGCTTTTGTATTGTCCATTTAGAAATGTTATCTTTCGCTGATACGTTTATTCTGGGAATTTTCTGGAGTTTGTATAACCAAGCAGCATTCATCATTTAAGGGCAGTGAGCAGAACATTTTGCATTACTCACATCACATTACTTTAGCTGTAACAAGCATTAAGTATGAAATGAGTGCAATAAGGTAAGATGAGGTCACTTTATTTCTACAGCACTTTTCACAGACACATGTCCCAAAAGACACTTGACAGAGCATTATTAACAGAGCATTCTTCATTCAGAAGATTAGATGAAATAGTGATACAGTAGTAGACAATAAGATTATTGTTCACGCAGCCATGATTTAGCCTTTTTTTTTCACTGAACTGTATCGGATCAATTTGAAATATATTGTAGTGAATCGAAAGTGCAGTGTATTGAAAAATGTATTGTATCGAGGCCTGTGTATCGAGGTATGTATCGTATCAGTGACTTCTTAATGATACCAGCCCTACAAGACAGGACGCTTCATTTGTTTATAGCACCACAGGCTTCTTCTGTTTAAAGGAGCACTGTGTAACTTTCCTGGTGGGGAGTATATCACCTTCAAGAGTTTGAGTCTGGAATAAACACAATGTTTATCCTGCTATTATTCAGTGGCAGTTGAGGTTATCAGAAATTTTAGTCAGACATTTTGCTTTAACATTTGGCATAGAGCTGAAAGTGTGTATTTTCTTATAATAATAATAATAATAATAATAATAATAATAATAATAATAATAAGGATTTATAGGATTTATATAGAGCCTTTAAGACACCCAAGTGCTTTCACATTTATAAGATACTATTGTAGTCACAGCTGCCCTAGGACAGACAGATGGAAGAGAGGCTGCTATTCTGCACTATCAACCCCTCCACACACACACCACTTTCATACAAGTTAGGGGAAGTGTCTTGCCTAAAGACACAACAGCAGGTTTGCCACTGCTGCCAGTATGACAAAAAACTTTGTACATTGTATTCTGCAAAATAATTTTTATTCACTCACATTCACTCAGTGTGAAGCTGTATCTGGAGCTATTTTTGCATGACTCTTTAATCACTTATTTTCAAGATGCCACGTTGCCATCCACTGCTCTGTACTTACTGCTTTCTCCAAGCACAAACCACTCCAAATACAACTTCAAAAGAGTAAATGTGAAGGGAAACAGCTATAATATGGTTAAAAGCTCTGAAAAGCTGATTTTGTAGAATAGGTTTGCTTTAAACTTGAAAACGAACCAAAAATCCGATAAAAGGACTGAACATTCTACGGCCATACTGCATCATCATGTAAAGTGTTGTTAAAACTCGTTGTGCCTCTCATTGTCCACAGCCCCTCATACATCTCGTCTGTGTGTCTTGCTGTATTCATCGTCACACTCACAGTCATTGCACTGAGCTCATTTTTGGACAGTGTCCACTGGTCGTGGGTGTGGGTTAATTAACCGCCTGAAGCGAACGCGCCGCCGACCACTCCAGCTACAGGCTTTTAATAGAACCAACTCCCATACAGACACAAAGAGGAACCAGAGGGGTCAGAGTGTGTGTTTCTGGTATTTCTTATCTCTGTTCTACTGTCGTTTCTTCATCACAAACAGATCTGTGTTTTGTTTAACACCCTGCAGATTTAGGCTGAGTTCTTCTCTCAAACAGAAAACACTCTGTTCCACCTTGTGATGTCATGTGGTGATACAGGAAGTGCTTCACCGTGTTTTTAAACTCCACACACCTTCACTAGAATCATTTTAGTTGGAATTGTCAATCTCTACTGAACTAAAGGTAAAAGGAGCTGTTAACCTGAAAACTTCCTCTACATGACATCACAAGGTGGAACAGAGCATTTTGAGCTTGGGACATGTACACAGACGTGTGTGAATGAAACAAAACACAACTCTAGGTGTGTTCTTGAGGAGGGAACAACATTATAATGTGGCTTAAAGTCAGAACATGTTGTTTAACTGATTACAAATCTAATCCTGATTTATTTTTTAATCACAAACAGAGAATGTTCAATTTCTTGTTGTTATATTTTTGTGTTTTCTCAAGATAATTATTACTCAGAAAGCAGATGAGTCTCTCATTTGAGTTGTCAGTTTCAAAGCTGTTGGTTTAAATTTAAAATGGTAAATTGTCACATTTTTATACAGCGCTTTTCCACCTTCAAGGCTCAAAGCACTTTACACAAAGGAACCACTCACCCATTCACTCGCATTCACACATCAGTGTACACAGACACTGGGGGTGAGGTGGGTCAAGTGTCTTGCCCAAGGACACAACAACAGCATTCATCTGTGGATTTGTAAAAGATCACATCACTATTACTGCACCATAACTTTTAATTTAAGTGAAGAAACTTGTAATATTGGCACACAATATTACTGAGACCTTTGACGATTACAACATCACAATATTTTTGTTACAGCACTAGTTGTAAACGGTGCCAAACTTTTGGACAGAAGTCTCTCAGTGCGATGTCTTCCATATGGAATTCTCTAAAATACAACTCTCTACTGCCTGTTTTCCTATTTTTTCCAGATTTTTCCCAGCCCCGGTAACATTTTGCACTTGTAGATCCATCTCCCAGCCCCAAAACTCCTCTGGAAATACATCTTTAAAAACTTTTGTCTTTTGGGTTCTGCATTCGGGTCCTTAATCCAGCTCAACAGTTGTCGAACTAGAATTTCTAAGTACAACAGGTATTATAGACCAGGTTAAGTCGGAATTATCGAATCTCCATACGCCCTTTAAACGTATGAATAATGCATTGTAATCTGATGGTGTTGTTTATAGCCGTGTTGAATCATCATGTAAACGATGAGAAAAACACAGGAACAGCCTGAACATGTGTTCCTCATCATTACTGCCCAAATATTTCTTCATCAAATCTGTCACATGTCGCACACAGACGAGAATTCTCCCCCGAGGCTGTCTGCTCCTCACGGCCGGGACCATCTCAACGGCCTCCCACAACATTAACATACACAATCAGTATTAGTGCCTGGTTTTTAGAGTAGCTGCTGTATTTAGAAGACAGAATACAATGAATTTTTAAATATTTTTTGAATATCTATTATATTTCAATCTTTAAAGGTCCTATATTACCCAAAATTGACTCCTGAGACCTTTCAGTCGTGTTATAATCCTGTTTCTTCCTCAAAAACAGACCTGGATTTTTGTTTTGTTTCATTCACACATTTGAGTAACACTTTATTATCAGTCTGTCTACATCTCCACAGCTCAAAATGCTCTGTTCCACCTCATGATGTCATGAAGTTGTAGTTAACAGCTATTTTTTTACCTTTTAGTTCAGTAGAGATTGGCAAATGCAAGGGCTGAGGGCTCGAGAAGGTGTATGGAGCTTTACCACATGACATCACAAGGTGGAATGGAGGGTATTCAGTTTGAGAGAAGAACTTTGTGCTAAACATGTGTGAATGAAACAAAACACAACTCCAGGTGTGATGAAGAGAGGAGGTAGAGCGCTTCACTGGGTCATGAAAAAGTCAAAAGTAACAGTGCAGGGTCTCTACGAGGGTTAAACTTGAAATCTTAACAAAATATAGCCCTTACTGAAAACTATAAAAATGGGCAAGGTACCAACCCGAGGCACACTGACTCAATATATTAAAAGTCCTTTATTACATGGAGGAACGCCAACGTGTTTCGACCAGCAGGATGGTCTTCATCAGGGCATAAGAGTAGAATATTAAATACAGTTACACTGCAATCACGTGACAACAACTATAGGAAGAAGAAACCAAAAAGGTCAAACATGAGGAAATGTACTGGTGATGGGCAGATCCACAAGACACACAGGACATGTTGTCCATCACATATCGTTAGCCTAATAGCATAATTGTCTATGTCATTTTTTTAACCAAGTTGTGATATCTGCCTAACTTTAGTCTCCTACCACCGCTACATCACATGCAATCAGTGTTGTGTCTTTCTTTTTGGAAACTTGTTCACACATCTGTTACTTTCTGTTACATTTTTTTTAAATGTCTTTTTTCTTGTTTTCTGAAAAGTTCAAATATGACTTAGGCAACTATGCTATTAAGCTGATGATATTTAAAAATAAATATACAGTTATACAATCGGCCGACACTGGACCACAGATAAAAACATCATATACATTAAAGAATCACCAAAAGTGTTTAAACAGTTTCAGAACACTGAATCATCCAAATGGTCATTTAGGCCTGGATGTTGTGTGGCCTTTAACGTTACAGTTCAGACAATTGATGGAGTCTGTCTGATGTTTGGAGGGATGACCTCAATTACCATGAGTTTCAAGAGGACGACTGGAGGACTGAAAATGTATGGCCATTGGGTAATTGGGATTTTTCATTCTTATGGAGTTTTTATGTTCACAAAAGCGATCCTTCAGTCTCTTTTTGTTCGCACTGTATAGATGCACCTACAGATACAGTCCAGCTGATACGTATCACAATTTACAAAATGACGAGTGTGAAGATTTTTGACCTGAAGAGTACTGAGGATGTACTTTTATTCATATGGTCAGAGGCAGCATACTGAAACATACTAACCGGTTTGTTCCAGGTATGTTTGAGATGAGGAAATAACATGTCATGTGGTAATACAGAAAGTGCTCCACTGTGTTTTTAAACTCCATACACCTTCACTAGAATCATCTGGGTAATTTCAGTAGCAGCTGTAACCTTGAAACCTACAGACTAATAATAACTCAAACATGTGTGAATGAAGCAAAACACAACTCCAGGTGTGTTTTTGAGGGAACAGGGTTAGAACAGGTTTGCATACACACTAATGCGCACTGAAATCCCATTATTATCTGATTTCTTGTTCTTTAACATTATTTAACTATAAACTGCAGAGTCTGATGTGCATAATCAGGATCAGACAGAAAACACATCACTAATAAGATGCGGGCATTTGATTTTTCTGTTTCCACGTCACATTAATCATTCTATAACTCAAAAAATCTGATAATTATTCATTTTGATTCTGATTAAATATTTCTGTTCAGCAGTGTCCTTGAACTGAAACACTGCACATGGAAACACAGACTCTGATTAGTGAACGACTGGGAAGAGAAAGAGGGGAGAGGGAGAGAGAAGAGGGAGGAGAAGGAGAGGGAGAGAGAAGAGGTGGGATCAAGAGAGATATAGGGGAAGGGGAGGAGAGAAAGAGGAGGAGAGGAGAGAGGTAAGAAGGAAGGAAGGAAGGAAGGTGGGAGAGAAAGACAGGAAGGTAGAGGAAGAAGGAAGAGACAAAGAGGAGGAGAGAGGGAGGAAGAGACAGGGAGAGAGGAGAGGAGGGAGGAAGAGAGGAGAGGAGAGGAGAGGGAGAGATACAGGGGAAGGGGAGGAGAAAAAGAGGAGGAGAAGAGAGAAAGAGTCAGAGAGGGAGGGAGGGGGGAGGGGGGAAGGAGAGAGAAAGAAAGGGAGACTGGAAGATAGAGGAGGTAGGAGGGGAGGGAGGGAGAGAAAGAGGAAGAAGGAAGAGAGAAAGAGGGGGAGAGATGGAGGAAGAGAGGGAGAGAAGGGGTTGCAGAGAGGAAAGAGGGAGGGAGACACAGGGAGAGAACGGGAGAGAAGAGAGGGGCAGATACAGGGGAAGAAGAGGAGAGAAAGAGGAGGAATGAGAGCTAGAGAGGAAGATAGAGGAGGTAGGAGGAGAGAGGAAGGGATAGAGAAGGACAGAGAGGAAGAAGGAAGAGAGAAAGAGGAGGAGAGAGATGGGAAGAAAGCGAGGAGGTAGGAGGAGACAGAGAGAGGAGCTGAGTAAGAGAGAGAGAGAGACAAAGGAGAATGGAGGAGGAGAGAAAAAGGGGAAAAAATAAAAGTGAGAGCTAGGGAGAAGAATCAAGAGAGAGAGCGACAGAGAGGGATGAAGAGATGGCGAGAGGGAGGGAGGAGAAAAGAGGAGAGCCACACACGGGGGAGCAGGAAAGGGAGAGGTGCCAGCTCTGCCCCTCGTCCCCTCGTCTCCTCGTCCCCTATCTGCCCCTATCTGCCCCTCGTCCCCTCGGCGTCCTGGGACAGAGCAGCTGGTCACTCCGGCCTTAAAGCCTTCAGTGATGGAGGTGACAGAGGGACAGTGTGTGGAGGAGAGGAGAGAATCAGGTTTATCATGGAGCTAAAATTATACTCTGACCTCACACTTTTACTTCAGATCTGATCATCAAATATGTGGACAGAAGCCACGAGTTACAGGTCCTTTTTTTTTTCAAATAACACAAATCAAAAAATAGGCTTGGTGCATATTTCAGATTTGATATTTTATTCTCTCTGGTTTATTTGCCCCAGAAGTTCTGCTTCTGAGCGCCGTGTGTTGTTCTGGATTTATGATGACTTGTGCTTACTCTGTACATGGGGGAAATGTTGACAATTCTTTTAGCAGTTGAATGGGAGGAAGAGCTTAGAGCCATAAGATTCTAGTGCAGCACTAGTCAGTCTGCAGAGTGCTCCTTCAGACAGTGGGCCAGATGTGCTTATAGAACTGTATAATAGTGTATAATATGCATTTCCTATGTTGAAGGATACACTGATTTTGCTAAAAAAAAAAAAAAAAAAAAAAAAAAAAAGTTTCCTTATTTATTAGGCCCAAGCCCCTACAGGGCGTAGGGCCTATTGCTTTCACAACGATGAATGCCTGGGCAAAGCGGCTGTTCTGTTTGCTCAGGCGAAACGGCGCCAGAGCAAACAGAACATTTTTTACCATTGAAAAGATATATTATGTTTTCAATCATGAATTACTATGGAAACGGCGACAGAGCAAAGAGAACATTTTTTACCATTGAAAAGAGATGATATTATGTTTTGAATCATTAATCACTATGGAAACGGCGCCAGAACAGCAACATTCTGGACCTTATGAAATGGAGCCAGAGGAAAAGCCACAAATTGAGACCTTTTTACCATTCTAATGATACTCTTGTAATTGTTAATTACTATGAAAACAGCACCAGAGAAAAGGCGACATTTTGAGGACTTCTTACCATTGAAAATGTATGATATTATATTTAGAATTATGAATTACTATGGAAATGGCGCCAGAGCAAAGAGAACATTTTTTTCCATTGAAAAGATATATTATGTTTTGAATCATGAATTACTGTGGAAACGGCGCCAGAGCAAAGAGAACATTTTTTACCATTGAAAAGATATGATATTATGTTTTGAATCATGAATTACTATGGAAACGGTGCCAGAACAGTAACATTCGGTAACTTATGAAACGGAGCCAGAGGAAAAGCCACAACTTCATCCCTCGATCGCCCCCTGCATGAACACCAGTATCCTAGCAACCGAAGGCATAGGACATGCATATTTGTTCTTGCTAACAAGTCATGTAAGTCAAAAGTAGCATGAAGCACCTCCTGTCCCCCAACCACACTCCTGATATCAAGCTGTATCCAAGCCTCCATGCCGTATGTTTCACTGGGTTTCTATGGCGATGCGCCAAAGCCTCCATGTTATCCTAATGGGGAAATTTCTACAATTTCTTACATTTCAAAGCGATATAACGGCTTAATAGTTTTATAGAAAAATGTGAAATTTGGCACAGTGATTCTTCAAGTCAGCTAGAAACAAAAAAGTCCGGGGGCCAAAGTCGTATTTTGCACGGTGTTGCCATGGCGATGTCCCAAAGTGTCCACGTTTGTCTATGTTGGCACATCAGCATCTCCAGTGTGTGTGGACTTTGTCTTTAGTGAAAAGTTCAGCCCAAAGCCAGAAACACACAGAGACAAGAGGCTCATAAGCACCACCCGTGGGAGCGTCAGCACCACCCGGGGGAGCGTCAGGTCGGCCGAGTGTGACGCATGGCCTGCGAGGGCCGTTCGATGCCGCTTGCGGCTTTAATTCTTTTTGTTTCTGCTTTTTGAACGCTAATTTGACCCCCTG
Organism: Odontamblyopus lacepedii; assembly: GCA_034769755.1. NCBI lineage: Eukaryota > Metazoa > Chordata > Actinopteri > Gobiiformes > Gobiidae > Odontamblyopus > Odontamblyopus lacepedii. The sequence continues at coordinate 11,605,617 of CM068348.1, read as the reverse complement.
AACACATTCAAATACTCACTCAAGTTTTACTCAATTCTCAAGTTTTGCCCAAAATTCAGAAGTGACGAAAAAATTTGATAAAATATATGTTGCATGTATGGGTATAAAAAAGTGGCGAGGCAGCGCCACCTGCAAAACTCAAAATACATTGCGCCTATGGGAGACGTCCCGATGTTAAGTTTGTCGTACAGTCATGAAATTCAGTACACACATTCCTCATGTGAAGACAGAAAAAAAAAATTATTATTATTAAAATATTATAGGCCACGCCCCCTGACAAACCAGAAGGCAGCCATCTTGGATTGAAATTAGAAAATGCTGACTCAGCATTTTAGCTCATGTCGCATTTGAACGAACTCCTCTGAAGGCGCTTCGTTCATGGGGGTGAAAATCGTACATCAACTAGAGAAGTGCGGCATCAAACGATAGCTGAATTTTTTTGATAACTGTCACGGTTTATGTGTGGCGAAACTGCAAATTTGGTTCAGGTTGTTAAAAATGTTCCAATGTCTAAATTTGCTCCAAGTTCGGCCATACAAAGTCCGATTGTCCTCAAATTTGAATCACTTGTAAAACTTTTGTGCCAAAGCTTACTGATTGTAACACGAGTAAAAATGGTGTGATAGCGCCCCCTGCAGGAGACAATAAAATTTTCCATGGAGGGTCAAAATTTTTGTTTTTCTAAAATGTACCAAATTCTGTAGAAAATTACTTTGGGCCAGCTCAATCCAAAAAGTCAATGTAAACCATATGGTATTTTTTAACCATGTTGCCATGGTGGTGCACAAAAGCTTCAATGTTATCCTAATGGGAGCAATCATATAAATTCCCATTCATGAAAAATATTTTACTTTCACTGAATATTCTCAAATTTGGCACAATTACTCTTCATGTGATCCCGATCAAAAAAGTCAATGACAACCAGTGGTGGACCCTCAGGGCCTGCAAGGCCTTCTCTGCTGGCCTAAAACAATATCTGAATCACAGATTGATGTTAATTATATTTTGTCCATGAATACTTATTAAATAATTCCAAATGGTCTGTCCTTCCCTTCATAGCCTTTACCCTGGTTGCGCTGCTTCCAGACATGTATTTTCATATTAAAGCGTTTAACCAATCGCATTTCAGCCACCATTTGTTGCCAGGCAGGGTCAACGTCAAAGAAATCTGCCTGGAGGCCTTCACAATCAGTTCTGCGGACCATCCATCCATCCATCCATCTTCTCCCGCTTAATCCAGCTGGGTCGCGGGGGCAGCGTGCTGCCCAATACTCATAGCACCTGACCCCCCCGATGAACCCCTCTGCAGGTGGTGAGCCCACAGGAGGGTGGACAACATGGTCCTTGATGTTAGTTCTAGAGGTGCGGGCATGTTTTAGGTTGATGGGGGAAACCGGAGTACCCGGAGGAAACCCATCCAGACACGGGGAGGAACATGCAAACTCCACACAGAAAGGCCCGGGCGACCCGGGGATCGAACCCGCAACCTTCTTGCTGTGAGGCCTGAGTGTTGCCACTCAGCCACCGGTTCTGCGGACCCTCTAGTAAAAAATAAGTGTCGATGAAACTATTGCTTCAACCAATCAGATTTTGAGTTGGCGACACCAAGGCCTTCTCGCAGGCCTACGGTAACGTCAGCGTATTCACACCCTTTGACTGGCTAGTCAGAGAGCGAACTAGCCGGAGCTAGCAAACTGGATCTGTAGCGAGCTGCACGAACAGAAATATAGTTGTGTTGATATAATAGCTGTTTTTTCAACCCACAATGGCTGAAGGAGGAGAAGAAATTGATTTGGTTGCAGATTTATTGTCAAAGCCATTTTCAAGACAGACTGTTCAAAAAAAGCTGGACATTGTTAAGAAAGGTCAGGCAAGCCTGTCACAACTGGGAAAAGGATTTGTCCGTCACTTTCAGTCCACTAACTACGAGCGGTACCCCTGGCTCACAGGCTCTGAGGAACACAGCAAATTGTATTGCTGGGACCGCGTGTTATTTGCCACTGATACCGTTGAGCAAGAGAGAAGCCGATACAAGGAACTCTACAAGGCTGCTGAATGCAGCGATTGGCGGGTTTAGAGGTGCATAGGAGGAATAATAATAATAATAATAATAATACATTTTATTTATAGGGCACCTTTCTGGGCACTCAAGGTCGCCTCACAACAAGTTCATACATCAATATAAAAATATAAACATTAAAACAGTAAAAGCAGTTCAAATCTACATTAAAATCAGGCATATAGTGTGTATGCCGTACAAGAGGAGATGCGGTGCGCACGGTGCGGGAGGAGGTGCGGAGTGCGCAGCACACTACATATACTTGGCCGCAGTGCTTTATGGGAAGGTTTTCGGACCATGAGTGAGGAAGACGTGTTCAACATATAGTTCTACCCCTGAGTCAAGTGCTAAGGCCCATATGGGTAAATTGGTTCTTTGTATCAATGTATCTAGATTGTGCCATCTATTGGTAAATGCTAGAATTGCAGGAAAAGTAAATCTTGCTAAGATTTATTAAGGTTCATTCAAGTTTGGTGTGGTGCGCCCTTTCTTTATGTCAGAGCAACTGCCCCTCAAAATTCCTGTGCACGTTCCTGCACCCCGCATTTGTTTCTTCAGTAAAGGCATTTATTGTGGCTACACGCGTTATCTATCTGCGATGCAATGGCCCTTTATACTGCATTTCTGCATAATAAGATTGTTTTTATCGCCATAAAATATTTATTGATAAATGGATCGACTCAGACGTAGCACTACTGAAGGCCTAGGTGTGAAATGCACGGCCCGCCACTGATGACAACCATATGGTATATTTCACTGGGTTGCCATGGCGATGCGCCAACGTGCCCATGTTATCCTTATGGAAAGATTTCTACAATTTCTTACTTTTCAAAGTGATATAACGTCTTAGTAGTTTCATTGAAGAACGTGAAATTTGGCACAGTGATTCTTCAGGTCAGTTTGATCAAAAAAGTCCAGGGGGCCAAAGTTGTATTCCCAAAGTCCCAAAGTACCCAAAGTAGTGTTTGTGTATGTTAGCACATCAGCATCTCCAGTGTGTGTTGACTTTATGTGTTTAGTGACAAGTTCAGCCCAAAGCCACAAACACACAGAGACAAGAGGCTCATCAGCGCCACCCAGGGGAGCATCAGCGCCACCTGGGGGAGCGCCGGGTTGGCCGAATGCGATGCGCGGCCCGCGAGGGCAGTTCGATGCCGCTTGCGGCTTTAATTTATTTTTATGTTTTGTCATTAGTGAGTTCAGTTCACATTCCTTATCAGTTGATGTTGCTAATGAACCTTGAGTTGTTTGCCAATCACCAATAAAACTCCACTAGAAGAAAACGAACCGCCACGTAAGGTGGAGGGGTTTGAGTACCCGAATGATCCCAGGAGATGTTGTTGGGGACTTCATGCCCCTGGTAGGGTCACCCAAGGCAAACAGGTCCGGGGGGACGGGTCAGACGAAGAGCGGTTCAGAAGCCCCATATGATGAGTTATATTCAGAGGCAAAATACGTCGCCCGGATCGGCGTCACCGGAGCCCCACCCTGGAGCAAGGCCTGGGGTGGGCGCTCGATGGCGAGCGCCTGGTGGCCAGGCCTTTTCCCATGGGGCCCAGCCGGGCACAGCCCGAAGGGACGACATGGGACCGCCCTCCCCTGGACCCACCATCCGCGGGAGCAGCCATAGGGGTCGGGTGCAGAGAGATCTGGGCGGCAGTCAAAGGCGGGGGCCTCGGAGACCAGATCTCCAAACATGGAGACTAGCTCTGTGGACATGGAATGTCACCTCGCTGGGGGGGAAGGAGCCTGAGCTTGTGCGGGAGGTTAAGCGTTACCGGCTAGATATAATCGGCCTCACCTCCACGCACAGCTTGGGTTCCGGAACCCAACTCCTTGAGAGGGGCTGGACTCTCCATTTCTCTGGCGTTGGCCGTGGGGAGCGGCAGCGAGCTGGTGTGGGCTCATTGCCCCACAGCTCAGCCGCTGTGTGTTGGAGTTCACCCCGGTGAACGAGAGGGTCGTGTCCCTGCGCCTTCGGGTCGGGGACAGGTCTCTCACTGTGGTGTTGGCCTACGGGCCGATCAGCAGTGCAGAGTACCCGGCCTTCTTGGAGTCTCTGGGAGGGGTAATGGACAGTGCACCGACCGGGGACTCCATTGTTCTACTGGGGGACTTCAACGCCCCCGTGGGCAACGACAGTGACACTTGGTGAGGGGTGATTGGGAGGAACGGCCTCCCTGATCTGAACCCGAGCGGTGTTCTGTTATTGGACTTCGGTGCTAGTCACAGTTTGTCCATAACGAACACCATGTTCGAGCACAAGGGGGTCCATCGGTGCATGTGGCACCAGGGCTCCCTAGCTCGGAGGTCGATGATCGACTTTGTTGTTGTGTCTTCTGACCTCCGGCCGTGTGTCTTGGACACTCGGGTGAAGAGAGGGGCAGAGCTGTCAACTTATCACCACTTGGTGGTGAGTTTGGTCTGCTGGCGGAGGAGGAAGCCGGAAAGACCTGGCAGGCCCAAGCGTATCGTGAGGGTCTGTTGGGAACGTCTGGTGGAACCCTCTGTCGGTGCGGCCTTCAACTCACACCTCCGGGAGAGCTTCTCCCAGATCCCGGGGGAGGCTGGGGACATGGAGTCCAAGTGGGCTTCGTTCTCGGCTTCCATTGTCGACGCGGCCGCTCGTAGCTGTGGCCGCAAGGTCTGTGGTGCCTGTCGCGGCGGCAATCCCTGAACCCGGTGGTGGACACCGGAAGTAAGGGATGCCGTCAAGCTGAAGAAGGAGTGCTACTGGGCCTTACTGGCCCGGTGGACTCCTGAGGCAGCTGACGGGTACCGGCGGGCCAAGCGTGCTGCAGCCCGGGCGGTGGCAGAGGCAAAAACTCGGGTCTGGGAGGAGTTCGGGGAGGCCATGGAGGAGGACTATCGGACGGCCCCAAGGAAATTCTGGCAAACTGTCCGGCGCCTCAGGAGGGGGAAGCAGTGCTTCACCAACACTGTTTACAGTGCGGGGAGAGAGCTGCTGACCTCGACTGGGGATGTTGTCGGGCGGTGGAAGGAATACTTTGGGGATCTCCTCAATCCCACCGTCACATCCTCCGAAGAGGAGGCCAAGGCTGGGGACCCAGAGGCGGACTTACCCACCACCCTGGCCGAAGTCACTGAGGTGGTTGGAAAGCTCCTCGGTGGCAAGGCTCCGGGGGTGGATGAGATCCGTCCTGAGTACCTTAAGTCTCTGGGTGTTGTGGGGCTGTCTTGGTTGACAGCCCTCTGCAAAATCGCGTGGCGGTCAGGAACAGTACCTCTGGACTGGCAGACCAGGGTGGTGGTCCCACTGTATAAGAAGGGGGACCGGAGGGTGTGTTTCAACTACAGGGGAATCACACTCCTCAGCCTCCCCGGTAAAGTCTATGCCAGAGTACTGGACAGGAGAGTCCGGCCGATCGTCGAACCTCAGATTCAAGAGGATCAGTGTGGTTTTCGGCCTGGTCGTGGAACACTGGACCAGCTCTACACCCTCCATCGGGTGCTCGAGGGTTCATGGGAGTTTGCCCAACCAGTCCACATGTGCTTTGTGGACCTGGAGAAGGCATTCGACCGTGTCCCTCGTGGTGCCCTGTGGGGGGTGCTCCGGGAGTATGGGGTCCGGGGCCCTTAGCAAAGGGCTGTCCGGTCCCTGTATGACCGGAGCAGGAGCTGTGTTCGCATTGCCGGCAGTAAGCCAGACTTGTTCCCGGTGCATGCTGGTCTCCGCCAGGGCTGCCCTTTGTCACCGGTTCTGTTCATTGTATTTATGGACAGAATTTCTAGGCGCAGCCAGGGGCCAGAGGGGGTCCAGTTTGGGAACCACAGGATCTCATCGCTGCTTTTTGCGGATGATGTTGTCCTGTTGGCTCCATCGAGCCAGGACCTGCAGCGTGCACTGGGGTGGTTTGCAGCCAAGTGTGAAGCGGCCGGGATGAGAATCAGCTGTTCCAAATCCGAGGCCATGGTTCTCGACCGGAAAAAGGTGGATTGCCCTCTCCGGGTGGGTGGGGAGTCTCTGCCTCAAGTGGAGGAGTTCAAGTATCTCGGGGTCTTGTTCACGAGTGAGGGGAGGATGGAGCATGAGATTGACAGGCGGATCCGGTGCAGCGTCGGCAGTGATGCGGTCACTGTATCAGACCATTGTGGTGAAGAGGGAGCTGAGCCGAAAGGCGAAGCTCTCGATTTACCGGTCAATCTACGTTCCTACCCTCACCATGGTCATGAGCTCTGGGTAATGACCGAAAGGACAAGATCGCGGATACAAGCGGCCGAAATGAGTTTCTTCCGCAGAGTGGCTGGGCTCTTCCTTAGAGATAGGGTGAGGAGCTCGGTCACACGGGAGGAGCTCGGAGTAGAGTCGCTGCTCCTCCACGTCGAGAGGAGCCAGCTGAGGTGGCTCGGGCATCTGGTTCGGATGCCTCCTGGACGCCTCCCTCGGGAGGTGTTCCGGGCATGTCCCACCGGTAGGAGGCCACGGGGAAGACCCAGGATACGCTGGAGGGACTATGTCTCTCGGCTGGCCTGGGAACACCTCGGGGTCCGTCCGGAGGAGCTGGTGGAAGTGGCTGGGGAGAGGAAGCTTGGGAGCCCCTGCTTAGACTGCTGCCCCCGCGAACCGGCCCCGGATAAGCGGAAGAAGATGGATGGATGGATAGAAGAAAACGAAGAAAAGGAGAGTCCTGTTTCTCATCATGGAGTTCAACATTTACTTTCTAAGACACCAAAGTAAACGTGTCACTATAAAAGAAGACAACAACTTGCAATGATTTTTCAGGTAAGTCCTTTAACAGCAGAACTTCAGGGACAAATAAACCAGAGAGAATAAAATATCAACAATAAAATTGGCACAAGACTGTTTTTTCATTGGTGTTATTTGAAATAAACTTTAAATTAAATATTGGAAATAGAGGCTGAAATCCGATCTCTTTTTCTGCCACTAAAACAGAATAATGAAATAACAAACTGTTTTCCAATTTTATTGTTTTTTGTTCTTAATTGATATAATTATATACTTGTATAAATGGTACACGGACCGTTATAGTCCTTTTAAGGTCCTATGTAACACAAAATGTTCTCTTGTGAGCTTTAAACTACGTAATAAAGTTGTTTCCTCCTCACAAAGAGACCTGGAATTGTGTTTTTGTTTCATTCACACATGTTTGAGTAACTCTTTATCATCAGTCTGTTTACATCTCCAAAGCTTAAAATCCTCTTTTCCACCTTGTGATGTCATGAAACGTTAGTTTTCAAGTTTTTGTTCAGTAGAAATTGGCAATTCCAGGCATGAAATCACCGAAACTGATTCTAGTGAAGGTGTGTGGAGTGTAAAAACATGTGGAGCACTTCCCATATTACCACATGACATCACAGGGTGGAACAAAGTGTTGTTTTTTGTTTGTTTGTTTGTTTGTTTTTTCAATTTGAGAGAAGAACTCAGCCTATATGCAGGATTTGTGAATGAATTAAATAAAACTCCAGGTCTGTTTGTGATGAGGAAACTACATTAGAACATAGATCAGAAAATAGAGGATATGGGCCCTTTAAAATAATACATAAATTGGGGTTTGGTGTTATCATGCCATACTAGCAGCAGAGGGGGTGAACAGTGGGGAAAAAATAAATAAATCAGTCATGTATGCTACGTGACCGGCATGCTAATGTGAGCACGCTGTTGTCATGGATGAGAACTGATGGCAACAATCCAGAAGAAATTTTAAATTTAAATTTCTTCTGTGTCATAAACAGAGTTCATGAAGGTAAATGCAACTCTAGGAATGTTTTTGCTGTCGTCATATTGATAATAACTCACTCAATAGCATAATATCCTTTAACAATAAGATAACATTAGCCACATTTACATGATGTTTTTTCCATCTGAATTAATTACTTCAGAATTAAAATATTCTCCTTCAAGTTTCCATGGAAAAGTGTCGAAGAAGGAGGAAGAAGACAAACTGAATCTGAGGCTGCGACACCTCAGCCCACTCCTGCATCCCGCTCACAAATCCAAAGAGCAGTGGAGGAAAGTCCCAAGAGACGACTGGAGGAGCCGGATCGCCCGGATCGAGTCAGAAGGACGAGCCAACGAGCACCAACCACTGGGATTATTTTGAAGAAGAAGAAACGTTTACATGATCCAGGAAGAAATTCATTCGGCTTTAAAATCTGAATAAACGTCAATTCCAAATATCATTTTTATTAGGAATTAAGTGTTTCATTAAGTGTTTATATGTTTATATATTTTTAAAGCGGAATTCATTTTCATTTTTATTCAGAATTAAATTATTTTTATTCAGAATTAAATGTAAACATTGGCAGTTATTTTCTGAATAATTGTGACTTATTTATTCGCAGTATAACATAAACCAGTATGTGAAGTAAGCACTGTTTAAAGGTGTGTTGTGCAACTTTTCTGGTGGAGGGTCCATCAAAAGCATTTTTCCATTGAGATCTTATTACTTTGTCTAGAATGTTTGACAGTTTCCATTGAAAACACTGGCTCTTGTCCCCATATGAGAGTCTGAAACCGGCACAGAAGCACATCGATTTTGACTTACTCTTTCATATAGTTCCTTGCTTGTTTCCTTGCTCCCTTGTTTCCTCTGTTCGACCAATGTCCCCTTGTCCCTCTCCTGCCCTTCCTCCTCTCCTGCCCCTCTCGCCGCCCCTGCCTCCCCTGCCGCTCCTGTCTCCATGGAGTCGCCTTCAGTCCTGTTTTAATTGACAGACAGTGACATGCAGCTGTGGTCCTGTGGGTCAAGTTCAGGGTCAGATCACCAGGGGGCGAGGCGGCGTCTCTCTGCATATTTCTGTGTCCTAGAAGAGGAAAGAGGACAGAATCTCACTGTGAGCAACTGGACACGGCAATAAATGTTCAGAAAAATACTTCTGTCTACTGTCAAACGATGTGAAAGAAAGTCGAAATGTCACTACGTTTTTAGAAGACACTTTCTCTACAAAGACACAACTGAACACATCAAAATGACCAAAAAACTATTCTCCTCGTTTACTGTGTGCACCGACATTTCTGCTGTGACATAAACCCAACTGACTCAGTCAGTTGCACTGCACTGAACTAGTCCGAATTTCTGTTTCAGAATTCCTGTATGATTGGCTGTTACATTGCACTTTCTCTAAGTGGAGGTCGGTTTTCCCCGAGTCCCGAGCACAAAGGAGTGCAGCATTAGTTAAAATAAACATTTTAAGACCAAAGTGACGACTCTGACAGCAGCAGTTACAGGGAGAAGAGCTATGTTTTATCAAAAGAACATGAAAAGAAAGATCGATGGAGCCAAAAGTCTGCCCTTGCTCACTTCCTATTTCGAGCACGATGGCCAGTGGGTTAGCTATGTCCATTTATACACACATACACTCTGTGCTTATATTGACCTTTGTCATAAACCGAATATTGGTTCAACATTGGTGGATTTTCCTTTTGGGTATTTCTCATCAAACGACGACATTCTCGTTAAAACAATATTACAGAATCTGAGACAAAATGAAAAATAAAACAATAGACCAACCAAAAAATGTGGAACGCATCATAAATGAATATTGGACACGGGGGACACATCTGCAGTGCACTACTGCGGTGGCCCGTTGTTTGTTTTATACTGCAAATATATGAACACGTATTAAAGATTTGGAAGAGCTGCACTTTATGACAGTGGTCTCAAGGGCTTGTGCCGTATAAACAAGGATATCATTTCTAATGCGTTTACAGCTGAATTAGTGCACAAAGGCCTAGCTAAAAGTGCTTAGTGCTGGACTATAAAAGAAATTGCCAACATGCATAGACTTAAGTGCCCCTCAAACAGGAACAGAAGTTTGAGGTTATTAGTTCTTCAAACTTCTGGAAGCAGATGTTCAACTTTACTGGAACAACAAGGCTAAACCAGGACAAAACAAAGACTATTTTAAAATAATAGGTAGCAGCCATTTACACCAACATGAATTACAGGTTAGTGCATGAATTACAGGTTAGACTACACATAGCTGGAGGTGGGTTTTGTTTCATTCACACATGTTTAATAGACAAACAGAAAACACACTTTCACTAGAATCATTTGGATCATTTCCGCCCTGGAATTGCCCATCTCTACTGAACTAGGGGGTCGTTTACACGACAACGGGTGGAAAACATTTTGCCAGATGTTCATATCGTTTAGACGGCAACGGTGTTTTGGGGGGTTGAAAAAGTCAAAGCCAAAAATCTGAAAATGTCCTCCAGAGTGGGGATCTTGAAAAGGCTCCACCCTTTTGTCGCTGTGTAAATGGTTGAAAATGGAAAACTGTGTTTTCGTAGCCGTGGTGTAGAGATTATGTCACGAGCACAAGTCAGTTCAGGAAAAAAACAGAGCTTCAACTTGCCCGAGCAGCTGCAAATGCCATGTGTCAGAAAGTGACTCCACTGATCACACAGAGTCATTCAGAGCAGAGAAGACCATTTCAACATATCGCAGACATGTTTGGTGCAGCGGGGAAAAAGACAACTATAGACACATAGCAGAAGGTTTATATATAAGAGTTATGCACAGGCATTTGGTCTTGGTGCTGCTGCCACCTACGCACTGGGTGTACAGACTATATCAGCAAACTGCAAGTTTTGCGTCTCCGTGTGCAGCAGAATTCTCCACCCAAAACTCTTGTAAACGTGGAATAAGAGTGAGAACGAAAACGCACTTTTGTATTTTTGCATCAGACCCTTTGTGTGTAAACATAACCTAGAACTAGACGTGAGGGTTTCATCCTGCCACCCCTAACCCTCCTTCCCTGCTCCCTCTACTCTTCTTTTACCTTGTTTGGAGTTTCCTGGGTGGATCCTTGTTCCACTCACCTGCTGAGCTCCACTCCTGATCCTCATTGTTCAATCATCTCCTGTCATTAAAGACCTGCAGACCTTCTCTCCAGTGCCAGGTCCTTCCATTATTTAAGTGATGAACTTTAACTCCGGCTTTTTCTGTGGTTTTTGTGAATGTTGAGAATTTTGTAGACTTACCAGTTTTTTGTCTGTTCTTCAGTACCTTCATGTGGAGCCAAACTGCGTGTTGCCGTGTCTGCTGTTTACAACAGTTACATTCGTTCAATAAAGTTCTGTTCAAAACATGTGCTCTGCCTTCAATTCCAAAAGTGCCCACCAGATGACACCATACACAATCAAAACTTAACAAAACTGAGGATGAGCGAATTATACATTTTTACATGAATCTGACCAAAGAGTGAACAGTGGGCAACAGTGGCGCTTGTAGATACACTGAGAAGCTTTACATGACAAGCCATAGTCATATGATAATAAACTTTATGGGGCTCATCAAGACTCTAGGAGCAGCGGCACTATAACAAAGCCCAAACAAGTGAGAGGCTAAGAGTGCCCTTTTATAATCTCACCTGGTGGCAGAAAGCAGAGGGTGCACACTGCGACATTAAGACTTCTCTGAAAATGTTCCTGTAGTTTGACAAATTTGATTAAGTTTATCTTTTTACTTAGGGTTTGTCTGTTAAACATGTGAATGAAACAAAACAACTCCAGGTCTGTTTGTGATGAGGAAACTACATTAGAACACAGAATAGCTTAATATGGGCATTTTAAAGATAGAATTTTAACTTCAAATAAGTATATATAATTTCATTGACATTCTTTCATTCTTCTGCTCTGACCCAATTGAATTTTGCTTTGACCCACTTTTTGACTCACTTTTTAGAGTTGAATATACTTGAATAACATATAGAGGACATTTTAAAATAGTTCAAAATGATGTGTTACTTCTGTTAATGCCGAATACCCATTGACTGAGCACTTATATAATATAATTTGATTTAACCTTTACCTGCATCAGAGCAAATGAGACTTAGAGGCCTTTATTATGCCTTCCTCAGACTAACTTTTGTCAGCACTCACTCTGCTCTTCTGCAGATCATTTATTGACTATATCTGTGAAAAGCTAGGTTAGGCTTTAAAAGGCTAAAAAGAGTGCAGCTTAACACCACCAAAATGTTTATGATGAAGCGTGTGATAGTGAACAGACTTTAACGCTACTACTGACATCACAAGGTTGAACATTGTTTCCAATTAGGCTGTGATAGTGAATAGAGAATTCAATTCAATTCAATTCAATTCAATTTATTTTGTAGCGCCCAAAATCGCAACAACAGTAGCCTCTAAGGGCGTTCCAAGATATGGATGAGCCAAACATACACACAGACATATCAAAACAGGAAAAAACAACATTCATGTAAAGCAGCAAATGAAACATTGTCCAGTCATCCCCTGTCCTTAGACCCTCCTTCTCAGCAAGGAAAAACTCCAAAAAACCCAGGGTCCTGGGAAAAAGAAGAAACCTCGGGGAGAACTACAGTGAAGGAGGGATCCACTCCCATGGACGGACAGGCTATAGATGTCCAGGCCCATGGGCCAGTTCGGTATGGCCACAGCTACCCAGGTGGGGAAGAGCAGGGCGAGGAGGAGGAGGAGAGGGGGGAGGAGGAGGAGCCGGGCGAGGAGGAGGAGCCGGGCGAGGAGGAGGAGCCGGGCGAGGAGGAGGAGCCAGGCGAGGAGGAGGAGCCAGGCGAGGAGGAGGAGAGAGGTCCAGCTGCCATCAGGAGTCTGAAAGAGTTCCACTCCACAGGGGGAGTGGGACAGGGGACAACATGTGAATAGCAATGAACAAACTACAGATGAGAACATAGTGAGTGATGCTGATGAGAAAATAGGAGGAAACAGAGGACAGTGCTCAGGTTGCCACACTTCCCCCAGCTTGTTATCTCCTGCGGCAGCTTATCTTAGTGACATCAACTAAGTAACCTGGTCATAAGCTATTCCGAAGAGGAAGGTTTTAAGCCTGGTCTTAAATAAAGAGACTGTGGGTGCCTGTTTAACATCAACAGGGAGTTGATTCCATAACACAGGAGCTTGGTAACTGAAGGCTCTCCCCCCCACTGTACTTTTAGACACTCTAGGAACCACTAATAATCCTGCATTCTGAGAGCGAAGTGCTCTATTTGGCTGATAGGGGACAATGGCATCCTGAAGATATGATGGGGCCATATTGTTTAAGGCTTTGTATGTCAGGAGGAGAACTTTGAATTTAATTCTAAACTCGACAGGAAGCCAGTGCAGTGATTTTAACACAGGACTGATGTGATCACGTCTTTTAGTTCCTGTTAGGACTCTGGCCGCTGCATTTTGGACCAACTGGAAGCTTCTTAAAGTACCTTTAGCGCAGACGGTGAGCAGAGAATTACAGTAATCTAGTCTGAATGTAACAAATGCATGGATAAGTTTTTCGGCATCATTTTTAGGCAAAATTTTTCTGATTTTAGTTATGTTTCGCAGGTGAAAATATGCAGTTTTACAAGCGTGGATTATATGAGCTGTGAATGAGAGATATTGGTCAAATACGACTCCAAGGTTTTTTACAGTAGAGCTAGAGGCTATACTCACATTGTCAAGTGAGATTATCTGGTCGGACAGAGAATCTCTCTGACCTTTAGGACCGACAACAATGACGTCTGTTTTTTCAGGATTTAAGAGCAGGTAATTCAGGGTCATCCAGGTTTTGATGTCCTTCACACAGGCACTGAGCTTATCGATTTGATCGGTCTGATTAGGTTTCATTGATAAGTACAGCTGAGTGTCATCAGCATACCAGTGGAAATTAATGTCATGTTTTCTGATAATGTTACCTAATGGCAACATATACAGAGTAAACAGGATTGGACCAAGCACAGATCCTTGTGGAACACCACAAGCTACTTTAGAGCAGGGAGAGGTGGACTGGTTTACACTAACAAACTGGTACCTATCTGATAGATAGGATTTAAACCATTTGAGGGCGGTCCCTCTGACACCTATGTCACATTCTAACCTCTGCAGTAGAATGTTGTGATCAATGGTGTCAAACGCTGCACTGAGGTCCAGTAGGACCAGGACTGAAGCCAGCCCATTATCAGCAGCTAGTAGCAAATCATTTGTCACTTTAAGCAGAGCAGTTTCTGTGCTGTGGTGAGCTCTGAAACCAGACTGAAATTTTTCATATAAATTATTGCCCTGCAGATGGTGACAAAGCTGTTTCACCACAACTCGTTCTAGAATCTTTGAGAGAAATGGAAGATTCGAAATAGGTCTGTAGTTGGCTAGTTCATCAGGATTTAAGCTAGGTTTTTTCAAAAGCGGTTTAATTACAGCATATTTAAAGGACTGAGGAACAAAGCCATTTTCTAATGACATATTTATTATGTTATGGATGGAACCTATTATTAAGTGGAGAGCTTCTTTGAGGAGTTTGACTGGAATAGGGTCGAGCAAACAAGTTGATGGTTTGGACGACATGATGACTGAGGTAATCTCCGCCTCATCGACAGGAGTAAATTTGTCTAATTCTGTTAGAGGATTTATGTGGGATATTGGTGTTACAGACTGGATTTGCTGAATTTGCTCGGGGCTGATTTTTGGAGTGGCTTCGTTGATCTTGTCTCTAATGGTTGTAATTTTGTAATCGAAGAATTCAAGAAAGTCATCACAACTGAACTTCGAAGGGAGAAGAGACTCAGGGGCAGTGTGCGAGTTTGTCAGCCTGGCTACAGTGCTGAACAGAAATCTGGGGTTGCTTTTGTTTACTTCTATTAGGTTTGAATAGTATCTGGTTTGTGCTTTTCGCAGAGCGGCCTTATAAGAGAGCAGGCAGAGCTTCCATGCCTTCAGAGACTGCTCGGAGCGCGAGCCAGAGCTTCTCTGTGCGTCTTACGTGTTGTTTGAGTGATCGCAGTTCTGGAGTATACCAAGGAGCCGGAGGTCTTGGTTTAATGCTTTTCTGTTTTAGCGGAGCTGCAACATCGAGAGCAGATTTTAAGGTGAGCATTGTCCTATCATCAAACTGATCCATGATAATTGGATTAAAGTTGTTCTCATTGTCACATGGCATATCATTTAATACTGGCTCGATTATTTCTTTGAATAAAGCCAAGATATGGTACTTTTAGTAACTAATATTGTATCATCAAAAGTCTCACAATAATATTGTGGACCATCACAATATTTAGAATCCCAAGTCTCTTTGCTCAAATGAACAGTTCTGATGCAGAAATAGCTAAAAAAAAAAAAAAACAGATGAAACTACACAAACCATGATCCTTTGCTCCGTTTCAGTGCAGACGACATGAAGAAATAACTGTTCTAAGCACTTTTACATCTTCATTCTCTGGATTAAGTCTTGTGAAGGCATTTTAGAGGAAAAAGTAGCAGATTCACAGTTTTGTTTTGTCTCCACAAAATATTGCGATAAATCTGGTACAGTGAGAGGTTAATGTTCAAAATATCGTACAGAGAGATTTGGATATCGTTCCATCCCTAATGACAGTAAATGTTGTACCAAATGACTGGGCAAAGCGTTTTAGAGTCAGTCTTGTTATTATGTAGAATATCGTAATATTGTGAGCTTTCCCACAATATTGCAATAAATATCGTACTGTGAGGTTCATACTGTGACAATATTATATCGTGAGACTTGGATATCATTACACCCCTAATAAATATATATGCTGCAGCCACCAAGTCAATCAATAATAAGTAATAAATGTAATAAATCTCTCTAATAAATACACTAAAGCCTCTCAAGACCGGGAAAACAAGTCACTCACAGACCGCAGCAGACGCCCTGGACGTCTAAACTCAAAAGCTCGAGGCAACTAGCACGTTTTCTTGATGCCGCGGTCTCAACGCAGTGTAACAGAGCTTCAGACAAAGCAGTGTCTCACACTATATAAGGTATAGTAGGGGCAAAATAGCCTCTTTTGCATAATATGAGACCCTAGGGTGGTCCAAAAAATTTGTTTTTAGTCTCTCTAGATTATAACCCTGCATTTGGTTTCATATCTGACCAAAATATTTGGGTTCAAATTTTATGCAAATGAATTCATCTTTACAAGTTGTTCAAGACACTTGAAAATCGCCCAAAATTATAACATCGCAAAGCAAATAAATAAGGAATATGCAAATAATTTGTCATTTTATTCTGTAAACACAAACTGAAACTTGCATAAAAATTACTTAGAAAGTCCATAAAACATTACTTGAAAACGCAGAATTAGTCAATTTCCAGGAAACTTCAGCAGCTCGAGCACCTCTTAAACCTCTCCTTTTTCTTTCAAATTGCTTTCTAAATCATCTTTTGGATGCTAGATGAAACTTTATTTTTACCATGCTTTGATGGACCATCCTAATGAAAACTTTAATGAAAATCCTAAAATGTCAGTCCATGCCGCTGCCTCAGAACCAGGTCTCAAATAGCTCCGTTTTGTCCACAAACAGTTTCCCACATGGACCCGCACCCCCCGCGGTCCAGCCTCCACCGCTCCATTGTGGAATTTCAACATGTTTTTCTCTCAAATGGTTGCTTTATGTGCCGTTGTGTGTCGTACGCACAAAGGTCTACAATCTTCATTAGAGCCCTGGATTCCACTGTTTTGCCCGGTCAAATCACAGCAGTGATTTTCTGAAAACGTTTTTTTTGGAAATTCACGTTGCTGAGCGAAAAAAAGTTGTGTTATGTGGACTTTAAACAGGACTACATTCATACTATAATACTCCCCACAACTATATAACAACTCACCCTTATGTAACAGATAATACTCCCTACAGCAGTAGCTATTACCTTGAAAACTAATCTTCATGTGGATAGGCCCAGTAATTACAGAGATGGTGATAGTTAGCGGGAGGTGTTCTGCATGTATGTCTATGACGGATGGTTCATGCACACATTAGCAAACACTGCCTTGTAAATTTTAAGATTGTCTGAAAAGAGAAAAAAATACTAATATTTCCAGGAGCCTGTGGTCAGTCCGAGCGTTCATGGTCTGGTTTAGGAGTTAGATTTTCAGCAAAAAGGTAAGAGTGACTGACTGAAAAGCTTGTGACTGTGACTGTATTAAATAGCCCAGATTAAAGTCTAACAAAGGTTCAAACAGAGCTAAGATGATCAGATTTTCGAAACAAAAACTGGGACATCCTTGTTTATTTGGCGGTTGGTAATAAAAAAAATTGTGAAACGAGTGCATAATTAAAGAAATTTGTTATACACAGACCATTCATGACTAAAATGTGAGTCATTATAGTCACATTTTCTTTGTGTTTTGGTTGTTTTTAAGCAGCTTTTCTGTATTTTACCAAAACAAATGACAAGGTATGCCTCTCTTTACTGTTGGCAGGTGTAAAACTGGACAAAAATAGGGACACCTGGGACATTTCTTGTATAAAACTGGGACAAATCAGTGGTTCTAAATCTGCTGGGACAGGTGACACGGGGCTCAAAACTGGGACTGTCCTGGGTAAATAGGGACTTAGACAGAGCATTAAATTGCTAATTCCAGAATAAACTAAAAATTAAACTATACACAACCTATAGTTTTGAGGTCACTGAAACCTAAATATTTGGACTTTATATTATGCATTAAATCCTCGTCTTTGGACCACTGATGCATAATTTAACAGTGGTACAGAGCGACTCCCCTGACTTTTCATTTGCGAGACGCTGGATTAAAAATGTATAAGTGAAAATGAGAAAACACCAAGATTAACACCAGACGAGAGTCAAAGTTATTAAATGGCGCCGTAACTGTTTTTACCTTCTTAAAAACGTGAAAAACAGTGTTAGTTCATTTGAAACGGTTTGTAGTGGTCCAAAGTGATTCCTCACTTACCCAATGCATTCTGAGCATCCTAATTACTCACCATGATGAGTTTGTATGTGCTTTTCACAAGAGACAAGAGCAACGCTAACAACAACTAGCATGCTAATGTGCACATATTGATTACCAGACAATAAAATGCTTTATAATTACAGGCAGACAGCAAACAGCAGACATATTTTGGCCTCAAGAGTTGCTTATTCACTATCCTGTATATGGTTATATAAGCAATAATCATGTACTGTACAAGGTTATATAAGCAAACATAAACAAGACACAGCTGAGACACATTAGGGCGGAGCAAACGATCAACACCTGCTTTCAGATGACGTCACGTCAACGTCACTAAAGCAGATGGAGGTCAGGAAGTAAAGACAAACGCACAGAACCCTGTTTACCTCCACTGACTCAGTACTCAACTCAATTCTGTGCAGTTCATAGATACTGCAACTGCGCTAATCGGGAGAAAGACAAACGGCACCTTTGGTACACGAAAAAACGTGTACCAAAAGTGCTGTGTCACAAGAGTTAGTTTAAAAAACTTACAGAAAAAAGACGACAAAAAAGAATCAACAATCTCCAGCTGAAAACATGAGGCACAGAAACAGACACTGCTCTGCTCGAGTTTGCAGAGACCACTTTTTAACAGGTAAGGATTGTGACATTTATGAATTCATATTTTTGGGACAGTTATTTAAAAAGACAAGCATCGTAAGTGAGGGTAAACTGTTGCATTATAGGTCCAAACTTGTCACGCAAAAAGCTTTATGTGGAGCCAATATTATTAGCATGTAATTTGGCGTTTTATACCTTTTTTAATCATTATTTTAGTTTTTATCCATCCATCCATCTTCTCCCGCTTAATCTGGCTGGGTCGCGGGGGCAGCTTGCTGCCCAATACTCATAGCACCTGACCCCCCCTATGAACCCCTCTGCGGGTGGTGAGTCCACAGGAGGGTGGACATTATGGTCCTTGATGTTAGTTCATAGGGGTGCGGGCATGTTTTAGGTTGATGGGGGAAACCGGAGTACCCAGAGGAAACCCATCCACACACGGGGAGGAACTATTATTATTATTATTATTATTATTATTATTATTATTATTATTATTATTATTATTATTATTATTATTAATTTATTTATTTAAACCTATAAATGCATTGACAATGGGTAATCATAAAATGACTACTTAAATACTCTAGTTCATGGCAACAATCAGTACAAGAGTTCATATAGGCTACTGTATTCCCCATGTCGCTCCACAGAGAGGATTTAAAGACTCCAATTGATATTGAGTTCCACAATTGAGGGATCTGGTTTAATAGTTTAATTGCAAAAAGAACGTGTGAGCGATCAAAAGTATGTGAAGTTGGATATGGGAGTCCAGGCAGCTCCAGTCTTTGCCTATGCAGATTTACACTGGATATGCGTGGGCTGGGGCAAACTTGGACAAGAGCTCTTCGTAGTAATGAGTGAAGCACCGTATTTTCCGGACTATAGAGCGCACCGGTATATAAGCCGCATCCACTCTATTTTTTATTTATTTATTTTTTTTAAGTATATACAAGCCGCAACGGGGCTATAAGCCTATCTATGTTGAAAAATTAGATATTTACTGCATCTACAGAACGATTTTGTACTGTAAATGTACATTTATGTACCTGAACAGATTCTTTCCAAACAGTGCCTTTTAACACGGCAGCAGCTGTGCTGATTAAAATTAGGTCAAAAACAGAAAAAGAACCAGTAATTGACCTTCATTTCTCCTGTGCAGTGAAACCACAAGTCACTTTAAACATCTCCGCTGACGCCGAGCTTATGTGCAGCACGGTAGAGGTCTGCGCGGGACAGAATTTCCAGTACCGCTCCCGCCCACTCCCACGTCATGCGGTCGCGCTCCCGCCCGCAATAAGTTTTCAGAATATGTCCCGCGCCGCACTGTTTTGTGTTGGGTCCCGCGGGTGCAGGGCTCTACAGCACGGTTTCCTTCCTGGAGCAAGATCGATGCCTTCAACTTTCATCATACAAACTCCTTCGTGTGCTTTTCATGATGAAGGGGCGAGGATTTGAAAATAATTACCAGTTAGTAATTTATCGTGCGTGTTATATCTGCTAAATAAAAAGTAGCGTATTCTTCTTTGCATTCATTTTCCGTCTATCTTGTTTTTGAAATTCCGGTTAGAGCGCCCCTAGCGGTGGAAGAAAAATCCACAGATTAGCTGCTCCTTTGTAAAAGCCGCATGGTTCAAAGCCTGGGAAAAAAGTAGCGGCTTATAGTCCGGAAAATACGGTAGTTTGAAACCATAATATACAAGTGAAACATTTCTACGATACTTGAGTGGCACAAGTGTCAGAGCTGCGTAGTCTGAATTATTAAGAG
The DNA here is from genome assembly GCA_034769755.1 of Odontamblyopus lacepedii. Lineage (NCBI taxonomy): Eukaryota > Metazoa > Chordata > Actinopteri > Gobiiformes > Gobiidae > Odontamblyopus > Odontamblyopus lacepedii. The sequence continues at coordinate 11,585,527 of CM068348.1, read as the reverse complement.
TTTTTGTATAGTTCTATCCCAAAATGATGCGTACAGCACGTCTCCGCAGCTTTTCCAGTAGTTCAGTTTGCAAGACAGACAGTGACGACCAGGAGGGAGCAGCTTATTCAAAGCAATATAGGATGTCTACATTTTGACTAACAGGTCCCTGTTTTGCACATAAAAAGAGCCTACAAAGTAAAAAAAATAGTTTGGGTACTTGACAGCATACTGGGTCAACCTGTTTGTCGTGCTTTAAGTCATCACTGATCCATATTCCAAGATGTTTATGTGACAAGGGGAACTCTATTGAATGGTTCATGAACTTAATTTTCCCAGTTGGTCTGCCATTTTTTCGTGAGAAGAATAAGGCAGTGATATTTCGGGGGTTAAACTGCAGGTTATCAGTGGCTGATTTTAATTCTAAATAACTTCAGGTTTTTAAAGGCTTTCATTTGGCTCAGGATAAAACAAGGTCTGCAGCTCCAGATCATTTATTATATCCATCGCCTCAACACTGGGAAAACCATTCAAATTGTATGAAAAGTCTGACTTCTCCACATCATATGGGTCATAACCTATATTTACACTTATTTTTTCACGAGAGCGGGTCTGTGCTGGCTCGTTCAAACTTTTTACGTACTCACTGTCATCCACTGTGCTCTTTTGAAGTGGCAGAAACACTTTCTGCTCCATATGAATTTCACGCAGAACAGGAAGTAAACAGGAAGGTCAAGGATAATAAAATAATTAAATGAAAATTAACACCATGACAGTATCACCAGCTTGTCTTCATGGAGATATTTAAAAAGTCCTTATTGTCCATAAAGGTCTATGGACAAAAACAGACCTGAAGTTGTGTTTTGTTTCATTCACATGTTTGAGTAACTCTTTATTATTAGTCTGTCAACATCTCCAAAGCTCAAAATGCTCTGTTCCACCTTGTGATGTCATGAAGCGGTAGTCCCAGAGAAGAATGCAACCTAAATCTGCAGGGTTTGTGTGTTAAACATGTGTGAATGAAACAAAACATAACTCCAGATCTTCTCAACAGAATGTTTCCCCTACTGTAAAAGGTAGAAATGGGAAAGGTACAGTCTTACTTTTTACAGTCAGAGCCACATTCTGCTGAAAATCCATAATTTAACCCTCGTAGACCACCTGTACTGATATTTTTAAAACTTTTTTTCTGACCAAGTGAAGCACTCTACCTTCTCTCTTAATCTGACAACTCCAGGTCTGTTTGTGATGAGGAAACAACATTACAGCACAATTTAAACTTTTCAATTGACCTTCTAGACAAAACCTCTAAGCGGAGACAAGCAAAAAAGTTACGGTATGCACCTTAAATATGCTGTACTTTTACCAGACACAATATATAACAATCATTTTAAAAGCAAGTTCAGATTTTTGGTTTTACAACATAATAACGACAGTACCAGAAATCATCTAGCTCCGCACAGACTTAATCCTATAGGTTAAAGTGAGCAGGTGGAGCGGGGCCCTGTGTTTGCGGAGCTGATGGGACAGTTGTGAGGAACCGGAGCACAGAGCAAAGAAAAGGCACGGGGCGGATTTCAGATGTACAGATATCCACGAGAAAAAGTTTAATCCTCCTCAAATGGTTTTCCTCACACACGGAGATAAGGCGGAGACAGAGACGAGAGTGTTGCCATGGGTTCAAGTGTGATGTGTCTGATGCATATGAGATTCAGTCATTTATATTCAGCCTAGAGAAGAGAATCGCTTTTACTTTGAAAGATAAGAGATATACTATTGTGAAACATCTTTGGCTGTGGGGTTTGAAAATACAAGCAGCAATAATGATGTAGCGGCTGCACAATGGTGGTGTTATACATGTGGTGCTTGTTGGGTTTCAGAAGACATCACAGCATTCTGTAGCTCAATTAAAGGTGACATACTGCCGGTGCAGGGCTGGCGTCACTTCCTTTTTTTCCTTTGTGGCATTCAAAAGTGTCATGGCGGGGATGGGAGGGCAGATGAACCAGAATGCTGATGGAACAGCACCTGGCTTAAAGGGGAAAAAGGTATTTGCTTGTTGTACGTTTCATATGATTTATAATTTTATTGTATTGGTGTAAATTGATTCAGGGTCAGTGTTTTTAGCTCTGACAGTGACTGTGCACAGCAAATACATGATGGAAAAGACACATTTATCTGCACAAGCATTAAGGCCACTACAGTCGGCTCTATAGTTAGAATCTATGACACTGGTGGATCATCGTGTTATAATTCAGACATTTTAAAGAGTAAATGACAAGAGGAAACAACAGTACAAAAGTAAATGTACTCTACTTAAGTACAATTTTTAGGTATATGTACTACACATTTTACAGTGGATACTTGTTACATTAACTTCACTAAATTTGAGTCCACTAAGTTTTTTTTTTTTTTTAAACTGGACTGAAAAGTAATAATAATAATAATAATAATAATGATAATAATAATAAGGTTGGTCCATATATGAAAAACCTGGGGGGTAGCTTGGTTTAGAGAGAAATAGTCCAGGGGTTTTCGCCAGGTTTCAGTAATGCAAAGTAAATCCAGTTTTGAGTCAGTGATGACTTCGTTGAGTATTAGGCTTTTATTGTTTAGGGATCTTGTGTTGAAGAGCGCAAGTCAGAGGGTATTTTGTTGTGAGGGGGCAGGTGTGAAAATGGATACGGAGCGGAGGTTGACGTGCCGTGCGTTCTGATGACGTGAGTTGTTGTGATGACGAAACGTGCAAGTGGAGTGACTGTCACTCTGTGCTGACCGTACTGTTGGGATGCTGTTGTTTGAGGTGAAATTGAAGAAAAAGTTCCGTCGAGACCCTCTGTGTATGTAGGGGCAGCGTTGTAGAAGTCCAGAGTGCTTGATATTTGCAATTGTATCTGTGGTAGGAGGAGTGTTGTGGATTAGCCGGTGCAGCTGGAGCGATGAATAGCGAAGAGCCATGGTGGAGAAGGTGATGGGCAACAGGTGAAGTGTGGAGCACAGGACAACAAGTGGAACCAAGTACCGCATGACTTCGGGAAGGGTCAAAGTGGCTTAACCTGGTGGAGCTAGCTTCGCTGCGCAGGAGGACGAGTTGTAATTCCCGACGGCCCGAGCGGCGTTGCAGTTACTTCCAGGAAGAAGCGGCGATCGATCAGGAGGAACGGTCGAAATCCCTTCAGAGCTGGAATGAAGTTGCGTGTATGGTCCAGGTATGGTTGTCCTTAAACAGATGTATAGTTTGTTTTGTTAAAGTAAAGAAAAGTAATAAAGTATATTTTATATGATTTGAATGGTTGTTTTAGCACATTCATGGTAACATCCTGACAAATTTGGCTTTGAACAAACAAACATATATATGAAATTCAACAGAAGAAATTGTTACTGCAGAGCTTATCAATATCACTACACTTAAAAGTTCCTTTAATCTATGTGAAATACTGAACCTACTTTTTACTCTAAAAGTACATTTTAAATGGGTACTGCAATACTTACACTTAAGTTGATTTTTATGTGATATTTTACTTGAGTAAATTTTTTTGTTCCTGTATCTGTACTTTTACTTAAGTAACAAAACTGAGTACTTCATCCACTAAAAACAACTATAACATGTTAAAAGCTCTGAAAAGTAGATCTGCTTTAATAGAGATGGGTTAGGGTTAACCCTTAAAGGGACAGTTGGGTATTTTGGACATAGGGTCTCATTTCCTCATGAGCCAGAGTGTTGGAGACGTGTGCATGTCAATGGTCATAGTTGTAATGTCACTAAAAACAGCCGTGATGATTCATGCGATGCAAGGTTAGACATGATTCTGTGACACAGACGTTCACATGGACCGTCTGGAGTTCCATCCATCCATCCATCCATCTTCCACTTATCCGGGGCTGGGTCGCGGGGGCAGCAGTCTAAGCAGGGGCTCCAAAGCTTCCCCTCTCCCCAGCCACTTCCTCCAGCTCCTCCGGACGGACCCCGAGGCGTTCCCAGGCCAGCCAAGAGACATAGTCTCTCCAGCGTGTCCTGGGTCTTCCCCGGGGCCTCCTACTGGTGGGACATGCCCGGAACACCTCCCGAGGGAGGCGTCCAGGAGGCATCCGGACTAGATGCCCGAGCCACCTCAACTGGCTCCTCTCGACGTGGAGGAGCAGCGACTCTACTCCAAGCTCCTCCCGTGTGACCAAGCTCCTCACCCTATCTCTAAGGGAGCGCCCGGCCACTCTGCGAAGGAAACTCATTTCGGCCGCTTGTATCCGCGATCTCGTTCTTTCAGTCATTACCCAGAGCTCATGACCATAGGTGAGGGTAGGAACGTAAATTGACCGGTAAATCGAGAGCTTCGCCTTTCGGCTCCGCTCCCTCTTCACCACAACGGTCCGATACAGCGACTGCATCGCTGCACCGATCCGCCTGTCAATCTCACGCTCCATCCTCCCCTCACTCGTGAACAAGACCCTGAGATACTTGAACTCCTCCACTTGAGGCAGAGACTCCCCACCCACCCGGAGAGGGCATTCCACCTTTTTCCGGTCGAGAACCATGGCCTCGGATTTGGAACAGCTGATCATCCCAGCCGTTTCACACTCGGCTGCAAACCGCCCCAGTGCACGCTGCAGGTCCTGGCTCGATGGAGCCAACAGGACAACATCATCCACAAAAAGCAGCGATGAGATCCTGTGGTCCCCGCACTGGACCCCCTCCGGCCCCTGACTGCGCCTAGAAATTCTGTCCGTAAATACAATGAACAGAACTGGTGACAAAGGGCAGCCCTGGCGGAGACCAACATGCACCGGGAACAAGTCTGACTTACTGCCGGCAATGTGAACACAGCTCCTGCTCCGGTTATACAGGGACCGGACAGCGCTTAGGAAAAGGGCCCAGGACCCCATACTCCCGAAGCACCCCCCACAGGGCACCACGAGGGACACGGTCGAATGCCTTCTCCAGGTCCACAAAGCACATGTGGACTGGTTGGGAAAACTCCCATGAACCCTCGAGCACCCGATGGAGGGTGTAGAGCTGGTCCAGTGTTCCACGACCAGGCCGAAAACCACACTGCTCCTATTGAATCCGAGGTTCGACTATCGGCCGAACTCTCCTCTCCAGTACCCTGGCATACACTTTACCGGGGAGGCTGAGGAGTGTGATTCCCCTATAGTTGGAACACACCCTCCGGTCCCCTTTTTTATACAGAGGGACCACCACCCCGGTCTGCCAGTCCAAAGGCACTGTTCCCGACCGCCACGCGATGTTGCAGAGGCTTGTCAGCCAAGACAGCCCCACAACACCCAGAGACTTAAGGTACTCAGGACGGATCTCATCCACCCCCGGAGCCTTGCCACCGAGGAGCTTTCCGACCACCTCAGTGACTTCGGCCAGGGTGATGGGTGAGTCCGCCTCTGGGTCCCCAGCCTCGGCCTCCTCTTCGGAGGACGTGACGGTGGGATTGAGGAGATCCCCAAAGTATTCCTTCCACCACCCGACAACATCCCCAGTCAAGGTCAGCAGCTCTCCACCCGCACTGTAAACAGTGTTGGTGAAGAACTGCTTCCCCTTCCTGAGGCGCCGGATGGTTTGCCAGAATTTCCTTGGGGCCGTCCGATAGTCCTCCTCCATGGCCTCCCCGAACTCCTCCCAGACCCAAGTTTTTGCCTCTGCCACCACCCGAGCTGCAGCACGCTTTGCCTGCCGGTACCCGTCAGCTGCTTCAGGAGTCCCCCGAGCCCGCAAGGCCCGGTAGGACTCCTTCTTCAGCTTGACGGCATCCCTTACTTCCAGTGTCCACCACCAGGTTGGGGGATTGCCGCCGCGACAGGCACCACAGACCTTACGGCCACAGCTACGAGCAGCCGCATCGACAATAGAGGCCGAGAACGAAGCCCACTCGGGCTCCATGTCCCCAGCCTCCATGGAGGCCGCACTGACAGAAGGTTCCGCCAGACGTTCCCAACAGATACGATACGCTTGGGCCTGCCAGGTCTTTCCGGCTTCCTCCTCTGCCAGCGGACTGTCTAGGAAATGAGGACCTAGGTCCAAAATTCCAAACTATCTTTAAAATGCAGATTTTTGTTGTAATTAAATGAGTTCACTGATCCAGTCACTCGTAGAAATCATGACGTTTGACATTTTGGAATTCACTTTTTTCAATATTTCAACAAAAAATGACAATGTAATCAATGGGAAAACTGGCTCTAGAATCTGAAAAGTACCAAAAATAAGTACAGTGTTGTGGCTTCATGTCATGCTGTGGAACATTTCAGGGAAAGTAATGACATCTCCATGGAGACAAGCATGTGTTGGACCTTGCAAAAAAAAATACATAATGAACCTTAAGAATGTATTAATTAAACCCAGGTCTACATGAGGATCAATTATAAAGGGCATATCGTTAAAGAACATTTGTGCTGTGTTCTGTGTTACAAAACTGTCAGTGTCTCCTGTGGATAGCTGCAAATCACATTAATTTTTCTCATTTGTACCAAAATGACAACACAATGCTGCCAAATCCTACGTGCATCACTGATTAAAAAAATACAACTGGAAATGTAAGTACAGAGCAGTGGGCGTGTACCAGTGGCAGTGAAAACAGGAGGAGCAAAAAGGTGTCGTGAAAATATGTGATTAAAAATGATTCAAACATGCACAAACCACTCCAAATGCAGCTTCAAGAGGGAAAAAGAATAGGTTTGATTTAATGGAAAGCAAAAACATCTCCAAGGGGACTACAGGTAACAGACCAGACCAGTAGAGTTCCATGCTGAACCTTTAAACCAGGTCTATCTAAGCTGATGTCCTCCAGAATCTGAGAGAGACTCCACCCTTGCTCCACTGTGGTATGTCATGTCTGGATGGTGGAATTTTCTCTGCTCCTGGTTTAGAATTGGTTCAGAAATACCGTCGCACATAACTCAATCTTTTACAGGAATCTTCATGCAAGGTCCTTCTGGGAGAAGGGTCGTGCTCAAGGACACAAACACAGTACGCAATGTCAGAATGTGGGAATCTCTAGTTATAAATACATAAATGTGAATTCTTAATACAACTAACAGCTTCCAGTTACTTAAAAATGGAGTTTTCAAGGTTGTACGGTTGTAATAACAGTACAAAAAGCTTCTACCTCTGAGCCTTAGTTTGAAAAAATATATAATATTTGCTGATTAGGTTCATCTGCACTATTGCAGTAAATATGGTGGAAGACTAAAAAGACTTTTACTTCTTTTTTAATAAAGATATATAATATTTTTTCCCTGGGGCCCAGTGCCATATGGCCCATGGCCCCAATTTGGGACCAGACCAGTTGTTGGGTAACCTCTGTAGTACATAAGCACCCACATATAATAATATTAATATCCTTTACAGCAGGAGTCTCCAACATTTTTTCTCTGGTGCACTACCTTTACAAAACAAAAATGTCAGAGAGCTTCTCATTTTAGTGGTCGCAAAAAAAATTGTAAATATAAGAGCCTTTTCATGGGGTACAGTGTGATGCCTATAAAACATTTACACCAGGGGTCTCAGACTCGCGGCCCGGGGGCCAAGTGCGGCCCGCAGTACAATATTTTGTGGCCTGCACCTTAATATGAAAGTATAATATTGGCGATGTACTTCGAAGAGGGTGGAGAGATAATGGTAGTTCACGAGCTACAGGCTTGAGACCCCTGCTTTACAGTCTGTTCTTAAAAAGCTTTTGTATATTTCCTTTGAATCTCTTTTTAATCAGATATGGCCAATGTCTTTGTTACAAGTCACATGACCTGTCCACACATGTCCTCCAGGAGGCGCTGCATGTCCATCATGTCCAGGTCACTTCCAAAAACAGTTTCACAGATCCATGTGGACTTTAAGCCAGTCCCTGATGTAACCTTTGTGTTACCTGCTGTTTGTTGTGTTGAGCTCGTGTATCACCTGCTCCAGAAGTGTAACTCACAGTGAAGGTCGGAGCATTTCCTCCACCAATTTGTTGTATTTTCATTAAAGGTGCTGTACCTTAATTGTTACTAAAATGTGAGGAAATAGAACTAATTTTAAACAATTTGCAGTGCAATTTTGCAAATCTGAACAGCCTAATCACTTTTTTCCCTGAGTTTATAATCACATTTCACAACTACCAGAGTGGAGATCTGCCATCACAGTCCAACTAACAACAACTAGCATGTTAATGTGCACTTCTTCAGACAATAAACACTTTATAATTAGATTCATACACTGTGTATTTTGACCTCAAGAGCTTCTTAAACAATATCTGTACTGGGTCAAGACCTCAGACTGTATAAAGATGTGGACTCCAGCCAAAGGAAGCTCATTTGGACGAGAGTTTCATATTACAGTCCATCAGGAGTGAGCCTGCTGAAGTTAATGTCCATGCTCACTTCCTATGTGGAATGCAGGGGCTAGCGGGTTAGCAAAGTCCATTTATGTACTAGTATACAGTTGACAGGCGGGCCATATTTTTCTCAAATACACGGGGAAAAAAAGGTACAAGCCTTTAATAAATGATTGTACTCATGCGAAGGCCCCACATATATTATAGAACTGAATACATACGTACTGAAGGAAGAAACCTGCGTCTTATGCAGCTTTTCTTTCATGCGTGTTCAGTATCGAGGAGAGACGACCAAGATTCAATAGATTCAAATTAAGTTTAATCCCTGACAAATACAATTCTAAGCAGAGCTCTGGGTCTGAAGGGTCCCTAAACAGCACACAATCTACGTGCGTCTTAGGTTAGGCACAACTTCAGAACGCACACACCCCTTTCAGCCCAGCATTTAAAAGACAAGCATTATAAATATTCATGAACCTATGACTAAACATTCTCTGTGTCCAGCTGACTCCATCTCCTTCCCATATTTGGTGTTCCTGTCGTCTTCTCACAGCCAGACCTCAAGTGACTCCATGACCTCGCAAGACATGAGTTTCCCACACTGAGTCTGCACAGAAAGACACATATGCATCCTGCCCTAGTGATAAGCTCCGTGGGCCATCTGTGAGCCAGCACAGTATTTCTTTGTTTCATAGGCACAATATGAATTTTATAATGACTGGTAGAAATGATTACATTCTTCATTACAAGGCATATATTAAAGACACACTATGAATTTATAATAAGTAGTAAAAAATGATTATATTCTTCAGTACAGAGTTAATAAGAATAAGTGTGTTGCCCTACATCTCCTGCAGGACAGAGCTGGTCCCCAGAGCTTCAGTGGACAAAACGCAGGACCATATCTCCACTGAAATGTTCACATATGTCTGCAAACAATGGGAGCTCCAGCCTTGGTGTAGCCCGATTAATAATGCATGTCCTTACAGATCAATGGGATGTTCTGCGTGTGGAGGAGAGCCTGATGTTCTGCTGGATTAAACATAAACGCAGGAGCCTTGGGCAGAATCGTAACAGAAAATGTGGTGTGATGTTTCATCTGCATAAGAAAGATATGGTTTGGGGAGCGGGTGGAGAGGCGTCTCTGGATGCCCACAGAGGAGGTCAGACTGTGGAGACGGGTCAAGAACTCTTCAGTATATTATTGAGTATTTTTTGTAAATGCATCACTTGGTTTACCGTCCTTCTCAAATAGTGGTGCTATGTCAGGGGGGCGTGTGTGGCCTTGGGGAACAGGCTTTTTTTGTTGTACTAGAATAAAGTGTAATTGCATATCCACTACAGCAGTTGGCAGTATAGTGTCGGGTTTTCTGCACCAATGAAGTGCAATGAACAAACCCTCAAGAGACGCCATGTAAAAATATTGAACAGGGATGAAAAGAAAGACAGAGATAATGAAACAAACATCAAAAGCTAAGACAAAGGAAATCTGATGAAGCGAGGAAAGACTGCTGTGTTTACTGTGTCTAAAAATGTCAGCAGTGGACAGCGAGAAATGTTTTCTTCTTCCTGGGTGGGGGGCTGTAGTTCTGTTTTGCTTCATTCACAAATTCAAGTTAGTGACAAACTTGGATGCTCTGAAGTGTGGATAAGCCGACCATTTTCGTATTGATCACAGGCTCCTGAAAATGACTTGTTTAAATCTATTTTGTATTTGTGCTACTATCTTAAAACTTATCGGGCTGTATTTGCTCATGTGTGAACTGTGTCTCTCTGTGTAACATCTGAACAGTCCACCACAGAGATACATGTAGAACACCCCCATTATGATTTCACTGTAAAGGATCTATTATTAGTATTACTATTAGTATTTGCATTTCCATTGCATATTCCATTGCTTTCAGACATCACAACATTCTACAGGTCAATAATATTTAATACAGATGAGGGGCAGCTGAAATATGTATTGTTAAAATGCAGATTTTTGTTGCAGTTTGCTCAATGATGTAAACAAATCAGTTAATTATAATACCTAAATAAAAAGAAATAGAATAAAAAGAAATAGCAAATAAAATCAAGCTAAAACCAGTTAAAGGAAGGCCAAATGATAAAATGAGTTTTAAGAAGTGATTAAATAGATGATGGTGCAGCCTCATCTCCTCAGGCAGGTCGTTCCAGAGTTGAGGCCCCGGACTGAAAAGGCTCCATCAGCCTTCATTCGGAGCCTGGACTTTGGAACAGCTACAGGGACCTGACTGAGGATCTAAGGCTGTAGGAGGCTCGTATGGGGATAAAAGTTCTGAAATGTAACTTGGTGCAAGACCTAAACGAGTTTTAACCCCCACAGACCGGCGGGAGCGGCCGAGCTCCCAGTTTCCATGCGTAACTTCTCATTACCATATCTCTGAAACTACATGCGCTATTGAAAAAATTCCAACAGTTCCTGAAAGCAGAGAAGTTGCGCTTTCTACTCATATTGGGTTATTTTTGTAAATTTCTGCAGCACCTGCCACGGAGCCTGTAGTATCGAGTGCCGAGATGTGGAGAGAGTGGTGGCAGTTTACAAGTGTTTTTTCGGTGCTTATTCTTTTTTTGTCTGTTTTTTTTTTGTGTGTGTGATTTTGTGTTTTTCTTCTCTTTCAACTGTTTTTACACATTAATACATATACAGTAATGCTGAACAACTGCCAGAAATTGAAAGCTGAACTCATCTTGGTAAAACAAGGCAAAAGCACTTACTCCTGGGACATTTTCTGACATTTTTAGTCAAAGGAACACAAAAAAATCCAGGCGGGATTTTGATGCATGGAATTAAATAGGGCTAAAAGGGTTAAAAGTGATCTGTAAAATCTTAAAATCAATTCTAAAGTGCACAGGCAGCAGGTGAAGGGAAGTAAAAGAGGAGGAATGTGCTGATGTTATTTTAAACCAGTGAGGGGCCGAGCTGCTGCGTTCTGAACCAGTTGGAAGCAGGAGATGGATCAGGAGTCAAGGCCGGAAAGTCAAATCAACTATTTAATTATACGTTTGACACACGATGATTTTATATTTTATTGGTCAACCACACTGTTTGCCTTGATTGCTCTGACTGCATTACTGCTAAAACAACTACAACAACTCTGAAAATCAACCTTTTTTTTTTCTGTGAACGGGATCGCCTCTTCAGACATCCCACTATAACTTTGTCTGGAGAAGAACTCAGCCTAAATCTGCAGGGTGTGTGTGTTAAACAGGTGTGAATCAAACAAAACACAACTCCAGGTCTGTTTGTGATGAGGAAACTACATTAGAACAGATCAGAAAGTAGTGTAATACAAAATACAGCCCCTTAAATCCCAGTATTATCTTGCCCTCTCTGACTCGCCCCTTCATCTGTTCAGCGCACAATAAACTCATTAGAAAAGACACAGCTGTTGTATATCTGTATTAACACCCACCATCGCCCAAATCCACTCACTCGACCCCTGGACCGGACTGAGCACAGGCCAATGACACAGAACGGGCTCAGTCTCACATTAACAATCATTTGCAGTGGATGAGTTCACGAGAGGGGAAACCAAATGAGCTGTGCAAATGCTGGCTTCGCGACCAGGTCCTCCTCTGCGCCGTGCCGGCCTGACCTCTGCGGCCAATTACAGTGGTGGATAATGCTGCGGTCTGTCATATCTGTTTGGAGAGTCGGACATTTTGGGCAGTTTCACTGACAACAGAGATCACAAACTCATGATGATCACAGTATAGGACACACAAGCTTGTGTAAATCTGACTGTGGTGAATGTAGGATGCTGTGTATTAGCTTTGTGTGGGGAGAGAGCGGAGGAGAGGAGAGTGTTACGTCCATGTTACTGACCAGAAATTATGTTTTTGTGAGAGCAAAATGACTGAATTATCTGATTTTGGACTATTGTTTTGCTGATGTTATGAGCACGCAGTTGCAGTGTGGTTGGACCTGTACTCCAAGTGTTAATGCGGCTTCTTCACACCTTTCTTGCATTTTCCAAAGTCAAGTTAATAAGGTAAAGTAAAAAAGCAAAGTAAAGTAAAAGAAAAGAAAATGCTACTACTCCTTCCACGCATATCCCACCAGAAGGAGGCCCCAGGGAAGACCCACACTGGAGGGACTATGTCTCTGGGCTTGGGAACGCCTCGGAGTCCCCCCGGAGGAGCCAGAGGAAGTGTCTGGGGTGAAGGAAGTCGAGGAGCCCCTGCTTATGTAGTAGGTTAAAAACACTATATTTAAAGTTTTGTATGAAAATAGACACCCCCTCTATTTTTTAAAGTATTTCCAATGTCTTTTATTTTGGGTGCAATTTACACTCCGACCAATAGATGGTGCTGTTAGCGCTACTGTGGGGACTAGAGGGACACAGCCGGCTTCAGAATTAAACAAGCAGTATTAAATAGTAAGTAGTAGTAACGTATTTCAAGCTATATTCAAGTAAGGTAAATTGCTAAAGTGCTTTGTAACATGTTAAAGTCCGAGCCGTGTGTGTGTGTGTGTGGGTGTGTGTGTGTGTGTGAGAGAGAGAGAGAGCAGTAGGAGAGAAACAGAAATGCACTGTGGTAATATATTATACTATATGTATTCATTTGTACTTTTATTTTATTGTCTATTTTGGATTTTAAGTGAATTTACATATTATTTTATTGTTTATTACTGTGTACTTGTTTCTTTATTTATGGACATTTATTAATTTTATGATTTTTTGAGAGAATGATCCAACTGAACTGAACTGAATTGAGTGAATAATTGAATGAATGTCAGAATTAAACAAGCTGTGGTCAGACTAACCAACCCTAGTTGTGTGCCACTTGCTACAGCTCAGCTTTCCCCTCGGGCTGGCGCCAGTAACAATTAGACTGCTGCTCCCGGGACCCAGCCCCGGATAAGCGGAAGAAAATGTAAGTGTGGATGTTACTAAAGTGGGACTTAAATAATCTATTCTGGAACACTCTGCCCCGCAGGGGAGTGTTTTAAGTCTCGCATTAAGACCCACTTTTACTCTATGGATTTTAACACCCCATGAGTTGTGTGGTCCTCTGTGTCTTTTATTTATTTTTATGTTTTTTACCTTTTATTATTTATTGGTATTCTTGCTCTTATTTGATTTTATTTGTTTTATTGTCTTAACGAGGTCCAGTGAAGTCAAATAGAGCTTTACTTTATATTTCTCTTGGATATGTTTTATTTGTATTGTGCAGCACTTTGGAAACTGTTTTATTTATGCAATGTGCTGTAGAAATAAAGTGGATTGGACTGCACATTGGAACAATCTATCTGTTCTTGTTTACTAACATTGTATCTGCTCTTTTAATAACATTCTGTACTGTTCCTAATGCTTTTGGCAACAGTCTAAAACTGCTGTGCACTGCCTCCAGTGGCCACTGCAATTACAAGTACTATGTAACATCACATACGACTGTCCTGATCACAGCCTGGTGTTTCTGGGCCTGTTTGACCAATCACACTGTTCCTTATACTTCCAGGCCCTGCCCCTCTTCCCCCTCACTCTCTATTTAGTGCATGTACTGCCATAGATTGTATATGTAAATGCACAAACAGTAGCTAACACACTCGTTCCAAATGGGAAGTTCTTCTGGCTCCTTCTGACTCTGGCTCCCACTGACTTACACTGGAATCTTGTGGCTCCTCTCTTTGTGACTGTCTCATCATTTTAGTTTTAAAATGTTCATATTGACCCACCCTAGTAATTTTGTCCATTAAAAAAATCTAATTCCTAATGTTTGGAGCCTGGCTCAAACGTATGTAATAGATAACCCTGTGTCCTGTCAATCATCACATCATTTTTGCACTGTTTTTTCTTATGGCCTCTTGTATGTATGTGCATATACTTTTATATAATCATGCCTTATTTCACACCTGTCTGTTGCTGTCTGTTTGCTACTTATTTACAATTATTATTACCATTTATACTTTTTCACTTTTTGTTATTATATTATATTGTGATGTGTAAGTGACTGTGTCCAAATAATTTCCCTTGTGGATCAGTAAAGTTTGTCTATGTCTAAGTAAGTCAAAATTCGCCCCTGTAGCGCTCCTGTTAGCAGGTTATTAATCTTGTTCAGATTTATTATCTACTTACTAGTTCTGAGACAGCTTCATTCTAGTCTAGAGGTCGTTTATTTTAAGAGAACTTGTCAACTAAATTAACTGTGCATGCAGTGAGATAATTTTACTACTTTTAAGTCATTTTCTGATAGATTTAAGTGTTTATAGCTTAAGCTTTTTGCAGTGCAATTACAGGTCTGATATTCTCCAAATGATTCTAGTGAAGGCAAGGGAGCACTTCCTGTATCACCACATGACATCACAAGGTGGAACAGAGTGTTCTGTTTGAGAGAAGAGCCTAAATCTGCAGGTTTGTGTGTTAAATATGTGTGAATGAAGTATGTTTGTGATGAGGAAGCTCCAGTATAACACAGATCAGAAAACAGAGTATTGATTTTAGCCTAATTAAGCCACAACAGGAAACACTGTGGAGAAATGTTTGGATGAAGAAGTCCAGATATTGTTTTACCATATCGATACATCACCATTCAGAAGATGATGAAGATGATTCAGTAAAGTGTTTGGCGTATTTGTTGGAAAATAAATAAAGAGTTGTGTGCTCCTCCTGACTCTGGGCCAGACTCAAGACTTTCTGAGGTGAGATCATGAAACAGACATGTTTTCCTGTCTAAACTCTCTCTGAGTCTGTGGGGAAACCAGCTCTGAGAACACCTCCTGAACCCAAGGAGGGCACCAACACTGGCCCTGGGCTCAGACCGAGGGAATAATAGGAAGGCAGAGAGAGGGAGAGAAAGAGGGAGAAGGAAAGGAAGAGAGAGACAGAGAGGGAGGGAGAGGAAGGCAGAGAGAGGGAGTGAGAGGGAAAGAGTGGGAGAGAGGGAAGAAGGGAGAAATAGGAAAGGAGAGGGAAAGGAAGAGAGAGACAGAGATGGTGGGAGAGGAAGAGAGATGGAAAGAGCAGGAGAGAGGTAGGGAGGGAGAGAGAGGGAAGGATGGACAAATAGAAAGGGAGAGAGACAGAGGAGGGAAGGGGAGAGAGAAGAGGGCAAGGGGAGAGAGATGGAGCAAGAAACAGTAAGAAAGAGAGGGAGGGCAGAGAGAGGAGGGGAGAGAGAGAGAGATACAGAGACCTGCTGAGGAGAGAGACACACCAAGAGAGGAGAGAGAAAAAAATGTGAGATTGAGAGAGGGGGTAGAGGGAAAGAAATTATGAGAGGAAAAAAGGAATGGAGCAAATAGTGTGAAATGAGCCTGTCACATGTCCACAGATGCTCTTTATGGAGGGAAGAACGAGGGAAGAACGAGAGGTTTGAAAAGCGACATGGAGGAACATTAATATTACATAAAAATTACTCTAGTGAACTTTAAACCGTGTTAGAGTTGTGTTTTGTTTCATTCACAAATGTTTGAGTAACTCTTTATTATTAGTTATTTGTCTACATCTCCTTTAACATGATTCTAGTGAAGCTGTGTGGGATTTAAAAACACAGTGGAGCACTTCCTGTATTACCACATGACATCACAAGGTGGAATAGAGTGTTTTAATTTTAAAAGAAAAACTCGGTCTAAATATTCTGGGATTGTTGGTGTCATGTGGTAATACAGGAAGTGCTCCACTGTGTTTTTGCCAATCTTTCCTAAACTAAAGGTAAAAGGAGCTGTTAAGAAGAGAGAATTACCACTACATGACATCATAAAGTGGAACGGAACATCTTGAGTTTTGGATATGTAGACAGACTCATAATAAAGTGTTGCTCAAACGTGTGTGAATGAAACAACACACAACTCCAGTCTATTTTTGAGGAGGAAACAATATAACATGGCTTAAATCTCACAAAAATCCATGTGTAATATATGAGAGTTAACGTTAAGCTTCACTTTATTGTTGCCTTATGAGAATCTGTCCTCTCCTCAGGTCTAGAGCTAGTCTTGGTCAGGACTACTTTAGCTCAAGAACTGTATTTATTGTGCATGTTTTGCATTGATGGAGAAAACCAGAGTGCCTAGAACAGGGGTCTCCAACCTTTTTCCTCCGATGAGCTACTTTTACAAAATGAAAATGCCAAAGAGCTCTTCATTTTAGCACAAGAAGGTCACAAGAAACAGAGTAAATTTAAGAGCCACGGTCTTGGATTGAGTAGATAGATGTTTATAGGTATATTTAGTGCACAACATTAGTCATCAAAACGTTAGTACTGAAAAAATGTAATTAAGTAAAAGTATCTTTACTTTGCTTTTAATTAATGCCTACTCAAGTAAAAGTAAAAGTCTAAAAATCTACTTGAGTAAAAGTAAAAATGTACTTCATTTAAAATGTCATTTGAGTAAAAGTTACTTAGTTACATTCAATTATTTAATGTAAAAAAGGAGTCATAAATCTAATCCAGCACAATTTTTAGGTGATTCATGCAAACTTTGTTCAGTCCAAAATTTGTTCAGTCCAAACTTTGTACAAGGTGCAATGACGATTGGGCAGCACGCTGCCCCCGCGACCCAGCCGGATTAAGCGGGAGAAGATGGATGGATGGCAAACTTTGTACATTTTAACGACATTGGGCTAATAACACTGACTAACACTGAGCTCTTCCTCCTTTTTATAGAACTTAGAACTTCAACTGCAGAACAAAATTAACAAACAAATGAACACTTTGGAGTTGAACCAGGAACCTTCTTGCTGTGAGACATTCGAGTCACTCAGCCTGAAGTACTTATTTTTGTCTCGTCTTTCCCTGCAGTGTACTTGGTGGGAGTATTTCTAATGAGTTGTGTTGTCAGGAGTGGAGCGTCAGGGGGGCTGCTTTTGCAGTAGTTTGGTCTGGTTAGAGTCTGGGTCTGTTTGGTAACCCCTCACATGCAGAAGAGTTCAGGGTGAGTAAACACACTCCCACACCAACACAAACTCTGAGACTACGTATCATTAGCTCCACCAGACCTGCGGCGCTTTCTGTGTTACCGAGGGAGACACAAGCCCTGCTTCTGCCGCGGGGGATCATCTACACATTTTATCTCCCATTTCTTTTCAAAATCTCCCCAAGTTTAAAACTGTTATGTGAAATTTACTCTTGACTCCTAGCCTGTGTGAGTGAATTCCAGTAACAGCATCTCACTTTTTCAATAATAGTATTAAAGCTCCTATACTATGTATTCTTGTGCTTCAAGCCATGTTACAATGAGTGTGTTTAAATGCACATCAGTATCCCGGTTATTAGCCATATCCCGGGTATGGCAGTATTCAGAATATGCAAATCACCCTGATATTATAATGTGTTTAATGCAGCTTTGCACACATTTGATTTATGTTTTACAGAAACTAAACTTAAAACCACATGGCTCATTTGCATAAACTATAAGCGCTAAACCAAAACAACTCATTTCTTGTGCCTTCTTGCAGTCACCTTCTGTTGGACTAAACGACTCAGTGGAATATGAGTGTTCTCTCTGTGACAGAGGATGTTCTGTGTGCATATCGTGTTGAAGATGGTTCATGTTAAACTTTTCAGAGATCGTACGAGTGCAGGTCGTATGTGTGCGGTGCAGCTCTTTATTTATCAGGCATTTCTCTCATATACAGTCATTTTATGTTGGCTACCATTGTAATGAAAAGACTGAAAGGTGTAAGAAATTCTCATGCAGTAGTGAACAATTGTGTACTTGTAGTTTTCTGGGAGTTGTAGTTTTGACAGTAGTTCCCGCCGTTGGTTAGGAGGAGCTGGATCCACTTAAAACAGTGAGCTTCTCTTTGAACTTGTTGCAGCCATGTTTGGACGAATGTGCACTCAACTTTATGTTGCCGTATTGGGAATACTGCGAATACATGCCACAGTATCCGGTTACTATAGGAATATCCCAGCTACAGTATCCGGGTTTCTCACAACCAGGATACTGGCTTACCAGCTCGTCAAAGCCTGATCCCGTCAGATCTCAGAAGCTAAGCAGGGCCGGGCCTGGTTAGTACTTGGATGGGAGACCACTGGGAATTCCAGGTGCCACAGTGGGGCGCCAGTCACAAAAACTGTCGTAGTGTCCTTAGGCAAGGCACATCACCCACATTGCCTAGTATGAAAGTGGTGTGTGCGTGAGTGTTGGTGGTGGTCGGAGGGGCCGATGGCGCAGATTGGCAGCCTCGCTTCCGTCAGTCTGCCCCAGGGCAGCTGTGGCTACAATAGTAGTTTACCACCACCGGGTCTGGAGTGAATGAATAATGCTCTGTAAAGCGTCTTTGAGTGTCCTGAAAAGCGCTATATAAAACATGCATTATTATTATTATTATTATTCTCAAACCAGGATACTGATGTGCAGGTAAACACACTCACTGTTGTTGCCTCATCAAAAACAGTTGAGTTTGTTTCATTCACACGTTTCATGTCATGAAGTGGTAGTTTTCAAGTCAAAGGCGCACAGTGTAACTTTCCGGGTGGAGCGTCCATCACTGTGGAGATTGTTTTGGGTAGAGTTAGTTCTGTGGCTTATAACTGTTGTGACAAGCAGGGGGCACCGGTAAGAATGCACAATGAAAAAGTTTTATGACTTTTATTAAAACTGTTGAACTTGTGGAACATGTGGATATCTGTGTGTGTGTGTGTGTGCGTGCGTGTGTGTGCATGTTTGTGTGGTTCTGAAACATACAAACAAAGGGAAAAAACATAAATGGTAATAAACTCTATAAATAAAGCTAAACACACACCCTTTAGCTGGCACTTAGCATCTGGAACTTAGCGTTTCACAATATCACAAGTAAACATCTAATTAAACATCTAAAATAAACATACATTTTCTGCAATCTACTACTGCAAACCACTTCAGGACATTCTGCAGACGTGTTATTACTGTTATATATGTGTCTTTTTAAACCTTTACTCACTTCTTTACTCTGCACATGAGACTTGCACCCATGAACTCTGCACTGAAAACAATAAAAACACAGCGCTGTCAACCTGACCTAGCATCTGATTGGTTACAATGTCTGTCAATCAAACACCTGGTAGAAATGCACTACGTCCTTCGTCACAAAGATGTTGCTTTGTCTGGAATTTTTCACTGTATGATATTCTATCTATTCCTATGGAGATATAAACACCAAGGGTGCCAGCCTATTCTGACATCCCTTCATTCCGACATTCCTATATTTAGACATGCCGCCATTACGACATGTCAGTCGTGTTTAGACGTGCTGGTTTTCTGACATGATGCTATTCCGCTATGTCTTTTTTTTTTTTTTTAAGAGTTGCGATCGTCTACCCAGGCGCCTCTCTCGCTGTCCATGGTGCTGTGTGACGGGATCGGTCACAAACGCAGACACATCAGCGCGATCACACATTTGATACAGGATATTTCATTCTTAAACTATTTTTAAACATGTGACAAAAAGAGCACACCACAGACACGAGGCTACACGACATAAAGCTGTGAGCGTGATGGCCTCAGCTGTTTCCTGTCTACAGTAAAACCACTCACCCTGAGTATTGAAAGATCAGAGCTCTGCACTTCTACTTTACGTAGGTACGAGTCAAAACTGTGTAATTATTATTTGTGAAAAGTGGTGCAATACTTCAGATACAGGATTTTTAATGCACAGACAGTTGGAGATAAAGTCCACAGGAAGTAGAGTCAGTATCTTTAATCTGCAGCTTCACCTCTGTGCACTGTGTGAAAGTAAACAAATACTCATGCTACTCTCACCTTTTTACTTTTAATGAACACCTCAAAACAGATTCATAGCACAGTTTTGTGGACTGGATGTCATAATTTGCAGAGGACAAATTCTAAGGATAATAAGATGCTGTACTTTAAATTTACATCTTTACAAAAGGTGAGTAATAAAGTCGAATGGTTATTTATTCAGGCTACATGATGTTCTCCGCAGATAGACAGATAAAATGAAGCACAAAGGGCCCATGCAGCCTACACTTTAGAATCAATATTTTTCCAAAGGCCGATGCTCTTTTTTAAAACTCATGACTGTATCCCACGGCTCTCAGTGAGGACATTTTCCCAGGGTCTGATCTCCTCTGTGGGTCAAGTATTCTCTGATCAAGAGCTTTGCACCGGCCCAGGCATCATCATCATCAGGACTATAGCTCCTTTAGGCACAGCGTGTAAGGCAGCAGGGCACCACCACGTGAGTCCTCACAAAACTACAGGTGTAGCATTCGGCATTCGGCCATCCCCCACCCCGGACCTCAAATTCTATTTTTATCACATTAATATTATTCATGTCGGAAAAGCAGAATGTTTGAAAAAATAGAAAGTGCCACAATTCCGAAATGAAACAAAAAAATTTCATGGTCGTGGGGCGCTTAAAAAAAGGTCTACTCCGACAATTAGACGTCAATGTCTAAATAGCAGGATGGAGGTCTGGTTTGTGGAGAGGTTTTCAAGGTGCACTGCAAATTTCTCAGATCTGGCCAAGATCTTAAAACTTATATCAAGTTATTCATCTTGTTTTCAGATTTATTATCTACTTACTAGTACTGAGACTTCTTCATTTCAGTCTAGAGGTCGTTTATTTTACACATGCTGGTAAATATAATTTTGTGGCCAGGATAGCCCTATGGCTTCTATGCGTTACAATGCACTCTAGTACTACACACATGTACTTAACTCTAGTACGACACACATATACTTAACTGTAGTACTACACACATGTACTCTAGTACTACACAGATGTACTTAACTCTAGTACAACACACATGTACTCTAGTACTACACACATGTACTCTAGTACTACACACATGTACTTAACTTTAGTAATACACACATGTACTCTAGTACTACACACATGTATTTAACTCTGGTACTACACACATGTACTCTAGTACTACACACATGTACTTAACTCTAGTACTACGCACATGTACTCTAGTACTACACACATATACTTAACTCTAGTACTACACACATGTCCTCTAGTACTACACACATGTACTTAACTCTAGTAGTACACACATGTACTCTAGTACTACACACATATACTTAACTCTAGTACTACACACATGTACTCTAGTACTACACACATGTACTTAACTCTAGTACTACACACATGGATTCTAGTACTACACACATGTTCTTAACTCTAGTACTACACACATGTACTTAACTCTAGTACTACACACATGTACTTAACTCTAGTACTACACACATGTATTCTAATACTACACACATGTACTTAACTCTAGTATTGCACACATGTCCTCTAGTACTACACACATGTACTTAACTCTAGTACTACACACATGTACTCTAGTACTACACACATATACTTAACTCTAGTACTACACACATGTACTCTAGTACTACACAGATGTACTTAACTCTAGTACTACACACATGTACTCTAGTACTACACACGTACTCTAGTACTACACACGTACTTAACTTTAGTACTACACACATACTCTAGTACTACACACATGTACTCTAGTACTACACACATGTATTTAACTCTGGCACTACACACATGTACTCTAGTACTACACACATGTACTTAACCCTAGTACTACACACATGTCCTCTAGTACTACACACATGTACTTAACTCTAGTACTACACACATGTACTCTAGTACTACACACATGTACTTAACTCTAGTACTACACACATGTACATAACTCTAGTACTACACACATGTACTCTAGTACTACACACATGTACTTAACCCTAGTACTACACACATGTCCTCTAGTACTACACACATGTACTTAACTCTAGTATTACACACATGTACTTACCTCTAGTACTACACACATATACTTAACTCTAGTACTGCACAGTTGTACTTAACTCTAGTATTACACACATGTACTTAACTCTACTACTACACACATGTACTTAACTCTAGTACGACACACATGTACTTAACTCCAGTACTACACACATATACTTAACTCTAGTACTACACAGATGTACTGTAGTACTGCACAGATGTACTTAACTCTAGTACTACACACATGTACTCTAGTACTACACACATGTACTCTAGTACTACACACATGTACTTAACTTTAGTAATACACACATGTACTCTAGTACTACACACATGTATTTAACTCTGGTACTACACACATGTACTCTAGTACTACACACATGTACTTAACTCTAGTACTACGCACATGTACTCTAGTACTACACACGTACTACACACACACATATACTTAACACACATATACTGAACTCTAGTACTGCAAAGTTGTACTTAACGCTAGTATTACACACATGTACTTAACTCTAGTACTACACACATGTACTTAACTCTAGTACTACACACATGTACTTAACTCTAGTACTACACACATGTATTTAACTCCAGTACTACACACATATACTTAACTCTAGTACTACACAGATTTACTTTAGTACTGCGCAGATGTACTTAACTCTAGTACTACACACATGTACTCTAGTACTACACACATGTACTCTAGTACTACACACATGTACTTAACTTTAGCACGACACTCATGTGCTCTTGTACTACACACATGTTCTCTAGTACTACACACATGTATTTAACTCTGGTACTACACACAATTACTCTAATACTACACCCATGTACTTAACTCTAGAACTACACACATGTACTCTAGTACTACTCACATGTACTCTAGTACTACACACATGTATTCTAGTACTACACACATGTACTTAACTTTAGTACTAAACACATGTACTCTAGTACTACACACATGTACTTAACTCTAGTACTACACACATGTACTCTAGTACTACACGCATGTACTCTAGTACTACACACATGTACTTAACTCTAGAACTACACACATGTACTCTAGTACTACACAGATGTACTTAACTCTAGTACAACACACATGTACTCTAGTACCCCACACATGTACTCTAGTACTGCACACATGTAATCTAGTACTACACACATGTACTTAACTCTAGTACTACGCACATGTACTCTAGTACTACACACGTATTACACACATACTACACACACACATATACTTAACACACATATACTTAATTCTAGTACTGCACAGTTTTACTTAATTCTAGTATTACACACATGTACTTAACTCTAGTACTACACACATATACTTAACTCTAGTACTACACAGATGTACTTTAGTACTGCACAGATGTACTTAACTCTAGTACTACACACATGTACTCTAGTACTACACACATGTACTTAACTTTAGGACTACACTCATGTGCCCTAGTACTACACACATGTTCTCTAGTACTACACACATGTATTTAACTCTGGTACTACACACAATTACTCTAGTACTACACACATGTACTTAACTCTAGAACTACACACATGTACTCTAGTACTACACAGATGTACTTAACTCTAGTACTACACACATGTACTCTAGTACTACACACATGTACTCTAGTACTACACACATGTATTCTAGTACTACACACATGTACTTAACTTTAGTACTACACGCATGTACTCTAGTACTACACACATGTACTTAACTCTAGAACTACACACATGTACTCTAGTATTACACAGATGTACTTAACTGTAGTACTACACACATGTACTCTAGAACTACACACATGTACTCTAGTACTACACACATGTATTCTAGTATTACACACATGTACTTAACTCTAGTACTACACACATGTATTCTAGTACTACACACATGTTCTCTAGTACTGCACACATGTATTTAACTCTGGTACTATACACAATTACTCTAGTACTACACACATGTACTTATCTCTAGTACTACACACATGTACTCTAGTACCACACAGATGTACTCTAGTACTGCACACATGTAATCTAGTATTACACAGATGTACTTAACTCTAGTACTACACACATGTACTTAACTCTAGTACTACACACATGTACATAACTCTAGTACTACACACATGTACTCTAGTACTAAACACATGTACTTAACTCTAGTACTACACACATGTACTCTAGTCCTACACACATGTACTCTAATACTACACACATGTACTTAACTCTAGTACTACACACATTTACATAACTCTAGTACTACACACATGTACTCTAGTACTACACACATGTACTTAACTCTAGTACTACACACATATACGTAACTCTAGTACTACACACATGTACTCTAGTACTACTCACATGTACTTAACTCTAGTATTACACACATGTAGTTACCTCTAGTACTACACACATGTACTTAACTCTAGTACTACACACATATACTTAACTCTAGTACTGCACAGATGTACTTAACTCTAGTACTACACACATGTACTCTAGTACTACACGCATGTACTCTAGTACTACACACATGTACTTAACTCTAGAACTACACACATGTACTCTAGTATTACACAGATGTACTTAACTGTAGTACTACACACATGTACTCTAGATCTACACACATGTGCTCTAGTACTACACACATGTATTCTAGTATTACACACATGTACTTAACTCTAGTACTACACACATGTACTTAACTCTAGTACTACACACATGTACTTAACTCTAGTACTACACACATGTACTCTAGTACTACACACATGTTCTCTAGTACTACACACATGTATTTAACTCTGGTACTATACACAATTACTCTAGTACTACAGACATGTACTTAACTCTAGAACTACACACATGTACTCTAGTACTACACAGATGTACTTAACTCTAGTACTACACACATGTACTCTAGTACCCCACACATGTACTCTAGTACTGCACACATGTAATCTAGTACTACACACATGTACTTAACTCTAGTACTACGCACATGTACTCTAGTACTACACACGTACTACACACGTACTACACACACACATATACTTAACACACATATACTTAACTCTAGTACTGCACATTTTTACTTAATTCTAGTATTACACACATATACTTAACTCTAGTACTACACACATATACTTAACTCTAGTACTACACAGATGTACTTTAGTACTGCACAGATGTACTTAACTCTAGTACTACACACATGTACTCTAGTACTACACACATGTACTCTAGTACTACACACATGTACTTAACTTTAGCACTACACTAATGTGCCCTAGTACTACACACATGTTCTCTAGTACTACACACATGTATTTAACTCTGGTACTACACACAATTACTCTAGTACTACACACATGTACTTAACTCTAGAACTACACACATGTACTCTAGTACTACACAGATGTACTTAACTCTAGTACTACACACATGTACTCTAGTACTACACACATGTACTCTAGTACTACACACATGTATTCTAGTACTACACACATGTACTTAACTTTAGTACTACACGCATGTACTCTAGTACTACACACATGTACTTAACTCTAGAACTACACACATGTACTCTAGTATTACACAGATGTACTTAACTGTAGTACTACACACATGTACTCTAGAACTACACACATGTACTCTAGTACTACACACATGTATTCTAGTATTACACACATGTACTTTACTCTAGTACTACACACATGTACTCTAGTACTACACACATGTTCTCTAGTACTGCACACATGTATTTAACTCTGGTACTTTACACAATTACTCTAGTACTACACACATGTACTTAACTCTAGAACTACACACATGTTCTCTAGTACTACACAGATGTACTTAACTCTAGAACTACACACATGTACTCTAGTACTATACAGATGTACTTAACTCTAGTACTACACACATGTACTCTAGTACTACACACTTGTACTTAACTCTAGTATTACACACATGTACTTAACTCTAGTACTACACACATGTACTTAACTCTAGTACTACACACATATACTTAACTCTGGTACCACACACATGTACTTAACTCTAGTACTACACACATATACTTAACTCTAGTACTACACAGATGTACTTTAGTACTGCACAGATGTACTTAACTCTGGTACTACACACAATAACTCTAGTACTACACAAATGTACTTAACTCTAGAACTACACACATGTACTCTAGTACTACACAGATGTACTTAACTCTAGTACTACACACATGTACTCTAGTACTATACACATGTACTTAACTCTAGTACTGCACACATGTACTCTAGTACTACACACATGTACTTAACCCTAGTACTACACACATGTCCTTTAGTACTACACACATGTACTTAACTCTAGTACTACACACATGTACTTAACTCTAGTACTACACACATGTATTCTAGTACTACACACATGTACTTAACTCTAGTATTACACACATGTACTTAACTCTAGTACTACACACATGTACTTAACTCTAGTACTACACACATATACTTAACTCTAGTACTACACAGATGTACTTTAGTACTGCACAGATGTACTTAACTCTAGTACTACACACATGTACTCTAGTACTACACACATGTACTGTAGTACTACACACATGTATTTAACTCTGGTACTACACACAATTACTCTAGTACTACACACATGTACTTAACTCTAGTACTACACACATGTACTCTAGTATTACACAGATGTACTTAACTCTAGTACTACACACGTACTCTAGAACTACACACATGTACTCTAGTACTACACACATTTATTCTAGTATTACACACATGTACTTAACTCTAGTACTACACACATGTATTTAACTCTGGTACTACACACAATTACTCTAGTACTACACACATGTACTTAACTCTAGAACTACACACATGTACTCTGGTACTACACACATGTATTCTAGTATTACACACATTTACTTAACTTTAGTACTACAGGCATGTACTCTAATACTACACACATGTACTTAACTCTAGAACTACATACATGTACTCTAGTATTACACAGATGTACATAACTCTAGTACTACACACATGGACTCTAGAACTACACACATGTACTCTAGTACTACACACATGTATTCTAGTACTACACACATGTACTTAACTCTAGTACTACACACATGTACTCTAGTACTACACACATGTTCTCTAGTACTACACACATGTATTTAACTCTGGTACTACACACAATTACTCTAGTACTACACACATGTACTTAACTCTATAACTACACACATGTACTCTAGTACTACACAGATGTACTTAACTCTAGTACTACACACATGTACTCTAGTTCTACACACATATACTTAATTGTAGTACTACACACATGTACTCTAGTACTACACAGATGTACTTAACTCTGGTACTACACACAATAACTCTAGTACTACACAAATGTACTTAACTCTAGAACTACACACATGTACTCTAGTACTACACAGATGTACTTAACTCTAGTACTACACACATGTACTCTAGTACTACAGACATTTACTTAACTCTAGTACTACACACATGTACTTAACTTTAGCACTACACTCATGTGCTCTAGTACTACACACATGTATTTAACTCTGGTACTACACACAATTACTCTAGTACTACACACATGTACTTAACTCTAGAACTACACACATGTACTCTAGTACTACACAGATGTACTTAACTCTAGTACTACACACATGTACTCTAGTACTACACACATGTACTCTAGTACTACACACATGTATTCTAGTACTACACACATGTACTTAACTTTAGTACTACACGCATGTACTCTAGTACTACACACATGTACTTAACTCTAGAACTACACACATGTACTCTAGTATTACACAGATGTACTTAACTGTAGTACTACACACATGTACTCTAGAACTACACACATGTACTCTAGTACTACACACATGTATTCTAGTATTACACACATGTACTTAACTCTAGTACTACACACATGTATTCTAGTACTACACACATGTTCTCTAGTACTGCACACATGTATTTAACTCTGGTACTATACACAATTACTCTAGTACTACACACATGTACTTATCTCTAGTACTACACACATGTACTCTAGTACCACACAGATGTACTCTAGTACTGCACACATGTAATCTAGTATTACACAGATGTACTTAACTCTAGTACTACACACATGTACTTAACTCTAGTACTACACACATGTACATAACTCTAGTACTACACACATGTACTCTAGTACTAAACACATGTACTTAACTCTAGTACTACACACATGTACTCTAGTCCTACACACATGTACTCTAATACTACACACATGTACTTAACTCTAGTACTACACACATTTACATAACTCTAGTACTACACACATGTACTCTAGTACTACACACATGTACTTAACTCTAGTACTACACACATATACGTAACTCTAGTACTACACACATGTACTCTAGTACTACTCACATGTACTTAACTCTAGTATTACACACATGTAGTTACCTCTAGTACTACACACATGTACTTAACTCTAGTACTACACACGTACTCTAGTACTACACACATGTACTTAACTTTAGTACTACACACATGTACTCTAGTACTACACACATGTACTCTAGTACTACACACATGTACTTAACTCTAGAACTAAACACATGTACTCTAGTACTA
Source organism: Odontamblyopus lacepedii (assembly GCA_034769755.1). Taxonomy (NCBI): domain Eukaryota; kingdom Metazoa; phylum Chordata; class Actinopteri; order Gobiiformes; family Gobiidae; genus Odontamblyopus; species Odontamblyopus lacepedii. Next base: position 11,556,781 of record CM068348.1, on the reverse strand, counting down.
CACAGATGTACTTAACTCTAATACTACACACATATACTCTAGTACTACACACATGTACTCTAGTACTACACACATGTATTCTAGTATTACACACATGTACTTAACTCTAGTACTACACACATGTACTTAACTCTAGTACTACACACATGTACTTAACTCTAGTACTACACACATGTACTCTAGTACTACACACATGTTCTCTAGTACTACACACATGTATTTAACTCTGGTACTATACACAATTACTCTAGTACTACAGACATGTACTTAACTCTAGAACTACACACATGTACTCTAGTACTACACAGATGTACTTAACTCTAGTACTACACACATGTACTCTAGTACCCCACACATGTACTCTAGTACTGCACACATGTAATCTAGTACTACACACATGTACTTAACTCTAGTACTATGCACATGTACTCTAGTACTACACACGTACTACACACGTACTACACACACACATATACTTAACACACATATACTTAACTCTAGTACTGCACAGTTTTACTTAATTCTAGTATTCCACACATATACTTAACTCTAGTACTACACACATATACTTAACTCTAGTACTACACAGATGTACTTTAGTACTGCACAGATGTACTTAACTCTAGTACTACACACATGTACTCTAGTACTACACACATGTACTCTAGTACTACACACATGTACTTAACTTTAGCACTACACTCATGTGCCCTAGTACTACACACATGTTCTCTAGTACTACACACATGTATTTAACTCTGGTACTACACACAATTACTCTAGTACTACACACATGTACTTAACTCTAGAACTACACACATGTACTCTAGTACTACACAGATGTACTTAACTCTAGTACTACACACATGTACTCTAGTACTACACACATGTACTCTAGTACTACACACATGTATTCTAGTACTACACACATGTACTTAACTTTAGTACTACACGCATGTACTCTAGTACTACACACATGTACTTAACTCTAGAACTACACACATGTACTCTAGTATTACACAGATGTACTTAACTGTAGTACTACACACATGTACTCTAGAACTACACACATGTACTCTAGTACTACACACATGTATTCTAGTATTACACACATGTACTTAACTCTAGTACTACACACATGTACTCTAGTACTACACACATGTTCTCTAGTACTGCACACATGTATTTAACTCTGGTACTTTACACAATTACTCTAGTACTACACACATGCACTTAACTCTAGAACTACACACATGTTCTCTAGTACTACACAGATGTACTTAACTCTAGAACTACACACATGTACTCTAGTACTATACAGATGTACTTAACTCTAGTACTACACACATGTACTCTAGTACTACACACTTGTACTTAACTCTAGTATTACACACATGTACTTAACTCTAGTACTACACACATGTACTTAACTCTAGTACTACACACATATACTTAACTCTGGTACCACACACATGTACTTAACTCTAGTACTACACACATATACTTAACTCTAGTACTACACAGATGTACTTTAGTACTGCACAGATGTACTTAACTCTGGTACTACACACAATAACTCTAGTACTACACAAATGTACTTAACTCTAGAACTACACACATGTACTCTAGTACTACACAGATGTACTTAACTCTAGTACTACACACATGTACTCTAGTACTATACACATGTACTTAACTCTAGTACTGCACACATGTACTCTAGTACTACACACATGTACTTAACCCTAGTACTACACACATGTCCTTTAGTACTACACACATGTACTTAACTCTAGTACTACACACATGTACTTAACTCTAGTACTACACACATGTATTCTAGTACTACACACATGTACTTAACTCTAGTATTACACACATGTACTTAACTCTAGTACTACACACATGTACTTAACTCTAGTACTACACACATATACTTAACTCTAGTACTACACAGATGTACTTTAGTACTGCACATATGTACTTAACTCTAGTACTACACACATGTACTCTAGTACTACACACATGTACTGTAGTACTACACACATGTATTTAACTCTGGTACTACACACAATTACTCTAGTACTACACACATGTACTTAACTCTAGTACTACACACATGTACTCTAGTATTACACAGATGTACTTAACTCTAGTACTACACACGTACTCTAGAACTACACACATGTACTCTAGTACTACACACATTTATTCTAGTATTACACACATGTACTTAACTCTAGTACTACACACATGTATTTAACTCTGGTACTACACACAATTACTCTAGTACTACACACATGTACTTAACTCTAGAACTACACACATGTACTCTGGTACTACACACATGTATTCTAGTATTACACACATTTACTTAACTTTAGTACTACAGGCATGTACTCTAATACTACACACATGTACTTAACTCTAGAACTACATACATGTACTCTAGTATTACACAGATGTACATAACTCTAGTACTACACACATGGACTCTAGAACTACACACATGTACTCTAGTACTACACACATGTATTCTAGTACTACACACATGTACTTAACTCTAGTACTACACACATGTACTCTAGTACTACACACATGTTCTCTAGTACTACACACATGTATTTAACTCTGGTACTACACACAATTACTCTAGTACTACACACATGTACTTAACTCTATAACTACACACATGTACTCTAGTACTACACAGATGTACTTAACTCTAGTACTACACACATGTACTCTAGTTCTACACACATATACTTAATTGTAGTACTACACACATGTACTCTAGTACTACACAGATGTACTTAACTCTGGTACTACACACAATAACTCTAGTACTACACAAATGTACTTAACTCTAGAACTACACACATGTACTCTAGTACTACACAGATGTACTTAACTCTAGTACTACACACATGTACTCTAGTACTACAGACATTTACTTAACTCTAGTACTACACACATGTACTTAACTCTAGTACTACACACATGTACATGTGCTCTAGTACTACACACATGTATTTAACTCTGGTACTACACACAATTACTCTAGTACTACACACATGTACTTAACTCTAGAACTACACACATGTACTCTAGTACTACACAGATGTACTTAACTCTAGTACTACACACATGTACTCTAGTACTACACACATGTACTCTAGTACTACACACATGTATTCTAGTACTACACACATGTACTTAACTTTAGTACTACACACATGTACTCTAGTACTACACACATGTACTTAACTCTAGAACTACACACATGTACTCTAGTATTACACAGATGTACTTAACTGTAGTACTACACACATGTACTCTAGAACTACACACATGTACTCTAGTACTACACACATGTATTCTAGTATTACACACATGTACTTAACTCTAGTACTACACACATGTATTCTAGTACTACACACATGTTCTCTAGTACTGCACACATGTATTTAACTCTGGTACTATACACAATTACTCTAGTACTACACACATGTACTTATCTCTAGTACTACACACATGTACTCTAGTACCACACAGATGTACTCTAGTACTGCACACATGTAATCTAGTATTACACAGATGTACTTAACTCTAGTACTACACACATGTACTTAACTCTAGTACTACACACATGTACATAACTCTAGTACTACACACATGTACTCTAGTACTAAACACATGTACTTAACTCTAGTACTACACACATGTACTCTAGTCCTACACACATGTACTCTAATACTACACACATGTACTTAACTCTAGTACTACACACATTTACATAACTCTAGTACTACACACATGTACTCTAGTACTACACACATGTACTTAACTCTAGTACTACACACATATACGTAACTCTAGTACTACACACATGTACTCTAGTACTACTCACATGTACTTAACTCTAGTATTACACACATGTAGTTAACTCTAGTACTACACACATGTACTTAACTCTAGTACTACACACATATACTTAACTCTAGTACTGCACAGATGTACTTAACTCTAGTACTACACAAATGTACTACTTCTAGTACTACACACATGTACTTAACTCTAGTACTACACACATGTACTTAACTCTAGAACTACACACATGTACTTAACTCTATTACTACACAGATGTACTTAACTGTAGTACTACACACATGTACTCTAGATCTACACACATGTACTTAACTCTCGTACTACACACATGTATTTAATTCTAGTATTACACACATGTACTTAACTCTAGTATTACACACATGTACTTAACTCTAGTACTACACACATGTACTTAACTCTACTAATACACACATGTACTCTAGTACTACACACATGTTCTCTAGTACTACACACATGTATTTAAGTCTGGTACTACACACAATTACTCTAGTACTACACCCATGTACTTAACTCTAGAACTACGCACATGTATTCTAGTACTACACAGATGTACTTAACTCTAGTACTACACACATGTACTCTAGTACTACACACATGTACTCTAGTACTACACACATGTACTCTAGTACTACACACATGTACTTAACTCTAGTACTACACACATGTACTCTAGTACTACACACATGTACTCTAGTACTACACACACACATATACTTAACACACATATACTTAACTCTAGTACTACACAGTTTTACTTAATTCTAGTATTCCACACATATACTTAACTCTAGTACTACACACATATACTTAACTCTAGTACTACACAGATGTACTTTAGTACTGCACAGATGTACTTAACTCTAGTACTACACACATGTACTCTAGTACTACACACATGTACTCTAGTACTACACACATGTACTTAACTTTAGCACTACACTCATGTGCCCTAGTACTACACACATGTTCTCTAGTACTACACACATGTATTTAACTCTGGTACTACACACAATTACTCTAGTACTACACACATGTACTTAACTCTAGAACTACACACATGTACTCTAGTACTACACAGATGTACTTAACTCTAGTACTACACACATGTACTCTAGTACTACACACATGTACTCTAGTACTACACACATGTATTCTAGTACTACACACATGTACTTAACTTTAGTACTACACGCATGTACTCTAGTACTACACACATGTACTTAACTCTAGAACTACACACATGTACTCTAGTATTACACAGATGTACTTAACTGTAGTACTACACACATGTACTCTAGAACTACACACATGTACTCTAGTACTACACACATGTATTCTAGTATTACACACATGTACTTAACTCTAGTACTACACACATGTACTCTAGTACTACACACATGTTCTCTAGTACTGCACACATGTATTTAACTCTGGTACTATACACAATTACTCTAGTACTACACACATGTACTTAACTCTAGAACTACACACATGTTCTCTAGTACTACACAGATGTACTTAACTCTAGAACTACACACATGTACTCTAGTACTATACAGATGTACTTAACTCTAGTACTACACACATGTACTCTAGTACTACACACTTGTACTTAACTCTAGTATTACACACATGTACTTAACTCTAGTACTACACACATGTACTTAACTCTAGTACTACACACATATACTTAACTCTAGTACTACACACATGTACTTAACTCTAGTACTACACACATATACTTAACTCTAGTACTACACAGATGTACTTTAGTACTGCACAGATGTACTTAACTCTGGTACTACACACAATAACTCTAGTACTACACAAATGTACTTAACTCTAGAACTACACACATGTACTCTAGTACTACACAGATGTACTTAACTCTAGTACTACACACATGTACTCTAGTATTACACACATGTACTTAACTCTAGTACTACACACATGTACTCTAGTACTACACACATGTACTTAACTCTAGTACTACACATATGTACTTTAGTACTACACACATGTACTTAACTCTAGTACTACACACATGTACTTAACTCTAGTACCACACACATGTATTCTAGTACTACACACATGGACTTAACTCTAGTACTACACACATGTACTTAATTCTACTACTATACACATGGACTTAAGTCTAGTATTACACACATGTACTTAACTCTAGTACTGCACAGATGTAGTACTACACACATGTACTTAACTCTAGTACTACACACATGTACTCTAGTACTACACACATGTACTTAACTCTAGTACTACACACATGTACTTAACTCTAGTACTACACACATGTACTTAACTCTAGTACTACACACATGTACTTAACTCTAGTACTACACACATGTACTCTAGTATTACACACATGTACTTAACTCTAGTACTACACACATGTACTTAATTCTAGTACTACACACATGTACTCTAGTACTACACACATGTACTAAAGTAAAACACACATGTACTTAACTCTAGTACTACACACATGTACTCAAGTACTACACACAATTACTCTAGTACTACACACATGTACTTAACTCTAGAACTACACACATGTACTCTGGTACTACACACATGTATTCTAGTATTACACACATTTACTTAACTTTAGTACTACAGGCATGTACTCTAATACTACACACATGTACTTAACTCTAGAACTACATACATGTACTCTAGTATTACACAGATGTACATAACTCTAGTACTACACACATGGACTCTAGAACTACACACATGTACTCTAGTACTATACAGATGTACTTAACTCTAGTACTACACACATGTACTCTAGTACTACACACTTGTACTTAACTCTAGTATTACACACATGTACTTAACTCTAGTACTACACACATGTACTTAACTCTAGTACTACACACATATACTTAACTCTGGTACCACACACATGTACTTAACTCTAGTACTACACACATATACTTAACTCTAGTACTACACAGATGTACTTTAGTACTGCACAGATGTACTTAACTCTGGTACTACACACAATAACTCTAGTACTACACAAATGTACTTAACTCTAGAACTACACACATGTACTCTAGTACTACACAGATGTACTTAACTCTAGTACTACACACATGTACTCTAGTACTATACACATGTACTTAACTCTAGTACTGCACACATGTACTCTAGTACTACACACATGTACTTAACCCTAGTACTACACACATGTCCTTTAGTACTACACACATGTACTTAACTCTAGTACTACACACATGTACTTAACTCTAGTACGACACACATGTATTCTAGTACTACACACATGTACTTAACTCTAGTATTACACACATGTACTTAACTCTAGTACTACACACATGTACTTAACTCTAGTACTACACACATATACTTAACTCTAGTACTACACAGATGTACTTTAGTACTGCACATATGTACTTAACTCTAGTACAACACACATGTACTCTAGTACTACACACATGTACTGTAGTAGTACACACATGTACTTAACTCTAGTACTACACACATGTACTTAACTCTAGTACTACACACATATACTTAAGTCTAGTACTACACACATGTATTTACCTCTAGTACTACACAGATGTACTTAACTCTAGTTCTACACACATGTACTCTAGTACTACACACATGTACTCTAGTACTACACACATTTATTCTAGTATTACACACATGTACTTAACTCTAGTACTACACACATGTATTTAACTCTGGTACTACACACAATTACTCTAGTACTACACACATGTACTTAACTCTAGAACTACACACATGTACTCTGGTACTACACACATGTATTCTAGTATTACACACATTTACTTAACTTTAGTACTACAGGCATGTACTCTAATACTACACACATGTACTTAACTCTAGAACTACATACATGTACTCTAGTATTACACAGATGTACATAACTCTAGTACTACACACATGGACTCTAGAACTACACACATGTACTCTAGTACTACACACATGTATTCTAGTACTACACACATGTACTTAACTCTAGTACTACACACATGTACTCTAGTACTACACACATGTTCTCTAGTACTACACACATGTATTTAACTCTGGTACTACACACAATTACTCTAGTACTACACACATGTACTTAACTCTATAACTACACACATGTACTCTAGTACTACACAGATGTACTTAACTCTAGTACTACACACATGTACTCTAGTTCTACACACATATACTTAATTGTAGTACTACACACATGTACTCTAGTACTACACAGATGTACTTAACTCTGGTACTACACACAATAACTCTAGTACTACACAAATGTACTTAACTCTAGAACTACACACATGTACTCTAGTACTACACAGATGTACTTAACTCTAGTACTACACACATGTACTCTAGTACTACAGACATTTACTTAACTCTAGTACTACACACATGTACTCTAGTACTACACACATGTACTGTAGTACTACACACATGTACTTAACTTTAGCACTACACTCATGTGCTCTAGTACTACACACATGTTCTCTAGTAGTACACACATGTATTTAACTCTGGTACTACACACAATTACTCTAGTAGTACACACATGTACTTAACTCTAGAACTACACACATGTACTCTGGTACTACACACATGAATTTTAGTATTACACACATTTACTTCACTTTAGTACTACAGGCATGTACTCTAGTACTACACACATGTACTTAACTCTAGTACTACACACATGTACTCTAGTACTACGCACATGTATTTAACTCTGGTACTACACACAATTACTCTAGTACTACACACATGTACTTAACTCTAGAACTACACACATGTACTCTAGTACTACACAGGTGTACTTAACTCTAATACTAAACACATGTACTCTAGTACCACACACATGTACTCTAGTACTGAACACATGTATTCTAGTATTACACAGATGTACTTAACTCTAGTACTACTGCTACACACATGTACTCTAGAACTACACACATGTAGTCTAGTACTACACACATGTACTTAACTCTAGTACTACACACATGTACTCTAATACTACACATATGTTCTCTAGTACTACACACATGTATTTAACTCTGGTACTACACACAATTACTATTACTCTAGTACTACACACATGTACTCTAGTACTATACAGATGTACTTAACTCTAGTACTACACACATGTACTCTAGTACTACACACTTGTACTTAACTCTAGTATTACACACATGTACTTAACTCTAGTACTACACACATGTACTTTAGTACTGCACAGATGTACTTAACTCTGGTACTACACACAATAACTCTAGTACTACACAAATGTACTTAACTCTAGAACTACACACATGTACTCTAGTACTACACAGATGTACTTAACTCTAGTACTACACACATGTACTCTAGTACTATACACATGTACTTAACTCTAGTACTGCACACATGTACTCTAGTACTACACACATGTACTTAACCCTAGTACTACACACATGTCCTTTAGTACTACACACATGTACTTAACTCTAGTACTACACACATGTACTTAACTCTAGTATTACACACATATACTCAACTCTAGTACTACACAGATGTACTTTAGTACTGCACAGATGTACTTAACTCTAGTACTACACACATGTACTCTAGTACTACACACATGTACTGTAGTACTACACACATGTATTTAACTCTGGTACTACACACAATTACTCTAGTACTACACACATGTACTTAACTCTAGTACTACACACATGTACTCTAGTATTACACAGATGTACTTAACTCTAGTACTACACACATGTACTCTAGAACTACACACATGTACTCTAGTACTACACACATTTATTCTAGTATTACACACATGTACTTAACTCTAGTACTACACACATGTACTCTAGTATTACACACATGTTCTCTAGTACTACGCACATGTATTTAACTCTGGTACTACACACAATTATTCTAGTACTACACACATGTACTTAACTCTAGAACTACACACATGTACTCTAGTACTACACAGATGTACTTAACTCTAATACTAAACACATCTACTCTAGTACCGCACACATGTACTCTAGTACTGAACACATGTATTCTAGTATTACACAGATGTACTTAACTCTAGTACTACTGCTACACACATGTACTCTAGAACTACACACATGTTCTCTAGTACTATACACATGTACTTAACTCTAGTACTGCACACATGTACTCTAGTACTACACACATGTACTTAACCCTAGTACTACACACATGTCCTTTAGTACTACACACATGTACTTAACTCTAGTACTACACACATGTACTTAACTCTAGTAATACACACATGTAATTAACTCGAGTACTACACAGATGTACTTAACTCTAGTATTACACACATGTACTTAACTCTAGTACTACACACATGTACTTAACTCTAGTACTACACACATATACTTAACTCTAGTACTACACACATGTACTTTAGTACTACACACATATACTTAACTCTAGTACTACACACATATATTTAACTCTAGTACTACACACATGTACTCTAGTACTACACACATGTACTTAACTCTAGTACTACACACATGTACTTAATTCTAGTATTACACACATATACTTAACTCTAGTACTACACACATGTACTCTAGTATGACACAGATGTACTTAACTCTAGTACTACACACATGTACTCTAGTAGTACACACATGTACTCTAGTACTACACACATTTATTCTAGTATTACACACATGTACTTAACTCTAGTACTACACACATGTATTTAACTCTGGTACTACACACAATTACTCTAGTACTACACACATGTACTTAACTCTAGAACTACACACATGTACTCTGGTACTACACACATGTATTCTAGTATTACACAGATTTACTTAACTTTAGTACTACAGCCATGTACTCTAATACTACACACATGTACTTAACTCTAGAACTACATACATGTACTCTAGTATTACACAGATGTACATAACTCTAGTACTACACACATGGACTCTAGAACTACACACATGTACTCTAGTACTACACACATGTATTCTAGTACTACACACATGTACTTAACTCTAGTACTACACACATGTACTCTAGTACTACACACATGTTCTCTAGTACTACACACATGTATTTAACTCTGGTACTACATACAATTACTCTAGTACTACACACATGTACTTAACTCTGTAACTACACACATGTACTCTAGTACTACACAGATGTACTTAACTCTAGTACTACACACATGTACTCTAGTTCTACACACATATACTTAATTGTAGTACTACACACATGTACTCTAGTACTACACAGATGTACTTAACTCTGGTACTACACACAATAACTCTAGTACTACACAAATGTACTTAACTCTAGAACTACACACATGTACTCTAGTACTACACAGATGTACTTAACTCTAGTACTACACACATGTACTCTAGTACTACAGACATTTACTTAACTCTAGTACTACACACATGTACTCTAGTACTACACACATGTACTGTAGTACTACACACATGTACTTAACTTTAGCACTACACTCATGTGCTCTAGTACTACACACATGTTCTCTAGTAGTACACACATGTATTTAACTCTGGTACTACACACAATTACTCTCTAGTAGTACACACATGTACTTAACTCTAGAACTACACACATGTACTCTGGTACTACACACATGAATTTTAGTATTACACACATTTACTTCACTTTAGTACTACAGGCATGTACTCTAGTACTACACACATGTACTTAACTCTAGTACTACACACATGTACTCTAGTACTACGCACATGTATTTAACTCTGGTACTACACACAATTACTCTAGTACTACACACATGTACTTAACTCTAGAACTACACACATGTACTCTAGTACTACACAGGTGTACTTAACTCTAATACTAAACACATGTACTCTAGTACCACACACATGTACTCTAGTACTGAACACATGTATTCTAGTATTACACAGATGTACTTAACTCTAGTACTACTGCTACACACATGTACTCTAGAACTACACACATGTACTCTAGTACTACACACATGTAGTCTAGTACTACACACATGTACTTAACTCTAGTACTACACACATGTACTCTAATACTACACATATGTTCTCTAGTACTACACACATGTATTTAACTCTGGTACTACACACAATTACTATTACTCTAGTACTACACACATGTACTTAACTCTAGAACTACACACATGTACTCTAGTACTATACAGATGTACTTAACTCTAGTACTACACACATGTACTCTAGTACTACACACTTGTACTTAACTCTAGTATTACACACATGTACTTAACTCTAGTACTACACACATGTACTTAACTCTAGTACTACACACATATACTTAACTCTAGTACTACACACATGTACTTAACTCTAGTACTACACACATATACTTAACTCTAGTACTACACAGATGTACTTTAGTACTGCACAGATGTACTTAACTCTGGTACTACACACAATAACTCTAGTACTACACAAATGTACTTAACTCTAGAACTACACACATGTACTCTAGTACTACACAGATGTACTTAACTCTAGTAGTACACACATGTACTCTAGTACTATACACATGTACTTAACTCTAGTACTGCACACATGTACTCTAGTACTACACACATGTACTTAACCCTAGTACTACACACATGTCCTTTAGTACTACACACATGTACTTAACTCTAGTACTACACACATGTACTTAACTCTAGTACTACACACATGTATTCTAGTACTACACACATGTACTTAACTCTAGTATTACACACATATACTTAACTCTAGTACTACACAGATGTACTTTAGTACTGCACAGATGTACTTAACTCTAGTACTACACACATGTACTCTAGTACGACACACATGTACTGTAGTACTACACACATGTATTTAACTCTGGTACTACACACAATTACTCTAGTACTACACACATGTACTTAACTCTAGTACTACACACATGTACTCTAGTATTACACAGATGTACTTAACTCTAGTACTACACACATGTACTCTAGAACTACACACATGTACTCTAGTACTACACACATTTATTCTAGTATTACACACATGTACTTAACTCTAGTACTACACACATGTACTCTAGTATTACACACATGTTCTCTAGTACTACGCACATGTATTTAACTCTGGTACTACACACAATTATTCTAGTACTACACACATGTACTTAACTCTAGAACTACACACATGTACTCTAGTACTACACAGATGTACTTAACTCTAATACTAAACACATCTACTTTAGTACCGCACACATGTACTCTAGTACTGAACACATGTATTCTAGTATTACACAGATGTACTTAACTCTAGTACTACTGCTACACACATGTACTCTAGAACTACACACATGTTCTCTAGTACTACACACATGTAGTCTAGTACTACACACATGTACTTAACTCTAGTACTACACACATGTACTCTAATACTACACACATGTTCTCTAGTACTACACACATGTATTTAACTTTGGTACTACACACAATTTCTCTAGTACTACACACATGTACTTAACTCTAGAACTACACACATGTACTCTAGTACTATACAGATGTAGTTAACTCTAGTACTACACACATGTACTCTAGTACTACACACATGTTCTTAACTCTAGTATTACACACATGTACTTAACTCTAGTACTACACACATGTACTTAACTCTAGTACTACACACATATACTTAACTCTAGTACTGCACAGTTGTACTTAACTCTAGTATTACACACATGTACTTAACTCTAGTACTACACACATGTACTTAACTCTAGTACTACACACATGTACTTAACTCTAGTACTACACACATGTACTTAACTTTAGTACTACACACATATACTTAACTCTAGTACTACACAGATGTACTTTAGTACTGCACAGATGTACTTAACTCTAGTACTACACACATGTACTCTAGTACTACACACTTGCACTCTAGTACTACACACATGTACTTAACTTTAGCACTACACTCATGTGCTCTAGTACTACACACATGTTCTCTAGTACTACACACATGTATTTAACTCTGGTACTACACACAATTACTCTAGTACTACACACATGTACTTAACTCTAGAACTACACACATGTACTCTGGTACTACACACATGTATTCTAGTATTACACACATTTACTTAACTTTAGTACTACAGGCATGTACTCTAGTACTACACACATGTACTTAACTCTAGAACTACACACATGTACTCTAGTATTACACAGATGTACATAACTCTAGTACTACACACATGGACTCTAGAACTACACACATGTACTCTAGTACTACACACATGTATTCTAGTACTACACACATGTACTTAACTCTAGTACTACACACATGTACTCTAGTACTACACACATGTTCTCTAGTACTACACACATGTATTTAACTCTAGAACTACACACATGTACTCTAGTACTACACACATGTACTTAACTCTAGTACTACACACAATAACTCTAGGACTACACAAATGTACTTAACTCTAGAACTACACACATGTACTCTAGTACTACACAGATGTACTTAACTCTAGTACTACACACATGTACTCTAGTACTACCGACATTTACTTAACTCTAGTACTACGCACATGTACTCTAGTACTACACACATGTACTTAATCCTAGTGCTACACACATGTCCTCTAGTACTACACACATGTACTTAACTCTAGTACTACACACATGTACATAACTCTAGTACTACACACATGTACTCTAGTACTACACACATGAACTTAACTCTAGTACTACACACATGTACTTAACTCTAGTACTACACACATGTATTCTAGTACTACACACATGTACTTAACTCTAGTACAGCACAGATTTACTTAACTCTAGTACTACACACATGTACTCTAGTACTACACACATGTACTCTAGTACTACACACATGTATTCTAGTACTACACACATCTATTTAACTTTAGTACTACACGCATGTACTCTAGTACTACACACATCTACTTAACTCTAGACCTACACACATGTACTCTAGTATTACACAGATGTACTTAACTCTAGTACTGCACACATGTACTCTAGAACTACACACATGTACTCTAGTACTACACACATGTATTCTAGTATTACATACATGTACTTAACTCTAGAACTACACACATGTACTCTAGTATTACACATATGTACTTAACTCTAGTACTACACACATGTACTCTAGAACTACACGCATGTACTCTAGTACTACACACATCTACTTAACTCTAGAACTACACACATGTACTCTAGTATTACACAGATGTACTTAACTGTAGTACTACACACATGTACTCTAGAACTACACACATGTACTCTAGTACTACACACATGTATTCTAGTATTACACACATGTACTTAACTCTAGTACTACACACATGTACTCTAGTACTACACACATGTTCTCTAGTACTACACACATGTATTTAACTCTGGTACTACACACAATTACTCTAGTACTACACACATGTACTCTAGTACTACACACATGTACTTTACTCTAGTACTACACACATATACTTAACTCTAGTACTGCACAGTTGTACTTAACTCTAGTATTACACACATGTACTTAACTCTAGTACTACACACGTGTACTTAACTCTAGTACTACACACATGTACTTAACTTTAGTACTACACACATATACTTAACTCTAGTACTACACAGATGTACTTTAGTACTGCACAGATGTACTTAACTCTAGTACTACACACATGTACTCTAGTACTACACACATGCACTCTAGTACTACACACATGTACTTAACTTTAGCACTACACTCATGTGCTCTAGTACTACACACATGTTCTCTAGTACTACACACATGTATTTAGCTCTGGTACTACACACAATTATTCTAGTACTACACACATGTACTTAACTCTAGAACTACACACATGTACTCTGGTACTACACACATGTATTCTAGTATTACACACATTTACTTAACTTTAGTACTACAGGCATGTACTCTAATACTACACACATGTACTTAACTCTAGAACTACATACATGTACTCTAGTATTGCACAGATGTACATAACTCTAGTACTACACACATGGACTCTAGACCTACACACATGTACTCTAGTACTACACACATGTATTCTAGTACTACACACATGTACTTAACTCTAGTACTACACACATGTACTCTAGTACTACACACATGTTCTCTAGTACTACACACATGTATTTAACTCTGGTACTACACACAATTACTCTAGTACGACACACATGAACTCTAGTACTAGACACATATACTTAACTCTAGTACTGCACAGTTGTACTTAACTCTAGTATTACACACATGTACTTAACTCTAGCACTACACACATGTACTTAACTCTAGTACTACACAGATGTACTTAACTCTAGTACTACACACATGTACTCTAGTACTACACACATGTACTTAACTTTAGCACTACACTCATGTGCTCTAGTACTACACACATGTACTCTAGTACTACACACATGTATTTAACTCTGGTACTACACACAATTACTCTAGTACTACACAGATGTACTTAACTCTAGTACTACACACATGTACTCTAGTACTACTCACATGTACTCTAGTACTACACACATGTATTCTAGTACTACACACATGTACTTAACTTTAGTACTACAGTAATTAACTCTAGTACTACACACATGTACTTAACTCCAATACTACACACCTGTACTTAACTCTAGTACTACACTCATGTACTGAACGCTATTAATACTCACATGTACTTAACTCTAGTACTACACACATGTATTTAACTCTAGTACTACACACATGTACTTAACTCTAGTACTACACACATGTACTTAACTCTAGTACTACACACATGTACTTAACTCTAGTACTACACACATGTACTCTAGTACTACACACATGTACTTAACTCTAGTACTACACACATGTACTTAACTCTAGTACTACACACATGTACTCTCTAGTACTACACACATGTATTTAACTCTAGTACTACACACATGTACTTAACTCTAGTACTACACCCATGTACTTAACTCTAGTACTACACACATGTACTTAACTCTAGTACTACACACATGTACTTAACTCTAGTACTACACACATGTACTTAACTCTAGTACTACACACATGTACTCTAGTACTACACACATGTACTTAACTCTAGTACTACACACATGTACTCTAGTACTACACAAATGTACTTAACTCTAGTACTACACACATGTACTCTAGTACTACACACATGTACTCTAATATTACACACATGTATTTAACTGTGGTACTACACACATTTAATTAACTCTAGTACTACACACATGTACTTAACTCTATAACTACACACATGTACTCTAGTACTACACAGATGTACTTAACTCTAGTACTACACACATGTACTCTAGTTCTACACACATATACTTAATTGTAGTACTACACACATGTACTCTAGTACTACACAGATGTACTTAACTCTGGTACTACACACAATAACTCTAGTACTACACAAATGTACTTAACTCTAGAACTACACACATGTACTCTAGTACTACACAGATGTACTTAACTCTAGTACTACACACATGTACTCTAGTACTACAGACATTTACTTAACTCTAGTACTACACACATGTACTCTAGTACTACACACATGTACTGTAGTACTACACACATGTACTTAACTTTAGCACTACACACATGTGCTCTAGTACTACACACATGTATTTAACTCTAGTACTACACAGATGTACTTAACTCTAGTATTACACACATGTACTTAACTCTAGAACTACACACATGTACTCTGGTACTACACACATGAATTTTAGTATTACACACATTTACTTCACTTTAGTACTACAGGCATGTACTCTAGTACTACACACATGTACTTAACTCTAGTACTACACACATGTACTCTAGTACTACACACATGTATTTAACTCTAGTACTACACACATGTAATCTAGTACTACACACATGTACTTAACTCTAGAACTACACACATGTACTCTAGTACTACACAGGTGTACTTAACTCTAATACTAAACACATGTACTCTAGTACCACACACATGTACTCTAGTACTGAACACATGTATTCTAGTATTACACAGATGTACTTAACTCTAGTACTACTGCTACACACATGTACTCTAGAACTACACACATGTACTCTAGTACTACACACATGTAGTCTAGTACTACACACATGTACTTAACTCTAGTACTACACACATGTACTCTAATACTACACATATGTTCTCTAGTACTACACACATGTATTTAACTCTGGTACTACACACAATTACTCTAGTACTACACACATGTACTTAACTCTAGAACTACACACATGTACTCTAGTACTATACAGATGTACTTAACTCTAGTACTACACACATGTACTCTAGTACTACACACATGTACTCTAGTAGTACACACATGTACTTAACTCTAGTACTACACACATGTACTTAACTCTAGTACTACACACATATACTTAACTCTAGTACTACACACATGTATTTACCTCTAGTACTACACACATATACTTAACTCTAGTACTACACAGATGTACGTAATTTTAGTACTGCACAGATGTACTTAATTCTAGTACTACACACATGTACTCTAGTACTACACACATGTACTCTAGTACTACACACATGTACTTAACTCTAGTACTGCACAGTTGTACTTAACTCTAGTATTACACACATGTACTTAACTCTAGTACTACACACATATACTTAACTCTAGTACTACACACATGTACTTAACTCTAGTACTGCACACATGTACTTAACTCTAGTACTACACACATGTACTTAACTCTAGTACTACACACATGTACTCTAGTACTACACACATGTACTTAACTCTAGTACTACACACATGTACTTAACTCTAGTACTACACACATGTACTCTAGTACTACACACATGTACTTAACTCTAGTACTACACACATGTACTTAACTCTAGTACTACACACATGTACTTAACTCTAGTACTACACACATGTACTTAACTCTAGTACTACACACATGTACTTAACTCTAGTACTACACACATGTACTCTAGTATTACACACATGTATTTAACTCTAGTACTACACACATGTACTCTAGTACTACACACATGTACTTAACTCTACTACTACACACATGTTCTCTAGTACTACACATATGTACTTAACTCTAGTACTACACACATGTACTCTAGTACTACACACATGTATTTAACTCTAGTACTACACACATGTACTCTAGTACTACACACATGTACTTAACTCTAGTACTACACACATGTACTCTAGTACTACACACATGTACTCTAGTACTACACACATGTACTTAACTCTAGTACTACACACATGTACTCTAGTACTACACACATGTACTTAACTCTAGTACTACACACATGTATTTAACTCTAGTACTACACACATGTACTCTAGTACTACACACATGTACTTAACTCTAGAACTACACACATGTACTCTAGTACTACACACATGTACTTAACTCTAGTACTACACACATGTACTCTAGTACTACACACATGTACTTAACTCTAGTACTACACACATGTACTCTAGTACTACAGAGATGTACTTAACTCTAGTACTACACACATGTACTTAACTCTAGTACTACACACATGTACTTAACTCTAGTACTACACACATGTACTTAACTCTAGTACTACACACATGTACTTAACTCTAGTACTACACACATGTACTTAACTCTAGTACTACACACATGTACTCTAGTACTACACACATGTACTCTAGTACTACACACATGTACTTAACTCTAGTACTACACACATGTACTCTAGTACTACACACATGTACTTAACTCTAGTACTACACACATGTACTTAACTCTAGTATTACACACATGTACTTAACTCTAGTACTACACACATGTACTTAACTCTAGTACTACACACATGTACTTAACTCTAGTACTACACACATGTACTTAACTCTAGTACTACACACATGTACTTAACTCTAGTACTAGACACATGTACTTAACTCTAGTACTACACACATGTACTTAACTCTAGTACCACACATGTACTCTAGTACTACACACATGTACTTAACTCTAGTACTAAACACACATACTCTAGTACTACGCACATGTACTTAACTCTAGTACTACACACATGTACTCTAGTACTACACACATGTACTTAACTCTAGTACTACACACATGTACTTAACGCTAGTACTACACACATGTACTTAACTCTAGTACTACACACATGTACTTAACTCTAGTAATACACACATGTAATTAACTCGAGTACTACACAGATGTACTTAACTCTAGTATTACACACATGTACTTAACTCTAGTACTACACACATGTACTTAACTCTAGTACTACACACATGTACTTAACTCTAGTACTACACACATATACTTAACTCTAGTACTACACAGATGTACTTTAGTACTACACACATGTACTTAACTCTAGTACTACACACATGTACCCTAGTATTACACACATGTACTCTAGTACTACACACATGTACTTAATTTTAGCACTACACTCATGTGCTCTAGTACTACACACATGTTCTCTAGTACTACACACATGTATTTGACTCTGGTACTACACACAAATACTCTAGTACTACACACATGTACTTAACTCTAGAACTACACACATGTACTCTAGTACTACACACATGTACTTAACTCTAGTACTACACACATGTACTCTAGTACTACACACATGTACTTAACTCTAGTACTACACACATGTTCTCTAGTACTACACCCATGTACTTAACTCTAGAACTACACACATGTACTCTAGTACTACACAGATGTACTTAACTCTAGTACTACACACATGTACTTAACTCTAGTACTACACACATGTACTCTAGTACTACACACATGTATTCTAGTACTACACACATGTACTTAACTCTAGTACTACACACATGTACTCTAGTACTACACACATGTTCTCTAGTACTACACACATGTATTTAACTCTGGTACTACACACAATTACTCTAGTACTACACACATGTACTTAACTCTAGAACTACACACATGTACTCTAGTACTACACAGATGTACTTAACTCTAGTACTGCACACATGTACTCTAGTACTACAGAGATGTACTTAACTCTAGTACTACACACATGTACTCTAGTACTACACACATGTACTTAACTCTAGTACTACACACATGTACTCTAGTACTACACACATGTACTTAACTCTAGTACTACACACATGTACTCTAGTACTACACACATGTACTCTAGTACTACACACATGTACTTAACTCTAGTATTACACACATGTACTTAACTCTAGTACTACACACATGTACTTAACTCTAGTACTACACACATGTAATTAACTCTAGTACTACACACATGTACTCTAGTACGACACACATGTACTTAACTCTAGTACTACACACATGTATTTACCTCTAGTACTACACACATGTACTCTGGTACTACACACATGTACTTAACTCTAGTACTACACACATGTACTCTAGTACTACACACATGTACACTCTAGTACTACACACATGTACTCTAGTACTACACACATGTACTTACCTCTAGTACTGCACACATGTACTCTAGTACTACACATATGTACTTAACTCTAGTACTACACACATGTACTTAACTCTAGTACTACACACATCTACTTAACTCTAGTACTACACACATGTACTTAACTCTAGTACTGCACAGTTGTACTTAACTCTAGTACTACACACATGTACTTAACTCTAGTACTACACACATGTACTTAACTCTAGTACTACACACATGTACTTAACTCTAGTACTACACACATCTACTTAACTCTAGTACTACACACATGTACTCTAGTACTACACAGATGTACTTAACTCTAGTACTACACACATGTACTCTAGTACTACACACATGTACTCTAGTACTACACACATGCACTCTAGTACTACACACATGTACTTCTAGTACTACACACATGTACTCTAGTACTACACACATGTTCTCTAGTACTACACACATGTATTTAACTCTGGTACTACACACAATTACTCTAGTACTACACCCATGTACTTAACTCTAGAACTACACACATGTACTCTAGTACTACACACATGTACTTAACTCTAGTACTACACACATGTACTCTAGTACTACACACATGTACTTAACTCTAGTACTACACACATGTACTCTAGTACTACACACATGTACTTAACTCTAGTACTACACACATGTACTTAACTCTAGTACTGCACAGTTGTACTTAACTCTAGTACTACACACATGTACTCTAGTACTACACACATGTACTTAACTTTAGTACTACACACATGTACTTAACTCTAGTACTACACACATGTACTTTACTCTACTACTACACACATGTACTTAACTCTAGTACTACACACATGTACTCTAGTACTACACACATGTACTTAACTCTAGTACTACACACATGTACTCTAGTACTACACACATGTACTTAACTTTAGTACTACACACATGTTCTCTAGTACTACACACATGTACTTATTAATAGTACCACACACATGTACTCTAGTACTACACACATGTACTTAACTCTCGTACTACACACATGTTCTCTAGTACTACACACATGTACTTAACTCTAGTATTACACAAATGTACTTAACTCTAGTACTACACACATGTACTTAACTCTAGTACTACACAAATGTACTTAACTCTAGTATTACACAAATGTACTTAACTCTAGTACTACACACATGTACTTAACTCTAGTACTACACACATGTACTTAACTCTAGTACTACACACATGTACTTAACTCTAGTACTACACACATGTACTTAACTCTGGTACAGCACAGTTGTACTTAACTCTCCTACTACACACATGTACTTAACTCTAGTACTACACACATGTACTTAACTCTAGTACTACACACATGTACTTAACTCTAGTACTACACACATGTACTTAACTCTAGTATTACACACATGTACTTAACTCTAGTACTACACACATGTACTTAACTCTAGTACTACACACATGTACTTAACTCTAGTACTACACACATGTACTCTAGTACTACACACATGTACTTAACTCTAGTACTACACACATGTACTTAACTCTAGTATTACACACATGTACTTAACTCTAGTACTACACACATGTACTCTAGTACTACACACATGTACTTAACTCTAGTACTACACACATGTACTTAACTCTAGTACTACACACATGTACTTAACTCTAGTACTACACACATGTACTCTAGTACTACACAGATGTACTTAACTCTAGTACTACACACATGTACTCTAGTACTACACACATGTACTCTAGTACTACACACATGTACTTAACTCTAGTACTACACACATGTACTCTAGTACTACACACATGTATTTAACTCTAGTACTACACACATGTATTTAACTCTAGTACTACACACATGTACTTAACTCTAGTACTACACACATGTACTTAACTCTAGTACTACACACATGTACTCTAATACCACACACATGTACTCTAGTACTGCACACATGTATTCTATTATTACACAGATGTACTTAACTCTAGTACTACACACATGTTCTCTAGTACTACACACATGTATTTAACTCTGGTACTACACACAATTACTCTAGTACTACACACATGTACTTAACTCTAGAACTACACACATGTACTCTAGTACTACACAGATGTACTTAACTCTAGTACTACACACATGTACTCTAGTTCTACACACATATACTTAATTGTAGTACTACACACATGTACTCTAGTACTACAGAGATGTACTTAACTCTGGTACTACACACAATAACTCTAGTACTACACAAATGTACTTAACTCTAGAACTACACACATGTACTCTAGTACTACACCGATGTACTTAACTCTAGTACTACACACATGTACTCTAGTACTACACCGATGTACTTAACTCTAGTACTACACACATGTACTCTAGTACTACAGACATTTACTTAACTCTAGTACTACACACATGTACTCTAGTACTACACACATGTACTTAACTCTAGTACTGCACACATGTACTCTAGTATTACACACATGTACTTAACCCTATTACTACACACATGTCCTCTAGTACTACACACATGTACTTAACTCTAGTACTACACACATATACTTAACTCTAGTACTACACAGATGTACTTTAGTACTGCACAGATGTACTTAACTCTAGTACTACACACATGTACTCTAGTACTACACACATGTACTCTAGTACTACACACATGTACTTGACTTTAGCACTACACTCATGTGCTCTAGTACTACACACATGTTCTCTAGTACTACACACATGTACTTAACTCTAGTACTACACACATGTACTCTAGTACTACACACATGTACTTAACTCTAGAACTACACACATGTAATCTAGTACTACACACATGTACTCTAACTCTAGTACTACACACATGTATTCTAGTACTACACACATGTACTTAACTTTAGTACTACACGCATGGACTCTAGTACTACACACATCTACTTAACTCTAGAACTACACACATGTACTCTAGTATTACACAGATGTACTTAACTCTAGTACTACACACATGTACTCTAGAACTACACACATGTACTCTAGTACTACACACATGTATTCTAGTATTACACACATGTACTTAACTCTAGTACTACACACATGTACTCTAGTACTACACACATGTTCTCTAGTACTACACACATGTATTTAACTCTGGTACTACACACAATTACTCTAGTACTACACACATGTACTTAACTCTAGAACTACACACATGTACTCTAGTACTACACAGATGTACTTAACTCTAATACTAAACACATCTACTCTAGTCCCGCACACATGTACTCTAGTACTGAACACATGTATTCTAGTATTACACAGATGTACTTAACTCTAGTACTACTGCTACACACATGTACTCTAGAACTACACACATGTTCTCTAGTACTACACACATGTAGTCTAGTACTACACACATGTACTTAACTCTAGTACTACACACATGTACTCTAATACTACACACATGTTCTCTAGTACTACACACATGTATTTAACTTTGGTACTACACACAATTTCTCTAGTACTACACACATGTACTTAACTCTAGAACTACACACATGTACTCTAGTACTATACAGATGTAGTTAACTCTAGTACTACACACATGTACTCTAGTACTACACACATGTTCTTAACTCTAGTATTACACACATGTACTTAACTCTAGTACTACACACATGTACTTAACTCTAGTACTACACACATATACTTAACTCTAGTACTGCACAGTTGTACTTAACTCTAGTATTACACACATGTACTTAACTCTAGTACTACACACATGTACTTAACTCTAGTACTACACACATGTACTTAACTCTAGTACTACACACATGTACTTAACTTTAGTACTACACACATATACTTAACTCTAGTACTACACAGATGTACTTTAGTACTGCACAGATGTACTTAACTCTAGTACTACACACATGTACTCTAGTACTACACACTTGCACTCTAGTACTACACACATGTACTTAACTTTAGCACTACACTCATGTGCTCTAGTACTACACACATGTTCTCTAGTACTACACACATGTATTTAACTCTGGTACTACACACAATTACTCTAGTACTACACACATGTACTTAACTCTAGAACTACACACATGTACTCTGGTACTACACACATGTATTCTAGTATTACACACATTTACTTAACTTTAGTACTACAGGCATGTACTCTAGTACTACACACATGTACTTAACTCTAGAACTACACACATGTACTCTAGTATTACACAGATGTACAT
This sequence comes from Odontamblyopus lacepedii, assembly GCA_034769755.1. Taxonomy (NCBI): domain Eukaryota; kingdom Metazoa; phylum Chordata; class Actinopteri; order Gobiiformes; family Gobiidae; genus Odontamblyopus; species Odontamblyopus lacepedii. The sequence goes on along the minus strand of CM068348.1, from coordinate 11,530,912 downwards.
AACTCTAGTACTACACACATGGACTCTAGAACTACACACATGTACTCTAGTACTACACACATGTATTCTAGTACTACACACATGTACTTAACTCTAGTACTACACACATGTACTCTAGTACTACACACATGTTCTCTAGTACTACACACATGTATTTAACTCTGGTACTACACACAATTACTCTAGTACTACACACCTGTACTTAACTCTAGAACTACACACATGTACTCTAGTACTACACACATGTACTTAACTCTAGTACTACACACAATAACTCTAGGAATACACAAATGTACTTAACTCTAGAACTACACACATGTACTCTAGTACTACACAGATGTACTTAACTCTAGTACTACACACATGTACTCTAGTACTACCGACATTTACTTAACTCTAGTACTACACACATGTACTCTAGTACTACACACATGTACTTAACTCTAGTACTACGCACATGTACTCTAGTACTACACACATGTACTTAATCCTAGTGCTACACACATGTCCTCTAGTACTACACACATGTACTTAACTCTAGTACTACACACATGTACATAACTCTAGTACTACACACATGTACTCTAGTACTACACACATGAACTTAACTCTAGTACTACACACATGTACTTAACTCTAGTACTACACACATGTATTCTAGTACTACACACATGTACTTAACTCTAGTACAGCACAGATTTACTTAACTCTAGTACTACACACATGTACTCTAGTACTACACACATGTACTCTAGTACTACACACATGTATTCTAGTACTACACACATCTATTTAACTTTAGTACTACACGCATGTACTCTAGTACTACACACATCTACTTAACTCTAGACCTACACACATGTACTCTAGTATTACACAGATGTACTTAACTCTAGTACTGCACACATGTACTCTAGAACTACACACATGTACTCTAGTACTACACACATGTATTCTAGTATTACATACATGTACTTAACTCTAGAACTACACACATGTACTCTAGTATTACACATATGTACTTAACTCTAGTACTACACACATGTACTCTAGAACTACACGCATGTACTCTAGTACTACACACATCTACTTAACTCTAGAACTACACACATGTACTCTAGTATTACACAGATGTACTTAACTCTAGTACTACACACATGTACTCTAGAACTACACACATGTACTCTAGTACTACACACATGTATTCTAGTATTACACACATGTACTTAACTCTAGTACTACACACATGTACTCTAGTACTACACACATGTTCTCTAGTACTACACACATGTATTTAACTCTGGTACTACACACAATTACTCTAGTACTACACACATGTACTCTAGTACTACACACATGTACTTTACTCTAGTACTACACACATATACTTAACTCTTGTACTGCACAGTTGTACTTAACTCTAGTATTACACACATGTACTTAACTCTAGTACTACACACGTGTACTTAACTCTAGTACTACACACATGTACTTAACTCTAGTACTACACACATATACTTAACTCTAGTACTACACAGATGTACTTTAGTACTGCACAGATGTACTTAACTCTAGTACTACACACATGTACTCTAGTACTACACACATGCACTCTAGTACTACACACATGTACTTAACTTTAGCACTACACTCATGTGCTCTAGTACTACACACATGTTCTCTAGTACTACACACATGTATTTAGCTCTGGTACTACACACAATTACTCTAGTACTACACACATGTACTTAACTCTAGAACTACACACATGTACTCTGGTACTACACACATGTATTCTAGTATTACACACATTTACTTAACTTTAGTACTACAGGCATGTACTCTAATACTACACACATGTACTTAACTCTAGAACTACATACATGTACTCTAGTATTGCACAGATGTACATAACTCTAGTACTACACACATGGACTCTAGACCTACACACATGTACTCTAGTACTACACACATGTATTCTAGTACTACACACATGTACTTAACTCTAGTACTACACACATGTACTCTAGTACTACACACATGTTCTCTAGTACTACACACATGTATTTAACTCTGGTACTACACACAATTACTCTAGTACTACACACATGTACTTAACTCTATAACTACACACATGTACACTAGTACTACACAGATGTACTTAACTCCAGTACTACACACATGTACTCTAGTTCTACACACATATACTTAATTGTAGTACTACACACATGTACTCTAGTACTACACAGATGTACTTAACTCTGGTACTACACACAATAACTCTAGTACTACACAAATGTACTTTACTCTAGAACTACACACATGTACTCTAGTACTACACAGATGTACTTAACTCTAGTACTACACACATGTACTCTAGTACTACAGACATTTACTTAACTCTAGTACTACACACATGTACTCTAGTACTACACACATGTACTGTAGTACTACACACATGTACTTAACTTTAGCACTACACTCATGTTCTCTAGTAGTACACACATGTATTTAACTCTGGTACTACACACAATTACTCTAGTAGTACACACATGTACTGAACTCTAGAACTACACACATGTACTCTGGTACTACACACATGAATTTTAGTATTACACACATTTACTTCACTTTAGTACTACAGGCATGTACTCTAGTACTACACACATGTACTTAACTCTAGTACTACACACATGTACTCTAGTACTACGCACATGTATTTAACTCTGGTACTACACACAATTACTCTAGTACTACACACATGTACTTAACTCTAGAACTACACACATGTACTCTAGTACTACACAGGTGTACTTAACTCTAATACTAAACACATGTACTCTAGTACCACACACATGTACTCTAGTACTGAACACATGTATTCTAGTATTACACAGATGTACTTAACTCTAGTACTACTGCTACACACATGTACTCTAGAACTACACACATGTACTCTAGTACTACACACATGTAGTCTAGTACTACACACATGTACTTAACTCTAATACTACACACATGTACTCTAATACTACACATATGTTCTCTAGTACTACACACATGTATTTAACTCTGGTACTACACACAATTACTCTAGTACTACACACATGTACTTAACTCTAGAACTACACACATGTACTCTAGTACTATACAGATGTACTTAACTCTAGTACTACACACATGTACTCTAGTACTACACACATGTACTTAACTCTAGTATTACACACATGTACTTAACTCTAGTACTACACACATGTACTTAACTCTAGTACTACACACATATACTTAACTCTAGTACTACACACATGTACTTAACTCTAGTACTACACACATATACTTAACTCTAGTACTACACAGATGTACTTTAGTACTGCACAGATGTACTTAACCCTAGTACTACACACATGTCCTCTAGTACTACACACATGTACTTAACTCTAGTACTACACACATATACTTAACTCTAGTACTGCACACATGTACTGTAGTACTACACACATGTACTTAACTTTAGCACTACACTCATGTGCTCTAGTACTACACACATGTTCTCTAGTAGTACACACATGTATTTAACTCTGGTACTACACACAATTACTCTATTACTACACACATGTACTTAACTCTAGAACTACACACATGTACTCTGGTACTACACACATGTATTTTAGTATTACACACATTTACTTCACTTTCGTACTACAGGCATGTACTCTAGTACTACACACATGTACTTAACTCTAGAACTACACACATGTCCTCTAGTATTACACAGATGTACATAACTCTAGTACTACACACATGTACTCTAGAACTACACACATGTACTCTAGCACTACACACATGTATTCTAGTACTACACACATGTACTTAACTCTAGTACTACACACATGTACTCTAGTACTACACACATGTTCTCTAGTACTACACACATGTACTTAACTCTAGTACTACACACATGTACATAACTCTAGTACTACACACATGTACTCTAGTACTACACACATGTACTTAACTCTAGTACTACACACATGTACTTAACTCTAGTACTACACACATGTATTCTAGTACTACACACATGTACTTAACTCTAGTATTACACACATGTACTTAACTCTAGTACTACACACATGTACTTAACTCTAGTACTACACACATATACTTAACTCTAGTACTGCACAGTTGTACTTAACTCTAGTATTACACACATGTACTTAACTCTAGTACTACACACATATACTTAACTCTAGTACTACACAGATGTACTTTAGTACTGCACAGATGTACTTAACTCTAGTACTACATACATGTACTCTAGTACTACACACATGTACTCTAGTACTACACACATGTACTTAACTTTAGCACTACACTCATGTGCTCTAGTACTACACACATGTTCTCTAGTACTACACACATGTATTTAACTCTGGTACTACACACAATTACTCTAGTACTACACACATGTACTTAACTCTAGAACTACACACGTACTGTAGTACTACACACATGTACTCTAGTACTACACACATGTATTCTAGTACTACACACATGTATTTAACTTTAGTACTACACGCATGTACTCTAGTACTACACACATCTACTTAACTCTTGAACTACACACATGTACTCTAGTATTACACAGATGTACTTAACTCTAGTACTACACACATGTACTCTAGTACTACACACATGTATTTAACTCTGGTACTACACACAATTACTCTAGTACTACACACATGTACTTAACTCTAGAACTACACACATGTACTCTGGTACTACACACATGTATTCTAGTACTACACACATGTACTTAACTCTAGTACTACACACATGTACTCTAGTACTACACACATGTTCTCTAGTACTACACACATGTATTTAACTCTGGTACTACACACAATTACTCTAATACTACACACATGTACTTAACTCTAGAACTACACACATGTACTCTAGTACTACACAGATGTACTTAACTCTAGTACTACACACATGTACTCTAGTTCTACACACATATACTTAATTGTAGTACTACACACATGTACTCTAGTACTACAGAGATGTACTTAACTCTGGTACTACACACAATAACTCTAGTACTACACAAATGTACTTAACTCTAGAACTACACACATGTACTCTAGTACTACACCGATGTACTTAACTCTAGTACTACACACATGTACTCTAGTACTACACCGATGTACTTAACTCTAGTACTACACACATGTACTCTAGTACTACAGACATTTACTTAACTCTAGTACTACACACATGTACTCTAGTACTACACACATGTACTTAACTCTAGTACTGCACACATGTACTCTAGTATTACACACATGTACTTAACCCTAGTAGTACACACATGTCCTCTAGTACTACACACATGTACTTAACTCTAGAACTACACACATGTACTCTGGTACTACACACATGTATTCTAGTATTACACACATTTACTTAACTTTAGTACTACAGGCATGTACTCTAATACTACACACATGTACTTAACTCTAGAACTACATACATGTACTCTAGTATTGCACAGATGTACATAACTCTAGTACTACACACATGGACTCTAGACCTACACACATGTACTCTAGTACTACACACATGTATTCTAGTACTACACACATGTACTTAACTCTAGTACTACACACATGTACTCTAGTACTACACACATGTTCTCTAGTACTACACACATGTATTTAACTCTGGTACTACACACAATTACTCTAGTACTACACAAATGTACTTAACTCTATAACTACACACATGTACACTAGTACTACACAGATGTACTTAACTCCAGTACTACACACATGTACTCTAGTTCTACACACATATACTTAATTGTAGTACTACACACATGTACTCTAGTACTACACAGATGTACTTAACTCTGGTACTACACACAATAACTCTAGTACTACACAAATGTACTTTACTCTAGAACTACACACATGTACTCTAGTACTACACAGATGTACTTAACTCTAGTACTACACACATGTACTCTAGTACTACAGACATTTACTTAACTCTAGTACTACACACATGTACTCTAGTACTACACACATGTACTGTAGTACTACACACATGTACTTAACTTTAGCACTACACTCATGTTCTCTAGTAGTACACACATGTATTTAACTCTGGTACTACACACAATTACTCTAGTAGTACACACATGTACTTAACTCTAGAACTACACACATGTACTCTGGTACTACACACATGAATTTTAGTATTACACACATTTACTTCACTTTAGTACTACAGGCATGTACTCTAGTACTACACACATGTACTTAACTCTAGTACTACACACATGTACTCTAGTACTACGCACATGTATTTAACTCTGGTACTACACACAATTACTCTAGTACTACACACATGTACTTAACTCTAGAACTACACACATGTACTCTAGTACTACACAGGTGTACTTAACTCTAATACTAAACACATGTACTCTAGTACCACACACATGTACTCTAGTACTGAACACATGTATTCTAGTATTACACAGATGTACTTAACTCTAGTACTACTGCTACACACATGTACTCTAGAACTACACACATGTACTCTAGTACTACACACATGTAGTCTAGTACTACACACATGTACTTAACTCTAATACTACACACATGTACTCTAATACTACACATATGTTCTCTAGTACTACACACATGTATTTAACTCTGGTACTACACACAATTACTCTAGTACTACACACATGTACTTAACTCTTGAACTACACACATGTACTCTAGTACTATACAGATGTACTTAACTCTAGTACTACACACATGTACTCTAGTACTACACACATGTACTTAACTCTAGTATTACACACATGTACTTAACTCTAGTACTACACACATGTACTTAACTCTAGTACTACACACATATACTTAACTCTAGTACTACACACATGTACTTAACTCTAGTACTACACACATATACTTAACTCTAGTACTACACAGATGTACTTTAGTACTGCACAGATGTACTTAACCCTAGTACTACACACATGTCCTCTAGTACTACACACATGTACTTAACTCTAGTACTACACACTTATACTCTAGTACTACACACATGTACTGTAGTACTACACACATGTACTTAACTTTAGCACTACACTCATGTGCTCTAGTACTACACACATGTTCTCTAGTAGTACACACATGTATTTAACTCTGGTACTACACACAATTACTCTATTACTACACACATGTACTTAACTCTAGAACTACACACATGTACTCTGGTACTACACACATGTATTTTAGTATTACACACATTTACTTCACTTTCGTACTACAGGCATGTACTCTAGTACTACACACATGTACTTAACTCTAGAACTACACACATGTCCTCTAGTATTACACAGATGTACATAACTCTAGTACTACACACATGTACTCTAGAACTACACACATGTACTCTAGTACTACACACATGTACACTAGTACTACACACATGTACTTAACTTTAGTACTACACACATGTACTTAACTCTAGTACTACACACATGTTCTCTAGTACTACACACATGTACTTAACTCTAGTACTACACACATGTACTTAACTCTGGCACTACACATATGTACTCTAGTTCTACACACATGTACTTAACTCTAGTACTACACACATGTACTCTAGTACTACACACATGTACTTAACTCTAGTACTACACACATGTACTTAACTCTAGTATTACACACATGTACTTAACTCTAGTACTACACACATGTACTTAACTCTAGTACTACACACATATACTTAACTCTAGTACTACACAGATGTACTTTAGTACTGCACAGATGTACTTAACTCTAGTACTACATACATGTACTCTAGTACTACACACATGTACTCTAGTACTACACACATGTACTTAACTTTAGCACTACACTCATGTGCTCTAGTACTACACACATGTTCTCTAGTACTACACACATGTATTTAACTCTGGTACTACACACAATTACTCTAGTACTACACACATGTACTTAACTCTAGAACTACACACATGTACTGTAGTACTACACACATGTACTCTAGTACTACACACATGTATTCTAGTACTACACACATGTATTTAACTTTAGTACTACACGCATGTACTCTAGTACTACACACATCTACTTAACTCTTGAACTACACACATGTACTCTAGTATTACACAGATGTACTTAACTCTAGTACTACACACATGTACTCTAGTACTACACACATGTATTTAACTCTGGTACTACACACAATTACTCTAGTACTACACACATGTACTTAACTCTAGAACTACACACATGTACTCTGGTACTACACACATGTATTCTAGTACTACACACATGTACTTAACTCTAGTACTACACACATGTACTCTAGTACTACACACATGTTCTCTAGTACTACACACATGTATTTAACTCTGGTACTACACACAATTACTCTAATACTACACACATGTACTTAACTCTAGAACTACACACATGTACTCTAGTACTACACAGATGTACTTAACTCTAGTACTACACACATGTACTCTAGTTCTACACACATATACTTAATTGTAGTACTACACACATGTACTCTAGTACTACAGAGATGTACTTAACTCTGGTACTACACACAATAACTCTAGTACTACACAAATGTACTTAACTCTAGAACTACACACATGTACTCTAGTACTACACCGATGTACTTAACTCTAGTACTACACACATGTACTCTAGTACTACACCGATGTACTTAACTCTAGTACTACACACATGTACTCTAGTACTACAGACATTTACTTAACTCTAGTACTACACACATGTACTCTAGTACTACACACATGTACTTAACTCTAGTACTGCACACATGTACTCTAGTATTACACACATGTACTTAACCCTAGTAGTACACACATGTCCTCTAGTACTACACACATGTACCTAACTCTAGTACTACACACATGTACTCTAGTATGACACACATGTTCTTAACCCTAGTACTACACACATGTCCTCTAGTACTACACACATGTACCTAACTCTAGTACTACACACATGTACTCTAGTACTACACACATGAACTTAACTCAAGTACTACACACATGTACATAACTCTAGTACTACACACATGTACTCTAGTACTACACACATGTACTTAACTCTACTACTACACACATGTATTCTAGTACTACACACATGTACTTAACTCTAGTATTACACACATGTACTTAACTCTAGTACTACACACATGTACTTAACTCTAGTACTACACACATATACTTAACTCTAGTACTGCACAGTTGTACTTAACTCTAGTATTACACACATGTACTTAACTCTAGTACTACACACATGTACTTAACTCTAGTACTACACACATGTACTTAACTCTAGTACTACACACATATACTTAACTCTAGTACTACACAGATGTACTTTAGTACTGCACAGATGTACTTAACTCTAGTACTACACACATGTACTCTAGTACTACACACATGTACTCTAGTACTACACACATGTACTTGACTTTAGCACTACACTCATGTGCTCTAGTACTACACACATGTTCTCTAGTACTACACACATGTATTTAACTCTGGTACTACACACAATTACTCTAGTACTACACACATGTACTTAACTCTAGAACTACACACATGTAATCTAGTACTACACACATGTACTCTCGTACTACACACATGTATTCAAGTACTACACACATGTACTTAACTTTAGTACTACACGCATGTACTCTAGTACTACACACATCTACTTAACTCTAGAACTACACACATGTACTCTAGAACTACACACATGTACTCTAGTACTACACACATGTATTCTAGTATTACACACATGTACTTAACTCTAGTACTACACACATGTACTCTAGTACTACACACATGTTCTCTAGTACTACACACATGTATTTAACTCTGGTACTACACACATGTACTTAACTCTAGTACTACACACATGTACTTAACTCTAGAACTACACACATGTACTCTAGTACTACACAGATGTACTTAACTCTAGTACTAAACACATGTACTCTAATACCACACACATGTACTCTAGTACTGCACACATGTATTCTATTATTACACAGATGTACTTAACTCTAGTACTACACACATGTTCTCTAGTACTACACACATGTATTTAACTCTGGTACTACACACAATTACTCTAGTACTACACACATGTACTTAACTCTAGAACTACACACATGTACTCTAGTACTACACAGATGTACTTAACTCTAGTACTACACACATGTACTCTAGTTCTACACACATATACTTAATTGTAGTACTACACACATGTACTCTAGTACTACAGAGATGTACTTAACTCTGGTACTACACACAATAACTCTAGTACTACACAAATGTACTTAACTCTAGAACTACACACATGTACTCTCTAGTACTACACCGATGTACTTAACTCTAGTACTACACACATGTACTCTAGTACTACACCGATGTACTTAACTCTAGTACTACACACATGTACTCTAGTACTACAGACATTTACTTAACTCTAGTACTACACACATGTACTCTAGTACTACACACATGTACTTAACTCTAGTACTGCACACATGTACTCTAGTATTACACACATGTACTTAACCCTATTACTACACACATGTCCTCTAGTACTACACACATGTACTTAACTCTAGTACTACACACATATACTTAACTCTAGTACTACACAGATGTACTTTAGTACTGCACAGATGTAATTAACTCTAGTACTACACACATGTACTCTAGTACTACACACATGTACTCTAGTACTACACACATGTACTTGACTTTAGCACTACACTCATGTGCTCTAGTACTACACACATGTTCTCTAGTACTACACACATGTATTTAACTCTGGTACTACACACAATTACTCTAGTACTACACACATGTACTTAACTCTAGAACTACACACATGTAATCTAGTACTACACACATGTACTCTAGTACTACACACATGTATTCTAGTACTACACACATGTACTTAACTTTAGTACTACACGCATGGACTCTAGTACTACACACATCTACTTAACTCTAGAACTACACACATGTACTCTAGTATTACACAGATGTACTTAACTCTAGTACTACACACATGTACTCTAGAACTACACACATGTACTCTAGTACTACACACATGTATTCTAGTATTACACACATGTACTTAACTCTAGTACTACACACATGTACTCTAGTACTACACACATGTTCTCTAGTACTACACACATGTATTTAACTCTGGTACTACACACAATTACTCTAGTACTACACACATGTACTTAACTCTAGAACTACACACATGTACTCTAGTACTACACAGATGTACTTAACTCTAGTAATAGACACATATACTTAACTCTAGTACTACACACATCTACTTAACTCTAGTACTGCACACATGTACTCTAGTACTACAGAGATGTACTTAACTCTGGTACTACACACAATAACTCTAGTACTACACAAATGTACTTAACTCTAGAACTACACACATGTACTCTAGTACTACACCGATGTACTTAACTCTAGTACTACACACATGTACTCTAGTACTACACCGATGTACTTAACTCTAGTACTACACACATGTACTCTAGTACTACAGACATTTACTTAACTCTAGTACTACACACATGTACTCTAGTACTACACACATGTACTTAACTCTAGTACTGCACACATGTACTCTAGTATTACACACATGTACTTAACCCTAGTACTACACACATGTCCTCTAGTACTACACACATGTACCTAACTCTAGTACTACACACATGTCCTCTAGTACTACATACATGTACCTAACTCTAGTACTACACACATGTACTCTAGTACTACACACATGAACTGAACTGAAGTACTACACACATGTACATAACTCTAGTACTACACACATGTACTCTAGTACTACACACATGTACTTAACTCTACTACTACACACATGTATTCTAGTACTACACACATGTACTGAACTCTAGTATTACACACATCTACTTAACTCTAGTAGTACACAGATGTACTTAACTGTAGTACTACACACATATAAACTCTAGTACTGCACAGTTGTCCTTAACTCTAGCATTACACACATTACTTAACTCTAGTACTACACACATGTACTTAACTCTAGTCCTACACACATGTACTTAACTCTAGTACTACACACATATACTTAACTCTAGTACTACACAGATGTACTTTAGTACTGCACAGATGTACTTAACTCTAGTACTACACACATGTACTCTAGTACTACACACATGTACTCTAGTACTACACACATGTACTTGACTTTAGCACTACACTCATGTGCTCTAGTACTACACACATGTTCTCTAGTACTACACACATGTATTTAACTCTGGTACTACACACAATTACTCTAGTACTACACACATGTACTTAACTCTAGTACTACACACATGTACTTAACTCTAGTACTACACACATATACTTAACTCTAGTACTACACAGATGTACGTAATTTTAGTACTGCACAGATGTACGTAACTCGAGTACTACACACATGTACTTAACTCTAGTACTACACACATGTACTCTCGTACTACACACATGTATTCTAGTACTACACACATGTACTTAACTTTAGTACTACACGCATGTACTCTAGTACTACACACATCTACTTAACTCTAGAACTACACACATGTACTCTAGTATTACACAGATGTACTTAACTCTAGTACTACACACATATACTCTAGAACTACACACATGTACTCTAGTACTACACACATGTATTCTAGTATTACACACATGTACTTAACTCTAGTACTACACACATGTACTCTAGTACTACACACATGTTCTCTAGTACTACACACATGTATTTAACTCTGGTACTACACACAATTACTCTAGTACTACACACATGTACTTAACTCTAGAACTACACACATGTACTCTAGTACTACACAGATGTACTTAACTCTAGTACTAAACACATGTACTCTAATACCACACACATGTACTCTAGTACTGCACACATGTATTCTATTATTACACAGATGTACTTAACTCTAGTACTACACACATGTTCTCTAGTACTACACACATGTATTTAACTCTGGTACTACACACAATTACTCTAGTACTACACACATGTACTTAACTCTAGAACTACACACATGTACTCTAGTACTACACAGATGTACTTAACTCTAGTACTACACACATGTACTCTAGTTCTACACACATATACTTAATTGTAGTACTACACACATGTACTCTAGTACTACAGAGATGTACTTAACTCTGGTACTACACACAATAACTCTAGTACTACACAAATGTACTTAACTCTAGAACTACACACATGTACTCTAGTACTACACCGATGTACTTAACTCTAGTACTACAAACATGTACTCTAGTACTACACCGATGTACTTAACTCTAGTACTACACACATGTACTCTAGTACTACAGACATTTACTTAACTCTAGTACTACACACATGTACTCTAGTACTACACACTTGTACTTAACTCTAGTACTGCACACATGTACTCTAGTATTACACACATGTACTTAACCCGAGTACTACACACATGTCCTCTAGTACTGCACACATGTACCTAACTCTAGTACTGCACACATGTACTCTAGTATTACACACATGTTCTTAACCCTTGTACTACACACATGTCCTCTAGTACTACACACATGTACCTAACTCTAGTACTACACACATGTACTCTAGTACTACACACATGAACTTAACTCAAGTACTATACACATGTACATAACTCTAGTACTACACACATGTACTCTAGTACTACACACATGTACATAACTCTACTACTACACACATGTATTCTAGTACTACACACATGTACTTAACTCTAGTATTACACACATGTACTTAACTCTAGTACTACACACATTTACTTAACTCTAGTACTTCACACATGTACTTAACTCTAGTACTGCACAGTTGTACTTAACTCTAGTATTACACACATATACTTAACTCTAATACTACACACATGTACTTAACTTTAGTACTACACACATGTACTTAACTCTAGTACTACACACATATACTTAACTCTAGTACTACACACATGTACTTTATTACTACACAGATGTACTTAACTCTAGTACTACACACATGTACTCTAGTACTACACACATGTACCCTAGTATTACACACATGTACTCTAGTACTACACACATGTACTTAATTTTAGCACTACACTCATGTGCTCTAGTACTACACACATGTATTTAACTCTGGCACTACACACAATTACTCTAGTACTACACAGATGTACTTAACTCTAGTACAACGCACATGTACTCTAATTCTACACACATGTACTTAACTCTAGAATTACACACATGTAATCTAGTACTACACACATGTACTCTAGTACTACACACATGTATTCTAGTACTACACACATGTACTTAACTTTAGTACTACACGCATGTACTCTAGTACTACACACATCTACTTAACTCTAGAACTACACACATGTACTCTAGTATTACACAGATGTACTTAACTCTAGTACTACACACATGTACTCTAGAACTACACACATGTACTCTAGTACTACACACATGTTTTCTAGTATTACACACATGTACTCTAGTACTACAGACACGTACTTAACTCTAGTACTACACACATGTTCTCTAGTACTACACACATGTATTTAAGTCTGCTACTACACACAATTACTCTAGTATTACACACATGTACTTAACTCTAGTACTACACACATGTACTCTAGTACTACACAGATGTACTTAACTCTAGTACTAAACACATGTACTCTAATACCACACACATGTACTGTAGTACTGCACACATGTATTCTATTATTACACAGATGTACTTAACTCTAGTACTACACGCATGTACTCTAGAACTACACACATGTACTCAAGTATTACACACATGTAGTCTAGTACTACACACATGTACTTAACTCTAGTACTACACACATGTACTCTAATACTACACACATGTTCTCTAGTACTACACACATGTATTTAACTCTGGTACTACAGACAATTACTCTAGTACTACACACATGTACTTAACTCTAGAACTACACACATGTACTCTAGTACTATACACATGTACTTAACTCTAGTACTACACACATGTATTTAACTCTGGTACTACAGACAATTACTCTAGTACTACACACATGTACTTAACTCTAGAACTACACACATGTACTCTAGTACTATACACATGTACTTAACTCTAGTACTACACACATGTACTCTAGTACTACACACATGTACTTAACTCTAGTATTACACACATGTACTTAACTCTAGTACTACACACGTGTACTTAACTCTAGTACTACACACATATACTTAACTCTAGTACTGCACAGTTGTACTTAACTCTAGTATTACACACATGTACTTAACTCTAGTACTACACATGTGTACTTAACTCTAGTACTACACACATGTACTTAACTCTAGTACTACACCATCCATCCATCCATCCATCCATCCATCTTCTTCCGCTTATCCGGGGCCGGGTCGCGGGGGCAGCAGTCTAAGCAGGGGCTCCCAAGCTTCCTTCTCCCCAGCCACTTCTTCCAGCTCCTCCGGATGGACCCCAAGGCGTTCCCAGGCCAGCTGAGAGACATAGTCCCTCCAGCGTGTCCTGGGTCTTCCCCGGGGCCTCCTACCGGTGGGACATGCCCGTAACACCTCCCGTGGGTGGCGTCCTGGTGGCATCCGGACCAGATGCCCGAACCACCTCAGCGGGCTCCTCTCGACGTGGTGGAGCAGCGACTCTACTCCGAGCTCCTCCCGTGTGACCGAGCTCCTCACCCTATCTCTAAGGGAGCGCCCGGCCACTCTGCGGAGGAAACTCATTTCGCCGCTTGTATCCGCGATCTCGCTCTTTCGGTCATTACCCAGAGCTCATGACCATAGGTGAGGGTAGGAACGTAGATTGACCGGTAAATCGAGAGCTTCGCCTTCGGCTCAGCTCCTCTTTCACCACAACGGTCCGATACAGCAACTGCATCACTGCCGACGCTGCACCGATCCGCCTGTCAATCTCAAGCGCCTCCATCCTCCCTCACTCGTGAACAAGACCCCGAGATACTTGAACTCCTCCACTTGGAGGCAGAGACTCCCACCCACCCGGAGAGGGCAATCCACCTTTTCCGGTCGAGAACCATGGCCTCGGATTTGGAACAGCTGATTCTCATCCCAGCCGCTTCACACTCGGGCTGCAAACCGCCCCAGTGCACGCTGCAGGTCCTGGTTCGATGGAGCCAACAGGACAACATCATCCGCAAAAGCAGCGATGAAATCCTGTGGTCCCCGAACTGGACCCCTCCGGCCCCTGGCTGCGACTAGAAATTCTGTCCATAAATACAATGAACAGAACCGGTGACAAAGGGCAGCTCCTGGCGGAGTCCAACATGCACCGGGAACAGGTCTGACTTACTGCCGGCAATGCGAACACAGCTCCTGCTCCGTCATACAGGGACCGACAGCCCTTAGCAAAGGGCCCCGACCCCATACTTCCAGGAGCACTTCACAGGGCACCACGAGGGACACGGTCGAATGCCTTCTCCAAGTCCACAAAACACATGTGGACTGGTTGGGCAAACTCCCATGAACCTCGAGCACCCGATGGAGGGTGTAGAGCTGGTCCAGTGTTCCACGACCAGGCCGAAACCACACTGCTCCTCTTGAACTGAGGTTCGACTATCGGCCGAACTCTCCTCTCCAGCACCCTGGCATAGACTTTACTGGGAGGCTGAGGAGTGTGATTCCCTGTAGTTGGAACACACCCTCCGGTCCCCTTTATACAGAGGGACCACCACCCCGGTCTGCCAGTCCAGAGGTACTGTTCCCGACCGCCACGCGATGTTGTAGAGACGTGTCAGCCAAGACAGCCCCACAACACCCAGAGACTTAAGGTACTCAGGACGAATCTCATCCACCCCCGGAGCCTTGCCACCGAGGAGCTTTCCGACCACCTCAGTGACTTCGGCCAGGGTGATGGATGAGTCCGCCTCTGGGTCCCCAGCCTCGGCCTCCTCTTCGGAGGACGTGACGGTGGGATTGAGGAGATCCCCAAAGTATTCCTTCCACCGCCCGACAACATCCCCAGTCGATGTCAGCAGCTCTCCCCCCGCACTGTAAACAGTATTGGTGAAGGGCCGCTTCCCCCTCCTGAGGCGCCAAACGGTTTGCCAGAATTTCCTTGGGGCCGTGCGATAGTCCTCCTCCATGGCCTCCCCGAACTCCTCCCAGACCCGAGTTTTTGCCTCTGCAACCGCCCGGGCTGCAGCACGCTTGGCCCGACGGTACTGGGCCAGTTGCCTCAGGAGTCCACCGGGCCAGTAAGGCCCGGTAGGACTCCTTCTTCAGCTTGACGGCATCCCTTACTTCCGGTGTCCACCACCGGTTCGGGATTGCCGCCGACAGGCACCGCAGAGACCTTACGGCCACAGCTACGAACGGCCAGATCGACAATGGAGGCCGAGAACGAAGCCCACTCGGCTCCATGTCCCCAGCCTCCCCGGGATCTGGGAGAAGCTCTCCGGAGGTGTGAGTTGAAGGCCACACCGACAGAAGGTTCCGCCAGACGCTCCCAGCAGACCTCACGATACGCTTTGGGCCTGCCAGGTCTTTCCGGCTTCCTCCTCCGCCAGCGGACTCAACTCACCACCAGGTGGTGATCAGTTGACAGCTTCTGCCCTCTCTTCACCCGAAAGTGTCCAAGACACACGGCCGGAGGTCAGATGACACGACAACAAAGTCGATCATCGACCTCCGGCCTAGGAGTCCTGGTGCCACGTGCACCGATGGACCCCTTGTGCTCGAACATGGTGTTCGGCAGGACAAACTGTGACTAGCACAGAAGTCCAATAACAGAACACCGCCGGTTCAGATCAGGAGGCCGCTCCTCCCAATCACCCCTCTCCAAGTGTCACTGTCGCTGCCCACATGGGCGCTGAAGTCCCCAGTAGAACAACGGAGTCCCCGGTCGGTGCACTATCCAGTACACCTCCCAGAGACTCCAAGAAGGCCGGGTACTCTGCACTGCTGTTCGGCCCATAGGCCGACACCACAGTGAGAGACCTGTCCTCGAATTCGAAGGCGCAGGGACGCGACCCTCTCGCTCACCGGGTAAACTCCAACACGCAGCGGCTGAGCTGTGGGGCTATAAGCAAGCCCACGCCAGCTCGCCGCCCCCCGCGGCCAACGCCAGAGAAATGGAGAGTCCAACCCTCTCAAGGAGTTGGGTTCCAGAGCCCAAGCTGTGCGTGGAGGTGAGGCCGACTATATCTAGCCGGTAACGCCGACCTCCCGCACAAGCTCAGGCTCCTTCCCCAGCGAGGTGACATTCCATGTCCCCAGAGCTAGTCTCCATGTCCGAGATCTGGTCGCCGAGGCCCCTGCCTTCGACCGCCACCCAGATCTCTCCGCACCCAACCCCTATGGCTCCTCTCGCGGGTGGTGGGCCCACCAGAGGGCGGCCCCACGCCGCCTCTTTCGGGCTGGGCCCGGCCGGGCCTCGTGGGAAAGGCCCGGCCACCAGGCGCCGCCGCGTGCACACACCCCAGGCCTGGCTCCAGGGTGGGGCCCGGTGTCGCCATTCCGGGCGACGAACTGGCCTCTGTATGTTCATCATCATTGGGGGCTTCTGAACCGCTTCTGCCTGACCCGTCCCCCCGGACCTGTTTGCCTTGGGTGACCCTACCAGGGGCATAAAGCCCCCGACAACATAGCTCCTGGGATCATTCGGGTACTCAAACCCCTCCACCACGTTAAGGTGGCGGTTCGAGGAGGGGCCATATATATTTAACTCTAGTACTACACAGATGTACTTTAGTACTACACACATGTACTCTAGTACTACACACATGTACTCTGGTACTACACACATGTATTTTAGTATTACACACATTTACTTCACTTTAGTACTACAGGCATGTACTCTAGTACTACACACATGCACTTAACTCTAGAACTACACACATGTACTCTAGTATTACACAGATGTACATAACTCTAGTACTACACACATGTACTCTAGAACTACACACATGTACTCTAGTACTACACACATGTATTCTAGTACTACACACATGTACTTAACTCTAGTACTACACACATGTACTCTAGTACTACACACATGTTCTCTAGTACTACACACATGTATTTAACTCTGGTACTACACACAATTACTCTAGTACTACACACATGTACTTAACTCTAGAACTACACACATGCACTCTAGTACTACACAGATGTACTTAACTCTAGTACAACACACATGTACTCGAGTTCTACACACATGTACTCTAGTACTGCACACATGTACTCTAGTATTACACAGATGTACTTAACTCTAGTACTACACACATGTACTCTAGAACTACACACATGTACTCTAGTACTACAAACATGTATTCTAGTACTACACACATGTACTTAATTCTAGTACTACACACATGTACTCTAGTACTACACACATGTTCTCTAGTACTACCCACATGTATTTAACTCTGGTACTACACACAATTACTCTAGTACTACACACATGTACTCTAGTACTACACACATGTACTCTAGTACTACACACATGTTCTCTAGTATTGCACACATGTACTTAACTCTAGTACTACACACATGTACTTAACTCTAGTACTACACACATATACTTAACTCTAGTACTGCACAGTTGTACTTAACTCTAGTATTACACACATGTACTTAACTCTAGTACTACACATGTGTACTTAACTCTAGTACGACACACATGTACTTAACTCTAGTACTACACACATATACTTAACTCTAGTACTACACAGATGTACTTTAGTACTGCACAGATGTACTTAACTCTAGTACTACACACATGTACTCTAGTACTACACAGATGTACTGTGGTACTACACACATGTATTTTAGTATATCACACATTTACTTCACTTTAGTACTACAGGCATGTACTCTAGTACTACACACATGCACTTAACTCTAGAACTACACACATGTACTCTAGTATTACACAGATGTACATAACTCTAGCACTACACACATGTACTCTAGAACTACACAGATGTACTTAACTCTAGTACAACGCACATGTACTCTAATTCTACACACATGTACTCTAGTACTGCACACATGTACTCTAGTATTACACAGATGTACTTAACTCTAGTACTACACACATGTACTCTAGAACTACACACATGTACTCTAGTACTACAAACATGTATTCTAGTACTACACACATGTACTTAACTCTAGTACTACACACATGTACTCTAGTACTACACACATGTACTGTAGTACTACACACATGTACTCTAGTACTACACACATGTACTTAACTCTAGTACTACACACATGTACTTAACTCTAGTACTACACATGTGTACTTAACTCTAGTACTACACACATATACTTAACTCTAGTACTACACAGATGTACTTTAGTACTGCACAGATGTACTTAACTCTAGTACTACACACATGTACTCTAGTACTACACACATGTACTGTAGTACTACACACATGTACTTAACTTTAGCACTACACTCATGTGCTCTAGTACTACACACATGTTCTCTAGTACTACACACATGTATTTAACTCTGGTACTACACACAATTACTCTAGTACTACACACATGTACTTAACTCTAGAACTACACACATGTACTCTGGTACTACACACATGTATTTTAGTATTACACACATTTACTTCACTTTAGTACTACAGGCATGTACTCTAGTACTACACACATGTACGTAACTCTAGAACTACACACATGTACTCTAGTATTACACAGATGTACATAACTCTAGTACTACACACATGTACTCTAGAACTACACACATGTACTCTAGTACTACACACATGTATTCTAGTACTACACACATGTACTTAAGTCTAGTACTACACACATGTACTCTAGTACTACACACATGTTTTCTAGTACTACACACATGTATTTAACTCTGGTACTACACACAATTACTCTTGTACTACACACATGTACTTAACTCTAGAACTACACACATGCACTCTAGTACTACACAGATCTACTTAACTCTAGTACTACACACATGTACTCTAGTTCTACACACATGTACTCTAGTACTACACACATGTACTTAACTCTAGTACTGCACACATGTACTCTAGTACTACACACATGTACTTAATTCTAGTACTACACACATGTCCTCTACTACTACACAAATGTACTTTACTCTAGTACTACACACATGTACTCTAGTACTACACACATGTACTTAACTCTAGTACTACACACATGTACTTAACTCTAGTACTACAAACATGTACTCTAGAACTACACACATGTACTTAACTCTAGTACTACACACATGTACTTAACTCTGGTACTACACACATGTACTCTAGTACAACACACATGTACTTAAATCTAGTATTACACACATGTACTTAACTCTAGTACTACACACAAGTACTTAACTCTAGTACTACACACATGTACTTAACTCTAGTTCTCCACACATATACTTAACTCTAGTACTGCACAGTTGTACTTAACTCTAGTATTACACACATGTACTTAACTCTAGTACTACACACATGTACTTAACTCTAGTACTACACACATATACTTAACTCTTGTACTACACACATGTACTCTAGTACTACACAGATGTACTTACCTCTAGTACTACACACATGTACTCTAGTACTACACACATGTACTCTAGTACTACACACATGTACTCTTGAACTACACACATGTACTTAACTTTAGTACTACACACATGTGCTCTCATACTACAGACATGTACTCTAGTACTACACACATGTATTTAACTCTAGTACTACACACATGTACTCTAGTACTACACACATGTACTCTAGTACTACACACATGGGTTTAACTCTAGTATTACACACATATACTTAACTCTAGTACTGCACACATGTACTCTAGAACTACACACATGTACTCTAGTACTACAGACATGTACTCTAGTACTACACACATGTACTTAACTCTAGTACTACACACATGTACTCTAGTACTACACACATGTACTCTAGTACTACACACATGTTCTCTAGTACTACACAAATGTATTTAACTCTGGTACTACACACAATTACTCTAGTACTACATACATGTACTTAACTCTAGAACTACACACATGCACTCTAGTACTACACAGATGTACTTAACTCTAGTACAACACACATGTACTCGAGTTCTACACACATGTACTCTAGTACTGCACACATGTACTCTAGTATTACACAGATGTACTTAACTCTAGTACTACACACATGTACTCTAGAACTACACACATGTACTCTAGTACTACAAACATGTATTCTAGTACTACACACATGTACTTAACTCTAGTACTACACACATGTACACTAGTACTACACACATGTTCTCTAGTACTACCCACATGTATTTAACTCTGGTACTACACACAATTACTCTAGTACTACACACATGTACTCTAGTACTACACACATGTACTCTAGTACTACACACATGTTCTCTAGTATTGCACACATGTACTTAACTCTAGTACTACACACATGTACTTAACTCTAGTACTACACACATATACTTAACTCTAGTACTGCACAGTTGTACTTAACTCTAGTATTACACACATGTACTTAACTCTAGTACTACACATGTGTACTTAACTCTAGTACTACACACATGTACTTAACTCTAGTACTACACACATATACTTAACTCTAGTACTACACAGATGTACTTAACTCTAGTACTACACACATGTACTCTAGTACTACACACATGTACTGTGGTACTACACACATGTATTTTAGTATATCACACATTTACTTCACTTTAGTACTACAGGCATGTACTCTAGTACTACACACATGCACTTAACTCTAGAACTACACACATGTACTCTAGTATTACACAGATGTACATAACTCTAGTACTACACACATGTACTCTAGAACTACACACATGTACTCTAGTACTACACACATGTATTCTAGTACTACACACATGTACTTAACTCTAGTACTACACACATGTACTCTAGTACTACACACATGTTCTCCAGTACTACACACATGTATTTAACTCTGGTACTACACACAATTACTCTAGTACTACACACATGTACTTAACTCTAGAACTACACACATGCACTCTAGTACTACACAGATGTACTTAACTCTAGTACAACGCACATGTACTCTAATTCTACACACATGTACTCTAGTACTGCACACATGTACTCTAGTATTACACAGATGTACTTAACTCTAGTACTACACACATGTACTCTAGAACTACACACATGTACTCTAGTACTACAAACATGTATTCTAGTACTACCCACATGTATTTAACTCTGGTACTACACACAATTACTGTAGTACTACACACATGTACTCTAGTACTACACACATGTACTCTAGTACTACACACATG
Organism: Odontamblyopus lacepedii; assembly: GCA_034769755.1. Taxonomy (NCBI): domain Eukaryota; kingdom Metazoa; phylum Chordata; class Actinopteri; order Gobiiformes; family Gobiidae; genus Odontamblyopus; species Odontamblyopus lacepedii. Next base: position 11,507,346 of record CM068348.1, on the reverse strand, counting down.
TTCTCTAGTATTGCACACATGTACTTAACTCTAGTACTACACACATGTACTTAACTCTAGTACTACACACATATACTTAACTCTAGTACTGCACAGTTGTACTTAACTCTAGTATTACACACATGTACTTAACTCTAGTACTACACATGTGTACTTAACTCTAGTATGACACACATGTACTTAACTCTAGTACTACACACATATACTTAACTCTAGTACTACACAGATGTACTTTAGTACTGCACAGATGTACTTAACTCTAGTACTACACACATGTACTCTAGTACTACACACATGTACTGTGGTACTACACACATGCATTTTAGTATATCACACATTTACTTCACTTTAGTACTACAGGCATGTACTCTAGTACTACACACATGCACTTAACTCTAGAACTACACACATGTACTCTAGTATTACACAGATGTACATAACTCTAGTACTACACACATGTACTCTAGAACTACACAGATGTACTTAACTCTAGTACAACGCACATGTACTCTAATTCTACACACATGTACTCTAGTACTGCACACATGTACTCTAGTATTACACAGATGTACTTAACTCTAGTACTACACACATGTACTCTAGAACTACACACATGTACTCTAGTACTACAAACATGTATTCTAGTACTACACACATGTACTTAACTCTAGTACTACACACATATACTCTAGTACTACACACATGTACTCTAGTACTACACACATGTACTCTAGTACTACACACATGTACTTAACTCTAGTACTACACACATATACTTAACTCTAGTACTGCACAGTTGTACTTAACTCTAGTATTACACACATGTACTTAACTCTAGTACTACACATGTGTACTTAACTCTAGTACTACACACATATACTTAACTCTAGTACTACACAGATGTACTTTAGTACTGCACAGATGTACTTAACTCTAGTACTACACACATGTACTCTAGTACTACACACATGTACTGTAGTACTACACACATGTACTTAACTTTAGCACTACACTCATGTGCTCTAGTACTACACACATGTTCTCTAGTACTACACACATGTATTTAACTCTGGTACTACACACAATTACTCTAGTACTACACACATGTACTTAACTCTAGAACTACACACATGTACTCTGGTACTACACACATGTATTTTAGTATTACACACATTTACTTCACTTTAGTACTACAGGCATGTACTCTAGTACTACACACATGTACGTAACTCTAGAACTACACACATGTACTCTAGTATTACACAGATGTACATAACTCTAGTACTACACACATGTACTCTAGAACTACACACATGTACTCTAGTACTACACACATGTATTCTAGTACTACACACATGTACTTAAGTCTAGTACTACACACATGTACTCTAGTACTACACACATGTTTTCTAGTACTACACACATGTATTTAACTCTGGTACTACACACAATTACTCTTGTACTACACACATGTACTTAACTTTAGAACTACACACATGCACTCTAGTACTACACAGATCTACTTAACTCTAGTACTACACACATGTACTCTAGTTCTACACACATGTACTCTAGTACTACACACATGTACTTAACTCTAGTACTGCACACATGTACTCTAGTACTACACACATGTACTTAATTCTAGTACTACACACATGTCCTCTAGTACTACACAAATGTACTTTACTCTAGTACTACACACATGTACTCTAGTACTACACACATGTACTTAACTCTAGTACTACACACATGTACTTAACTCTAGTACTACAAACATGTACTCTAGAACTACACACATGTACTTAACTCTAGTACTACACACATGTACTTAACTCTGGTACTACACACATGTACTCTAGTACAACACACATGTACTTAAATCTAGTATTACACACATGTACTTAACTCTAGTACTACACACAAGTACTTAACTCTAGTACTACACACATGTACTTAACTCTAGTTCTCCACACATATACTTAACTCTAGTACTGCACAGTTGTACTTAACTCTAGTATTACACACATGTACTTAACTCTAGTACTACACACATGTACTTAACTCTAGTACTACACACATATACTTAACTCTTGTACTACACACATGTACTCTAGTACTACACAGATGTACTTAACTCTAGTACTACACACATGTACTCTAGTACTACACACATGTACTCTAGTACTACACACATGTACTCTTGAACTACACACATGTACTTAACTTTAGTACTACACACATGTGCTCTCATACTACAGACATGTACTCTAATACTACACACATGTATTTAACTCTAGTACTACACACATGTACTCTAGTACTACACACATGTACTCTAGTACTACACACATGGGTTTAACTCTAGTATTACACACATATACTTAACTCTAGTACTGCACACATGTACTCTAGAACTACACACATGTACTCTAGTACTACACACATGTACTTAACTCTAGTATTACACACATGTACTTAACTCTAGCACTACACACATGTACTCTAGTACTACACACATGTACTCTAGTACTACACACATGTTCTCTAGTACTACACACATGTATTTAACTCTGGTACTACACACAATTACTCTAGTACTAAACCCACTCTAGAACTACACACATGTAATCTTGTACTACACAGATGTACTTAACTCTAGTACTACACACATGTACTCTAGTACTACACACATATACTCTAGTACTGCACACATGTACTCTAGTATTACACAGATGTACTTAACTCTAGTACTACACACATGTACTCTAGAACTACACACATGTACTCTAGTACTACAAACATGTATTCTAGTACTACACACATGTACTTAACTCTAGTACTACACACATGTACACTAGTACTACACACATGTTCTCTAGTACTACCCACATGTATTTAACTCTGGTACTACACACAATTACTCTAGTACTACACACATGTACTCTAGTACTACACACATGTACTCTAGTACTACACACATGTTCTCTAGTATTGCACACATGTACTTAACTCTAGTACTACACACATGTACTTAACTCTAGTACTACACACATATACTTAACTCTAGTACTGCACAGTTGTACTTAACTCTAGTATTACACACATGTACTTAACTCTAGTACTACACATGTGTACTTAACTCTAGTACTACACACATGTACTTAACTCTAGTACTACACACATATACTTTTTCTAGTACTACACAGATGTACTTAACTCTAGTACTACACACATGTACTCTAGTACTACACACATGTACTGTGGTACTACACACATGTATTTTAGTATATCACACATTTACTTCACTTTAGTACTACAGGCATGTACTCTAGTACTACACACATGCACTTAACTCTAGAACTACACACATGTACTCTAGTATTACACAGATGTACATAACTCTAGTACTACACACATGTACTCTAGAACTACACACATGTACTCTAGTACTACACACATGTATTCTAGTACTACACACATGTACTTAACTCTAGTACTACACACATGTACTCTAGTACTACACACATGTTCTCCAGTACTACACACATGTATTTAACTCTGGTACTACACACAATTACTCTAGTACTACACACATGTACTTAACTCTAGAACTACACACATGCACTCTAGTACTACACAGATGTACTTAACTCTAGTACAACGCACATGTACTCTAATTCTACACACATGTACTCTAGTACTGCACACATGTACTCTAGTATTACACAGATGTACTTAACTCTAGTACTACACACATGTACTCTAGAACTACACACATGTACTCTAGTACTACAAACATGTATTCTAGTACTACCCACATGTATTTAACTCTGGTACTACACACAATTACTCTAGTACTACACACATGTACTCTAGTACTACACACATGTACTCTAGTACTACACACATGTTCTCTAGTATTGCACACATGTACTTAACTCTAGTACTACACACATGTACTTAACTCTAGTACTACACACATATACTTAACTCTAGTACTGCACAGTTGTACTTAACTCTAGTATTACACACATGTACTTAACTCTAGTACTACACATGTGTACTTAACTCTAGTATGACACACATGTACTTAACTCTAGTACTACACACATATACTTAACTCTAGTACTACACAGATGTACTTTAGTACTGCACAGATGTACTTAACTCTAGTACTACACACATGTACTCTAGTACTACACACATGTACTGTGGTACTACACACATGTATTTTAGTATATCACACATTTACTTCACTTTAGTACTACAGGCATGTACTCTAGTACTACACACATGCACTTAACTCTAGAACTATACACATGTACTCTAGTATTACACAGATGTACATAACTCTAGTACTACACACATGTACTCTAGAACTACACAGATGTACTTAACTCTAGTACAACGCACATGTACTCTAATTCTACACACATGTACTCTAGTACTGCACACATGTACTCTAGTATTACACAGATGTACTTAACTCTAGTACTACACACATGTACTCTAGAACTACACACATGTACTCTAGTACTACAAACATGTATTCTAGTACTACACACATGTACTTAACTCTAGTACTACACACATGTACTCTAGTACTACACACATGTACTGTAGTACTACACACATGTACTCTAGTACTACATACATGTACTTAACTCTAGTACTACACACATATACTTAACTCTAGTACTGCACAGTTGTACTTAACTCTAGTATTACACACATGTACTTAACTCTAGTACTACACATGTGTACTTAACTCTAGTACTACACACATATACTTAACTCTAGTACTACACAGATGTACTTTAGTACTGCACAGATGTACTTAACTCTAGTACTACACACATGTACTCTAGTACTACACACATGTACTGTAGTACTACACACATGTACTTAACTTTAGCACTACACTCATGTGCTCTAGTACTACACACATGTTCTCTAGTACTACACACATGTATTTAACTCTGGTACTACACACAATTACTCTAGTACCACACACATGTACTTAACTCTAGAACTACACACATGTACTCTGGTACTACACACATGTATTTTAGTATTACACACATTTACTTCACTTTAGTACTACAGGCATGTACTCTAGTACTACACACATGTACGTAACTCTAGAACTACACACATGTACTCTAGTATTACACAGATGTACATAACTCTAGTACTACACACATGTACTCTAGAACTACACACATGTACTCTAGTACTACACACATGTATTCTAGTACTACACACATGTACTTAAGTCTAGTACTACACACATGTACTCTAGTACTACACACATGTTTTCTAGTACTACACACATGTATTTAACTCTGGTACTACACACAATTACTCTTGTACTACACACATGTACTTAACTCTAGAACTACACACATGCACTCTAGTACTACACAGATCTACTTAACTCTAGTACTACACACATGTACTCTAGTTCTACACACATGTACTCTAGTACTGCACACATGTACTCTAGTATTACACAGATGTACTCTAGAACTACACACATGTACTCTAGTACTGCAAACATGTATTCTAGTACTACACATATGTACTTAACTCTAGTACTACACACATGTACTCTAGTACTACACACATGTTCTCTAGTACTACCCACATGTATTTAACTCTGGTACTACACACAATTACTCTAGTACTACACACATGTACTCTAGTACTACACACATGTTCTCTCGTACTACACACATGTATTTAACTCTGGTACTACACACATTTACTCTAGTACTACACACATGTACTCTAGTACTACAAACATGTACTCTAGTACTACACACATGTACTTAACTCTAGTACTGCACACATGTACTCTAGTACTACACACATGTACTTAATTCTAGTACTACACACATGTCCTCTAGTACTACACAAATGTACTTTACTCTAGTACTACACACATGTACTCTAGTACTACACACATGTACTTAACTCTAGTACTACACACATGTACTTAACTCTAGTACTACAAACATGTACTCTAGAACTACACACATGTACTTAACTCTAGTACTACACACATGTACTTAACTCTGGTACTACACACATGTACTCTAGTACAACACACATGTACTTAAATCTAGTATTACACACATGTACTTAACTCTAGTACTACACACAAGTACTTAACTCTAGTACTACACACATGTACTTAACTCTAGTTCTCCACACATATACTTAACTCTAGTACTGCACAGTTGTACTTAACTCTAGTATTACACACATGTACTTAACTCTAGTACTACACACATGTACTTAACTCTAGTACTACACACATATACTTAACTCTTGTACTACACACATGTACTCTAGTACTACACAGATGTACTTAACTCTAGTACTACACACATGTACTCTAGTACTACACACATGTACTCTAGTACTACACACATGTACTCTTGAACTACACACATGTACTTAACTTTAGTACTACACACATGTGCTCTCATACTACAGACATGTACTCTAGTACTACACACATGTATTTAACTCTAGTACTACACACATGTACTCTAGTACTACACACATGTACTCTAGTACTACACACATGGGTTTAACTCTAGTATTACACACATATACTTAACTCTAGTACTGCACACATGTACTCTAGAACTACACACATGTACTCTAGTACTACAGACATGTACTCTAGTACTACACACATGTACTTAACTCTAATACTACACACATGTACTCTAGTACTACACACATGTACTCTAGTACTACACACATGTTCTCTAGTACTACACACATGTATTTAACTCTGGTACTACACACAATTACTCTAGTACTACATACATGTACTTAACTCTAGAACTACACACATGCACTCTAGTACTACACAGATGTACTTAACTCTAGTACAACACACATGTACTCGAGTTCTACACACATGTACTCTAGTACTGCACACATGTACTCTAGTATTACACAGATGTACTTAACTCTAGTACTACACACATGTACTCTAGAACTACACACATGTACTCTAGTACTACAAACATGTATTCTAGTACTACACACATGTACTTAACTCTAGTACTACACACATGTACACTAGTACTACACACATGTTCTCTAGTACTACCCACATGTATTTAACTCTGGTACTACACACATGTACTCTAGTACTACACACATGTACTCTAGTACTACACACATGTTCTCTAGTATTGCACACATGTACTTAACTCTAGTACTACACACATGTACTTAACTCTAGTACTACACACATATACTTAACTCTAGTACTGCACAGTTGTACTTAACTCTAGTATTACACACATGTACTTAACTCTAGTACTACACATGTGTACTTAACTCTAGTACTACACACATGTACTTAACTCTAGTACTACACAGATGTACTTAACTCTAGTACTACACACATGTACTCTAGTACTACACACATGTACTGTGGTACTACACACATGTATTTTAGTATATCACACATTTACTTCACTTTAGTACTACAGGCATGTACTCTAGTACTACACACATGCACTTAACTCTAGAACTACACAGATGTACTCTAGTATTACACAGATGTACATAACTCTAGTACTACACACGTACTCTAGAACTACACACATGTACTCTAGTACTACACACATGTATTCTAGTACTACACACATGTACTTAACTCTAGTACTACACACATGTACTCTAGTACTACACACATGTTCTCCAGTACTACACACATGTATTTAACTCTGGTACTACACACAATTACTCTAGTACTACACACATGTACTTAACTCTAGAACTACACACATGCACTCTAGTACTACACAGATGTACTTAACTCTAGTACAACGCACATGTACTCTAATTCTACACACATGTACTCTAGTACTGCACACATGTACTCTAGTATTACACAGATGTACTTAACTCTAGTACTACACACATGTACTCTAGAACTACACACATGTACTCTAGTACTACAAACATGTATTCTAGTACTACACACATGTACTTAACTCTAGTACTACACACATGTACTCTAGTACTACACACATGTACTCTAGTACTACACACATGTACTCTAGTACTACACACATGTACTTAACTCTAGTACTACACACATATACTTAACTCTAGTACTGCACAGTTGTACTTAACTCTAGTATTACACACATGTACTTAACTCTAGTACTACACATGTGTATTTAACTCTAGTACTACACACATATACTTTACTCTAGTACTACACAGATGTACTTTAGTACTGCACAGATGTACTTAACTCTAGTACTACACACATGTACTCTAGTACTACACACATGTACTGTAGTACTACACACATGTACTTAACTTTAGCACTACACTCATGTGCTCTAGTACTACACACATGTTCTCTAGTACTACACACATGTATTTAACTCTGGTACTACACACAATTACTCTAGTACTACACACATGTCCTTAACTCTAGAACTACACACATGTACTCTGGTACTACACACATGTATTTTAGTATTACACACATTTACTTCACTTTAGTACTACAGGCATGTACTCTAGTACTACACACATGTACTTAACTCTAGTACTACACACATGTACTCTAGTACTACACAGATGTACTTAACTCTAGTAATACACACATTTACTCTAGCACTACACACATGTACTCTAGTACTACACACATGTACTCTAGTACTACGCACATGTACTTCAGTCTAGTACTACACACATGTACTCTCGTACTACACACATGTACTTAACTCTAGTACTACACACATGTACTCTAGAACTACACACATGTACTTAACTCTAGTACTACACACATGTACTTAACTCTGGTACTACACACATGTACTCTAGTACAACACACATGTACTTAAATCTAGTATTACACACATGTACTTAACTCTAGTACTACACACAAGTACTTAACTCTAGTACTACACACATGTACTTAACTCTAGTTCTCCACACATATACTTAACTCTAGTACTGCACAGTTGTACTTAACTCTAGTATTACACACATGTACTTAACTCTAGTACTACACACATGTACTTAACTCTAGTACTACACACATATACTTAACTCTTGTACTACACACATGTACTCTAGTACTACACAGATGTACTTAACTCTAGTACTACACACATGTACTCTAGTACTACACACCTGTACTCTAGTACTACACACATGTACTCTAGTACTACACACATGTACTATAGTACTACACACATGTACTTAACTCTAGTACTACAGACATGTACTCTAGTACTACACACATGTATTTAACTCTAGTACTACACACATGTACTCTAGTACTACACACATGTACTCTAGTACTACACACATGGGTTTAACTCTAGTATTACACACATATACTTAACTCTAGTACTGCACACATGTACTCTAGAACTACACACATGTACTCTAGTACTACAAACATGTATTCTAGTACTACACACATGTACTTAACTCTAGTACTACACACATGTACTCTAGTACTACACACATGTTCTCTAGTACTACACACATGTATTTAACTCTGGTACTACACACAATTACTCTAGTACTACACACATGTACTCTCGTACTACACACATGTTCTCTAGTACTACACACATGTATTTAACTCTGGTACTACACACAATTACTCTAGTACTACACACATGTACTCTCGTACTACACACATGTTCTCTAGTACTACACACATGTATTTAACTCTGGTACTACACACAATTACTCTAGTACTACACACATGTACTCTAGTACTACAAACATGTACTCTAGTACTACACACATGTACTTAACTCTAGTACTGCACACATGTACTCTAGTACTACACACATGTACGTAATTCTAGTACTACACACATGTCCTCTAGTACTACACACATGTACTTTACTCTAGTACTACACACATGTACTCTAGTACTACACACATGTACTTAACTCTAGTACTACACACATGTACTTAACTCTATTACTACAAACATGTACTCTAGTACTACACACATGTACTTAACTCGAGTACTACACACATGTACTTAACTCTGGTACTAGAGTACATGTTTGTAGTACTAGAGTTAAGTACATGTGTGTAGTACTAGAGTACATGTGCGTAGTACTAGAGTAAAGTACATGTGTGTACTACTAGAGTAAATGTGTGTAGTACCAGAGTTAAATACATGTGTGTAGTACAAATGTTAAGTACGTGTGTGGTACTATAGTACATGTGTGTAGTACTAGAGTTAAGTACATGTGTGTAGTGCTAGAGTACATGTGTGTAGTACTAGAGTTAAATATGTGTATAGTACTAGAGTACATGTGTGTAGTACTAGAGTTAAGTACATGTGTGTAGTACTAGAGGACATGTGTGTAGTACTAGAGTTAAGTATATGTGTGTAGTACTAGAGTTAAGTACATGTGTGTAGTACTAGAGTTAAGTACATGTGTGTAGTACTACAGTTAAGTACATGTGTGTAATACTGCGTTACGGACTGAGAGGATCTGACAGGAAGAGGAAGGTTATTCCACAATCTTGGCGCTGCCACAGAAAAGGCTCTGTCTCCCCTCGTCTTGAGCCGAGTTTTGGGCACAACCAACAGGAGCTGGTCGGCTGACCTCAGGCCTCTGGGTGGAGTGTAGGGCTCCAGTAATTCTCTCAAATAGACTGGACCTAAAGAGTGTAGACATTTAAACACAATTAACAACATTTTAAATTGCACCCGATAGAAGACAGGGAGCCAGTGCAGGTCACACAGCACAGGTGTGATGTGCTCACGTCTCTTAGTGTTAGTGAGCAGACGAGGCTGCAGAGTTCTGGACGTGTTGTAGGCGCTGCAGGAGCTCTGGTCTAGCCCACATACAGAGAATTGCAATAGTCCAGGCAGAAGTTATAAAAGCATGAACAGCTTTTTCAAAATCTGCCCGAGAGAGGTAGGGCTTTATTTTAGCAAGTAGCCTCAAATGAAAGAAGCTGGACTTTATCACAGTGCCTATGTGCTTGTCCAGTTTAAACCTGGATGGAAATGTGTGTAGTACTAGAGTACATTTGTGTAGTACTACAGTTAAGTACATGTGTGTAGTACTCGAGTACATGTGTGATGTACTAAAGTTAAGTACATGTGTGTAGTACTAGAATACATGTGTGTAGTACTAGAGTACATGTGTGCAGTACTAGAGTACATGTGTGTAGTACTAGAGTTAAGTACATCTGTGTAGTACTAGAATACATGTGTGTAGTACTAGAGTACATGTGTGCAGTACTAGAGTACATGTGTGTAGTACTAGAGTTAAGTACATATGTGTAGTACTAGAGTACATGTGTGTAGTTCTAGAGGTAAGTCCATGTGTGTAGTACTAGAGTAATTGTGTGTAGTACCAGAGTTAAATACATGTGTGTAGTACTAGAGAACAAGTGTGTAGTACTAGAGCACATGAGTGTAGTGCTAAAGTTAAGTACATGTATGTAGTACTAGAGTACATGTGTGTAGTACTAGAGTTAATTACATCTGTGTAGTACTAAAGTACATGTGTGTAGTACAAGAGTTAAGTATATGTGTGTAGTACTAGAGTTAAGTAAATGTGTGTAGTACTAGAGTAAAGTACATGTGTGTAGTACTAGAGTACATGTGTGTAGTACTAGAGTTAATTACATGTGTGTAGTACTAGAGTTAAGTACATGTGTGTAGTGCTAGAGTACATGTGTGTAGTACTAGAGTTAAATATGTGTATAGTACTAGAGTACATGTGTGTAGTACTAGAGTTAAGTACATGTGTGTAGTACTAGAGGACATGTGTGTAGTACTAGAGTTAAGTATATGTGTGTAGTACTAGAGTTAAGTACATGTGTGTAGTACTAGAGTTAAGTACATTTGTGTAGTACTACAGTTAAGTACATGTGTGTAGTACTCGAGTACATGTGTGATGTACTAAAGTTAAGTACATGTGTGTAGTACTAGAATACATGTGTGTATTACTAGAGTACATGTGTGCAGTACTAGAGTACATGTGTGTAGTACTAGAGTTAAGTACATCTGTGTAGTACTAGAATACATGTGTGTAGTACTAGAGTACATGTGTGCAGTACTAGAGTACATGTGTGTAGTACTAGAGTTAAGTACATATGTGTAGTACTAGAGTACATGTGTGTAGTTCTAGAGGTAAGTCCATGTGTGTAGTACTAGAGTAATTGTGTGTAGTACCAGAGTTAAATACATGTGTGTAGTACTAGAGAACAAGTGTGTAGTACTAGAGCACATGAGTGTAGTGCTAAAGTTAAGTACATGTATGTAGTACTAGAGTACATGTGTGTAGTACTAGAGTTAATTACATCTGTGTAGTACTAAAGTACATGTGTGTAGTACAAGAGTTAAGTATATGTGTGTAGTACTAGAGTTAAGTAAATGTGTGTAGTACTAGAGTAAAGTACATGTGTGTAGTACTAGAGTACATGTGTGTAGTACTAGAGTTAATTACATGTGTGTAGTACTAGAGTTAAGTACATGTGTGTAGTGCTAGAGTACATGTGTGTAGTACTAGAGTTAAATATGTGTATAGTACTAGAGTACATGTGTGTAGTACTAGAGTTAAGTACATGTGTGTAGTACTAGAGGACATGTGTGTAGTACTAGAGTTAAGTATATGTGTGTAGTACTAGAGTTAAGTACATGTGTGTAGTACTAGAGTTAAGTACATGTGTGTAGTACTACAGTTAAGTACATGTGTGTAATACTGCGTTACGGACTGAGAGGATCTGACAGGAAGAGGAAGGTTATTCCACAATCTTGGCGCTGCCACAGAAAAGGCTCTGTCTCCCCTCGTCTTGAGCCGAGTTTTGGGCACAACCAACAGGAGCTGGTCGGCTGACCTCAGGCCTCTGGGTGGAGTGTAGGGCTCCAGTAATTCTCTCAAATAGACTGGACCTAAAGAGTGTAGACATTTAAACACAATTAACAACATTTTAAATTGCACCCGATAGAAGACAGGGAGCCAGTGCAGGTCACACAGCACAGGTGTGATGTGCTCACGTCTCTTAGTGTTAGTGAGCAGACGAGCTGCAGAGTTCTGGACGTGTTGTAGGCGCTGCAGGGAGCTCTGGTCTAGCCCCACATACAGAGAATTGCAATAGTCCAGACGCGAAGTTATAAAAGCATGAACAGCTTTTTCAAAATCTGCCCGAGAGAGGTAGGGCTTTATTTTAGCAAGTAGCCTCAAATGAAAGAAGCTGGACTTTATCACAGTGCCTATGTGCTTGTCCAGTTTAAACCTGGATGGAAATGTGTGTAGTACTAGAGTACATTTGTGTAGTACTACAGTTAAGTACATGTGTGTAGTACTCGAGTACATGTGTGATGTACTAAAGTTAAGTACATGTGTGTAGTACTAGAATACATGTGTGTAGTACTAGAGTACATGTGTGCAGTACTAGAGTACATGTGTGTAGTACTAGAGTTAAGTACATCTGTGTAGTACTAGAATACATGTGTGTAGTACTAGAGTACATGTGTGCAGTACTAGAGTACATGTGTGTAGTACTAGAGTTAAGTACATATGTGTAGTACTAGAGTACATGTGTGTAGTTCTAGAGGTAAGTCCATGTGTGTAGTACTAGAGTAATTGTGTGTAGTACCAGAGTTAAATACATGTGTGTAGTACTAGAGAACAAGTGTGTAGTACTAGAGCACATGAGTGTAGTGCTAAAGTTAAGTACATGTATGTAGTACTAGAGTACATGTGTGTAGTACTAGAGTTAATTACATCTGTGTAGTACTAAAGTACATGTGTGTAGTACAAGAGTTAAGTATATGTGTGTAGTACTAGAGTTAAGTAAATGTGTGTAGTACTAGAGTAAAGTACATGTGTGTAGTACTAGAGTACATGTGTGTAGTACTAGAGTTAATTACATGTGTGTAGTACTAGAGTTAAGTACATGTGTGTAGTACTAGAGTACATGTGTGTAGTACTAGAGTTAAGTACATGTGTGTAATACTAGAGTTAAGTACATGTGTGTAGTACTAGAGTACATGTGTGTAGTACTAGAGTTAAATATGTGTGTAGTACTAGAGTTAAGTACATGTGTGTAGTACTCGAGTACATGTGTGTAGTACTAGAGTTATGTACGTGTGTAGTACTAGAGTTAAGTACATGTGTGTAGTACTAGAGTTAAGTACATGTGTGTAGTACTAGAGTTAAGTACATGTGTGTAGTACTAGAGTACATGTGTGCAGTACTAGAGTTAAGTACATCTGTGTAGTACTAGAGTACATGTGTGTAGTACTAGAGTACATGTGTGTAGTACTAGAGTTAAGTAAATGTGTCTAGTACTAGAGTACATGTGTGTAGTACTAGAGTTAAGTACATGTGTGTAGTACTAGAGTACATGTGCGTAGTACTAGAGTAAAGTACATGTGTGTACTACTAGAGTAAATGTTTGTAGTACCAGAGTTAAATACATGTGTGTAGTACTAGAGTACATGTGTGTAGTACTAGAGTACATGTGTGAAGTACAAAAGTTAAGTACGTGTGTAGTACTAGAGTACGTGTGTAGTACTAGAGTACATGTTTGTAGTAGTAGAGTTAAGTACATGTGTGTAGTGCTAGAGTACATGTGTGTAGTACTAGAGTTAAATATGTGTGTAGTACTAGAGTACATGTGTGTAGTACTAGAGTTAAGTACATGTGTGTAGTACTAGAGGACATGTGTGTAGTACTAGAGTTAAGTATATGTGTGTAGTACTAGAGTTAAGTACATGTGTGTAGTACTAGAGTTAAGTACATGTGTGTAGTACTACAGTTAAGTACATGTGTGTAATACTCGAGTTAAGTACAACTGTGCAGTACTAGAGTTAAGTATATGTCTGTAGTACTAGAGTTAAGTACATATGTGTAGTACTAGAGTTAAGTACATGTGTGTAGTACTAGAGATAAGAACATGTGTTTAGTACTAGAATACATGTGTGTAGTACTAGAGTTAAGTACATGTGTGTCGTACTAGAGCACATGTGTGTAGTACTAGAGTTAAGTACATGTGTGTAGTACTAGAGGATGTGTGTAGTACTAGAATTAAGTACATGTGTGTAGGACTAGAGTACATGCGTGTTTTACTAGAGTACATGTGTTTAGTACTAGAGTTAATTAAATGTGTGTAGTACTAGAGTACATGTGTGTAGTACTAGAGTTAAGTACATGTGTGTAGTACTAGAGTACATGTGCGTAGTACTAGAGTTAAGTAGATGTGTGTAGTACTAGAGTACAATGTGTGTAGTACTAGAGTTAAGTATATGTGTGTAGTACTAGAGTTAAGTACATGTGTGTAGTACTAGAGTACATGTGCGTAGTACTAGAGTACATTCGTGTAGTACCAGAGTTAAATACATGTGTGTAGTACCAGAGTACATGTGTGTAGTACTAGAGTTAAGTAAATGCGTGTAGTACTAGAGTTATGTACATGTGTGTAGTACTAGAGTTAAGTACATGTGTGTAGTACTAGAGTTAAGTACATGTGTGTTGTACTAGAGTTAAGTACATGTGTGTCGTACTAGATTTAAGTATATGTGTGTAGTACTAGAGTTAAGTACATATGTGTAGTACTACAGTTAAGTACATGTGTGTAGTACTCGAGTACATGTGCGTAGTACTAGAGTTAAGTACATGTGTATAGTACTAGAGTTAAATACATGTGTGTAGTACTAGAGTACATGTGTATAGTACTAGAGTACATGTGTGATGTACTAAAGTTAAGTACATGTGTGTAGTACTAGAATACATGTGTGTAGTACTAGAGTACATGTGTGCAGTACTAGAGTACATGTGTGTAGTACTAGAGTTAAGTACATCTGTGTAGTACTAGAGTACATGTGTGTAGTTCTAGAGGTAAGTCCATGTGTGTAGTACTAGAGTAATTGTGTGTAGTACCAGAGTTAAATACATGTGTGTAGTACTAGAGAACAAGTGTGTAGTACTAGAGCACATGAGTGTAGTGCTAAAGTTAAGTACATGTATGTAGTACTAGAGTACATGTGTGTAGTACTAGAGTTAATTACATCTGTGTAGTACTAAAGTACATGTGTGTAGTACAAGAGTTAAGTATATGTGTGTAGTGCTAGAGTTAAGTACATGTGTGTAGTACTAGAGTAAAGTACATGTGTGTAGTACTAGAGTACATGTGTGTAGTACTAGAGTTAATTACATGTGTGTAGTACTAGAGTTAAGTACATGTGTGTAGTACTAGAGTACATGTGTGTAGTACTAGAGTTAAGTACATGTGTGTAATACTAGAGTTAAGTACATGTGTGTAGTACTAGAGTACATGTGTGTAGTACTAGAGTTAAGTACATGTGTGTAGTAATAGAATTAAGTACATGTGTGTAGTACTCGAGTACATGTGTGTAGTACTTGAGTTAAGTATATGTGTGTAGTACTAGAGTTAAGTACATGTGTGTAGTACTAGTGTTAAGTACATGTGTGTAGTACTAGAGTTAAGTACATGTGTGTAGTACTAGAGTACATGTGTGCAGTACTAGAGTTAAGTACATCTGTGTAGTACTAGAGTACATGTGTGTAGTACTAGAGTACATGTGTGTAGTACTAGAGTTAAGTAAATGTGTCTAGTACTAGAGTACATGTGTGTAGTACTAGAGTTAAGTACATGTGTGTAGTACTAGAGTTCATGTGCGTAGTACTAGAGTAAACTACATGTGTGTACTACTAGAGTAAATGTTTGTAGTACCGGAGTTAAATACATGTGTGTAGTACTAGAGTACATGTGTGTAGTACTAGAGTACATGTGTGAAGTACAAAAGTTAAGTACGTGTGTAGTACTAGAGTACGTGTGTAGTACTAGAGTACATGTGTGTAGCGCTAGAGTTAAGTACATGTGTGTAGTACTAGAGTACATGTGTGTGGTACTATTAATTAGTACATGTGTGTAGTACTAGGGTTAAGTACATGTGTGTAGTACTAGAGAACATGTGTGTAGTAGTAGAGTTAAGTATATTTGTGTAGTACTAGAGTTAAGTACATGTGTGTAGTACTAAAGTTAAGTACATGTGTGTAGTACTAGTGTACATGTGTGTAGTACTAGAGTTAAGTACATGTGTGCAG
Source organism: Odontamblyopus lacepedii (assembly GCA_034769755.1). Classification (NCBI taxonomy): domain Eukaryota; kingdom Metazoa; phylum Chordata; class Actinopteri; order Gobiiformes; family Gobiidae; genus Odontamblyopus; species Odontamblyopus lacepedii. The sequence continues at coordinate 11,490,223 of CM068348.1, read as the reverse complement.
TACTAGAGTTAAGTATATGTCTGTAGTACTAGAGTTAAGTACATATGTGTAGTACTAGAGTTAAGTACATGTGTGTAGTACTAGAGATAAGAACATGTGTTTAGTACTAGAATACATGTGTGTAGTACTAGAGTTAAGTACATGTGTGTCGTACTAGAGTACATGTGTGTAGTACTAGAGTTAAGTACATGTGTGTAGTACTAGAGTACATGTGCGTAGTACTAGAGTTAAGTAGATGTGTGTAGTACTAGAGTACAATGTGTGTAGTACTAGAGTTAAGTATATGTGTGTAGTACTAGAGTTAAGTACATGTGTGTAGTACTAGAGTACATGTGCGTAGTACTAGAGTACATTCGTGTAGTACCAGAGTTAAATACATGTGTGTAGTACCAGAGTACATGTGTGTAGTACTAGAGTTAAGTAAATGTGTGTAGTACTAGAGTTAAGTACATGTGTGTTGTACTAGAGTTAAGTACATGTGTGTAGTACTAGAGTACAATGTGTGTAGTACTAGAGTTAAGTATATGTGTGTAGTACTAGAGTTAAGTACATGTGTGTAGTACTAGAGTACATGTGCGTAGTACTAGAGTACATTCGTGTAGTACCAGAGTTAAATACATGTGTGTAGTACCAGAGTACATGTGTGTAGTACTAGAGTTATGTACATGTGTGTAGTACTAGAGTTAATTACATGTGTGTAGTACTAGAGTTAAGTACATGTGTGTTGTACTAGAGTTAAGTACATGTGTGTCGTACTAGATTTAAGTATATGTGTGTAGTACTAGAGTTAAGTACATATGTGTAGTACTACAGTTAAGTACATGTGTGTAGTACTCGAGTACATGTGCGTAGTACTAGAGTTAAGTACATGTGTATAGTACTAGAGTTAAATACATGTGTGTAGTACTAGAGTACATGTGTATAGTACTAGAGTACATGTGTGATGTACTAAAGTTAAGTACATGTGTGTAGTACTAGAATACATGTGTGTAGTACTAGAGTACATGTGTGCAGTACTAGAGTACATGTGTGTAGTACTAGAGTTAAGTACATCTGTGTAGTACTAGAGTACATGTGTGTAGTTCTAGAGGTAAGTCCATGTGTGTAGTACTAGAGTAATTGTGTGTAGTACCAGAGTTAAATACATGTGTGTAGTACTAGAGAACAAGTGTGTAGTACTAGAGCACATGAGTGTAGTACTAGAGTTAAGTACATGTGTGTAGTACTAGAGTACATGTGTGTAGTACTAGAGTAAATTACTTCTGTGTAGTACTTAAGTAAATGTGTGTCGTACAAGAGTTTAGTATATGTGTGTAGTACTAGAGTTAAGTACATGTGTGTAGTACTAGAGTCAGGTACATGTGTGTAGTACTAGAGTTAAGTACATGTGTGTAGTACTAGAGTACATGTGTGTAGTACTAGAGTTAATTACATGTGTGTAGTACTAGAGTTAAATACATGTGTGTAGTACTAGAGTACATGTGTGTAGTACTAGAGTTAAGTACATGTGTGTAATACTAGAGTTAAGTACATGTGTGTAGTACTAGAGTACATGTGTGTAGTACTAGAGTTAAGTACATGTGTGTAGTAATAGAATTAAGTACATGTGTGTAGTACTCGAGTACATGTGTGTAGTACTTGAGTTATGTACGTGTGTAGTACTAGAGTTAAGTACATGTGTGTAGTACTAGTGTTAAGTACATGTGTGTAGTACTAGAGTTAAGTACATGTGTGTAGTACTAGAGTACATGTGTGCAGTACTAGAGTTAAGTACATCTGTGTAGTACTAGAGTACATGTGTGTAGTACTAGAGTACATGTGTGTAGTACTAGAGTTAAGTAAATGTGTCTAGTACTAGAGTACATGTGTGTAGTACTAGAGTTAAGTACATGTGTGTAGTACTAGAGTTCATGTGCGTAGTACTAGAGTAAACTACATGTGTGTACTACTAGAGTAAATGTTTGTAGTACCGGAGTTAAATACATGTGTGTAGTACTAGAGTACATGTGTGTAGTACTAGAGTACATGTGTGAAGTACAAAAGTTAAGTACGTGTGTAGTACTAGAGTACGTGTGTAGTACTAGAGTACATGTTTGTAGTAGTAGAGTTAAGTACATGTGTGTAGTGCTAGAGTACATGTGTGTAGTACTAGAGTTAAATATGTGTGTAGTACTAGAGTACATGTGTGTAGTACTAGAGTTAAGTACATGTGTGTAGTACTAGAGGACATGTGTGTAGTACTAGAGTTAAGTATATGTGTGTAGTACTAGAGTTAAGTACATGTGTGTAGTACTACAGTTAAGTACATGTGTGTAGTACTACAGTTAAGTACATGTGTGTAATACTCGAGTTAAGTACAACTGTGCAGTACTAGAGTTAAGTATATGTGTGTAGTACTAGAGTTAAGTACATATGTGTAGTGCTAGAGTTAAATACATGTGTGTAGTAAAAGAGTTGAGTACATGTGTGTAGTACTAGAGTTAAGTACATGTGTGTAGTACTAGAGATAAGAACATGTGTTTAGTACTAGAATACATGTGTGTAGTACTAGAGTTAAGTACATGTGTGTCGTACTAGAGCACATGTGTGTAGTACTAGAGTTAAGTACATGTGTGTAGTACTAGAGGATGTGTGTGTAGTACTAGAGTTAAGTACATGTGTGTAGTACTAGAGTACATGTGCGTAGTACAAGAGTAAACTACATGTGTGTACTACTAGAGTAAATGTTTGTAGTACCAGAGTTAAATACATGTGTGTAGTACTAGAGTACATGTGTGTAGTACTAGAGTACATGTGTGAAGTACAAAAGTTAAGTATGTGTGTAGTACTAGAGTACATGTTTGTAGTAGTAGAGTTAAGTACATGTGCGTAGTGCTAGAGTACATGCGTGTAGTACTAGAGTTAAGTACATGTGTGTAGTACTAGAGTACATGTGTGTAGTACTAGAGTACATGTGTGTAGTACTAGAGTTAAGTAAATGTGTGTAGTACTAGAGTTAAGTACATGTGTGTAGTACTAGAGTACATGTGTGCAGTACTAGAGTTAAGTACATCTGTGTAGTACTAGAGTACATGTGTGTAGTACTAGAGTTAAGTAAATGTGTCTAGTACTAGAGTACATGTGTGTAGTACTAGAGTTAAGTACATGTGTGTAGTACTAGAGTACATGTGCGTAGTACTAGAGTAAACTACATGTGTGTACTACTAGAGGAAATGTTTGTAGTACCAGAGTTAAATACATGTGTGTAGTACTAGAGTACATGTGTGTAGTAATAGAGTACATGTGTGAAGTACAAAAGTTAAGTATGTGTGTAGTACTAGAGTACATGTTTATAGTAGTAGAGTTAAGTACATGTGTGTAGTGCTAGAGTACATGTGTGTAGTACTAGAGTTAAATATGTGTGTAGTACTAGAGTACATGTGTGTAGTACTAGAGTTAAGTACATGTGTGTAGTACTAGAGGACATGTGTGTAGTACTAGAGTTAAGTATATGTGTGTAGTACTAGAGTTAAGTACATGTGTGTAGTACTAGAGATAAGTACATGTGTGTCGTACTAGATTTAAGTATATGTGTGTAGTACTAGAGTTAAGTACATATGTGTAGTACTACAGTTAAGTACATGTGTGTAGTACTCGAGTACATGTGCGTAGTACTAGAGTTAAGTACATGTGTATAGTACTAGAGTTAAATACATGTGTGTAGTACTAGAGTACATGTGTATAGTACTAGAGTACATGTGTGATGTACTAAAGTTAAGTACATGTGTGTAGTACTAGAATACATGTGTGTAGTACTAGAGTACATGTGTGCAGTACTAGAGTACATGTGTGTAGTACTAGAGTTAAGTACATCTGTGTAGTACTAGAGTACATGTGTGTAGTTCTAGAGGTAAGTCCATGTGTGTAGTACTAGAGTAATTGTGTGTAGTACCAGAGTTAAATACATGTGTGTAGTACTAGAGAACAAGTGTGTAGTACTAGAGCACATGAGTGTAGTGCTAAAGTTAAGTACATGTATGTAGTACTAGAGTACATGTGTGTAGTACTAGAGTTAATTACATCTGTGTAGTACTAAAGTACATGTGTGTAGTACAAGAGTTAAGTATTTGTGTGTAGTACTAGAGTTAAGTACATGTGTGTAGTACTAGAGTAAAGTACATGTGTGTAGTACTAGAGTACATGTGTGTAGTACTAGAGTTAATTACATTTGTGTAGTACTAGAGTTAAGTACATGTGTGTAGTACTAGAGTACATGTGTGTAGTACTAGAGTTAAGTACATGTGTGTAATACTAGAGTTAAGTACATGTGTGTAGTACTAGAGTACATGTGTGTAGTACTAAGGTTAAGTACATGTGTGTAGTAATAGAATTAAGTACATGTGTGTAGTACTCGAGTACATGTGTGTAGTACTTGAGTTATGTACGTGTGTAGTACTAGAGTTAAGTACATGTGTGTAGTACTAGTGTTAAGTACATGTGTGTAGTACTAGAGTTAAGTACATGTGTGTAGTACTAGAGTACATGTGTGCAGTACTAGAGTTAAGTACATCTGTGTAGTACTAGAGTACATGTGTGTAGTACTAGAGTACATGTGTGTAGTACTAGAGTTAAGTAAATGTGTCTAGTACTAGAGTACATGTGTGTAGTACTAGAGTTAAGTACATGTGTGTAGTACTAGAGTTCATGTGCGTAGTACTAGAGTAAACTACATGTGTGTACTACTAGAGTAAATGTTTGTAGTACCGGAGTTAAATACATGTGTGTAGTACTAGAGTACATGTGTGTAGTACTAGAGTACATGTGTGAGGTACAAAAGTTAAGTACGTGTGTAGTACTAGAGTGCGTGTGTAGTACTAGAGTACATGTTTGTAGTAGTAGAGTTAAGTACATGTGTGTAGTGCTAGAGTACATGTGTGTAGTACTAGAGTTAAATATGTGTGTAGTACTAGAGTACATGTGTGTAGTACTAGAGTTAAGTACATGTGTGTAGTACTAGAGGACATGTGTGTAGTACTAGAGTTAAGTATATGTGTGTAGTACTAGAGTTAAGTACATGTGTGTAGTACTACAGTTAAGTACATGTGTGTAGTACTACAGTTAAGTACATGTGTGTAATACTCGAGTTAAGTACAACTGTGCAGTACTAGAGTTAAGTATATGTGTGTAGTACTAGAGTTAAGTACATATGTGTAGTGCTAGAGTTAAATACATGTGTGTAGTAAAAGAGTTGAGTACATGTGTGTAGTACTAGAGTTAAGTACATGTGTGTAGTACTAGAGATAAGAACATGTGTTTAGTACTAGAATACATGTGTGTAGTACTAGAGTTAAGTACATGTGTGTCGTACTAGAGCACATGTGTGTAGTACTAGAGTTAAGTACATGTGTGTAGTACTAGAGGATGTGTGTGTAGTACTAGAGTTAAGTACATGTGTGTAGTACTAGAGTACATGTGCGTAGTACTAGAGTAAACTACATGTGTGTACTACTAGAGTAAATGTTTGTAGTACCAGAGTTAAATACATGTGTGTAGTACTAGAGTACATGTGTGTAGTACTAGAGTACATGTGTGAAGTACAAAAGTTAAGTATGTGTGTAGTACTAGAGTACATGTTTGTAGTAGTAGAGTTAAGTACATGTGCGTAGTGCTAGAGTACATGCGTGTAGTACTAGAGTTAAGTACATCTGTGTAGTACTAGAGTACATGTGTGTAGTACTAGAGTACATGTGTTTAGTACTAGAGTTAAGTAAATGTGTGTAGTACTAGAGTTAAGTACATGTGTGTAGTACTAGAGTACATGGGTGCAGTACTAGAGTTAAGTACATCTGTGTAGTACTAGAGTACATGTGTGTAGTACTAGAGTTAAGTAAATGTGTCTAGTACTAGAGTACATGTGTGTAGTACTAGAGTTAAGTACATGTGTGTAGTACTAGAGTACATGTGCGTAGTACTAGAGTAAACTACATGTGTGTACTACTAGAGGAAATGTTTGTAGTACCAGAGTTAAATACATGTGTGTAGTACTAGAGTACATGTGTGTAGTAATAGAGTACATGTGTGAAGTACAAAAGTTAAGTATGTGTGTAGTACTAGAGTACATGTTTGTAGTAGTAGAGTTAAGTACATGTGTGTAGTGCTAGAGTACATGTGTGTAGTACTAGAGTTAAATATGTGTGTAGTACTAGAGTACATGTGTGTAGTACTAGAGTTAAGTACATGTGTGTAGTACTAGAGGACATGTGTGTAGTACTAGAGTTAAGTATATGTGTGTAGTACTAGAGTTAAGTACATGTGTGTAGTACTAGAGTTAAGTACATGTGTGTAGTACTACAGTTAAGTACATGTGTGTAATACTCGAGTTAAGTACAACTGTGCAGTACTAGAGTTAAGTATATCTGTGTAGTACTAGAGTACATGTGTGTAGTACTAGAGTTAAGTACATGTGTGTAGTAATAGAATTAAGTACATGTGTGTAGTACTCGAGTACATGTGTGTAGTACTTGAGTTATGTACGTGTGTAGTACTAGAGTTAAGTACATGTGTGTAGTACTAGTGTTAAGTACATGTGTGTAGTACTAGAGTTAAGTACATGTCTGTAGTACTAGAGTACATGTGTGCAGTACTAGAGTTAAGTACATCTGTGTAGTACTAGAGTACATGTGTGTAGTACTAGAGTACATGTGTGTAGTACTAGAGTTAAGTAAATGTGTCTAGTACTAGAGTACATGTGTGTAGTACTAGAGTTAAGTACATGTGTGTAGTACTAGAGTTCATGTGCGTAGTACTAGAGTAAACTACATGTGTGTACTATTAGAGTAAATGTTTGTAGTACCGGAGTTAAATACATGTGTGTAGTACTAGAGTACATGTGTGTAGTACTAGAGTACATGTGTGAAGTACAAAAGTTAAGTACGTGTGTAGTACTAGAGTACGTGTGTAGTACTAGAGTACATGTTTGTAGTAGTAGAGTTAAGTACATGTGTGTAGTGCTAGAGTACATGTGTGTAGTACTAGAGTTAAATATGTGTGTAGTACTAGAGTACATGTGTGTAGTACTAGAGTTAAGTACATGTGTGTAGTACTAGAGGACATGTGTGTAGTACTAGAGTTAAGTATATGTGTGTAGTACTAGAGTTAAGTACATGTGTGTAGTACTACAGTTAAGTACATGTGTGTAGTACTACAGTTAAGTACATGTGTGTAATACTCGAGTTAAGTACAACTGTGCAGTACTAGAGTTAAGTATATGTGTGTAGTACTAGAGTTAAGTACATATGTGTAGTGCTAGAGTTAAATACATGTGTGTAGTAAAGTAGTTGAGTACATGTGTGTAGTACTAGAGTTAAGTACATGTGTGTAGTACTAGAGATAAGAACATGTGTTTAGTACTAGAATACATGTGTGTAGTACTAGAGTTAAGTACATGTGTGTCGTACTAGAGCACATGTGTGTAGTACTAGAGTTAAGTACATGTGTGTAGTACTAGAGGATGTGTGTGTAGTACTAGAGTTAAGTACATGTGTGTAGTACTAGAGTACATGTGCGTAGTACAAGAGTAAACTACATGTGTGTACTACTAGAGTAAATGTTTGTAGTACCAGAGTTAAATACATGTGTGTAGTACTAGAGTACATGTGTGTAGTACTAGAGTACATGTGTGAGTACAAAAGTTAAGTATGTGTGTAGTACTAGAGTACATGTTTGTAGTAGTAGAGTTAAGTACATGTGTGTAGTGCTAGAGTACATCGTGTAGTACTAGAGTTAAGTACATGTGTGTAGTACTAGAGTACATGTGTGTAGTACTAGAGTACATGTGTGTAGTACTAGAGTTAAGTAAATGTGTGTAGTACTAGAGTTAAGTACATGTGTGTAGTACTAGAGTACATGTGTGCAGTACTAGAGTTAAGTACATCTGTGTAGTACTAGAGTACATGTGTGTAGTACTAGAGTTAAGTAAATGTGTCTAGTACTAGAGTACATGTGTGTAGTACTAGAGTTAAGTACATGTGTGTAGTACTAGAGTACATGTGCGTAGTACTAGAGTAAACTACATGTGTGTACTACTAGAGGAAATGTTTGTAGTACCAGAGTTAAATACATGTGTGTAGTACTAGAGTACATGTGTGTAGTAATAGAGTACATGTGTGAAGTACAAAAGTTAAGTATGTGTGTAGTACTAGAGTACATGTTTGTAGTAGTAGAGTTAAGTACATGTGTGTAGTGCTAGAGTACATGTGTGTAGTACTACAGTTAAATACATGTGTGTAGTACTAGAGTACATGTGTGTAGTACTAGAGTTAAGTACATGTGTGTAGTACTAGAGGACATGTGTGTAGTACTAGAGTTAAGTATATGTGTGTAGTACTAGAGTTAAGTACATGTGTGTAGTACTAGAGATAAGTACATGTGTGTCGTACTAGATTTAAGTATATGTGTGTAGTACTAGAGTTAAGTACATATGTGTAGTACTAGAGTTAAGTACATGTGTGTAGTACTAGAGTTAAGTACAAGTGTGTAATACTAGAGTTAAGAACATGTGTAGTACTAGAATACATCTGTGTAGTACTAGGGTACATGTGTGTAGTATTAGAGTACATGTGTGTTGTACTAAAGTTAAGTACATGTGTGTAGTACTAGAATACATGTGTGTAGTTCTATAGTTAAGTACATGTGTGTAGTAGTAGAGTACATGTGTGTAGTACTAGAGTTAAGTATATGTGTGTAGTACTAGAGTACATGTGTGTAGTTCTAGAGGTAAGTCCATGTGTGTAGTACTAGAGTAATTGTGTGTAGTACCAGAGTTAAATACATGTGTGTAGTACTAGAGAACAAGTGTGTAGTACTAGAGCACATGAGTGTAGTGCTAAAGTTAAGTACATGTATGTAGTACTAGAGTACATGTGTGTAGTACTAGAGTTAAGTATATGTGTGTAGTACTAGAGTTAAGTACATGTGTGTAGTACTAGAGTAAAGTACATGTGTGTAGTACTAGAGTACATGTGTGTAGTACTAGAGTTAATTACATTTGTGTAGTACTAGAGTTAAGTACATGTGTGTAGTACTAGAGTACATGTGTGTAGTACTAGAGTTAAGTACATGTGTGTAATACTAGAGTTAAGTACATGTGTGTAGTACTAGAGTACATGTGTGTAGTACTAGAGTTAAGTACATGTGTGTAGTAATAGAATTAAGTACATGTGTGTAGTACTCGAGTACATGTGTGTAGTACTTGAGTTATGTACGTGTGTAGTACTAGAGTTAAGTACATGTGTGTAGTACTAGTGTTAAGTACATGTGTGTAGTACTAGAGTTAAGTACATGTGTGTAGTACTAGAGTTAAGTACATGTGTGTAGTACTAGAGTTAAGTACATCTGTGTAGTACTAGAGTACATGTGTGTAGTACTAGAGTTAAGTACATGTGTGAAGTACTAGAGTTAAGTAAATGTGTGTAGTACTAGAATACATGTGTGTAGTACTACAGTTAAGTATATGTGTGTAGTACTAGAGTTAAGTACATGTGTGTAGTACTAGAGTAAACTACATGTGTGTACTACTAGAGTAAATGTTTGTAGTACGGAGTTAAATACATGTCTTTGGTACTAGAGTACATGTGTGTAGTACTAGAGTACATGTGTGCAGTACGAAAGTTAAGTACATGTGTGTAGTACTAGAGTACGTGTGTAGTACTAGAGTACATGTTTGTAGTAGTAGAGTTAAGTACATGTGTGTAGTGCTAGAGTACATGTGTGTAGTACTAGAGTTAAATATGTGTGTAGTACTAGAGTACATGTGTGTAGTACTAGAGTTAAGTACATGTGTGTAGTACTAGAGGACATGTGTGTAGTACTAGAGTTAAGTATATGTGTGTAGTACTAGAGTTAAGTACATGTGTGTAGTACTACAGTTAAGTACATGTGTGTAGTACTACAGTTAAGTACATGTGTGTAATACTCGAGTTAAGTACAACTGTGCAGTACTAGAGTTAAGTATATGTGTGTAGTACTAGAGTTAAGTACATATGTGTAGTGCTAGAGTTAAATACATGTGTGTAGTAAAAGAGTTGAGTACATGTGTGTAGTACTAGAGTTAAGTACATGTGTGTAGTACTAGAGATAAGAACATGTGTTTAGTACTAGAATACATGTGTGTAGTACTAGAGTTAAGTACATGTGTGTAGTACTAGAGCACATGTGTGTAGTACTAGAGTTAAGTACATGTGTGTAGTACTAGAGGATGTGTGTGTAGTACTAGAGTTAAGTACATGTGTGTAGTACTAGAGTACATGTGTGTAGTACTAGAGTTAAGTACATGTGTGTAGTACTAGAGTAAATGTTTGTAGTACCAGAGTTAAATACATGTGTGTAGTACTAGAGTACATGTGTGTAGTACTAGAGTACATGTGTGAAGTACAAAGTTAAGTACATGTGTGTAGTGCTAGAGTACATGTGTGTAGTACTAGAGTTAAATACATGTGCGTAGTGCTAGAGTACATGTGTGTCGTACTAGAGTTAAATACATGTTTGTAGCACTAGAGTACATGTGTGTAGTACTAGAGTACATGTGTGTAGTACTAGAGTTAAGTAAATGTGTGTAGTACTAGAGTTAAGTACATGTGTGTAGTACTAGAGTACATGTGTGCAGTACTAGAGTTAAGTACATCTGTGTAGTACTAGAGTACATGTGTGTAGTACTAGAGTTAAGTAAATGTGTCTAGTACTAGAGTACATGTGTGTAGTACTAGAGTTAAGTACCTGTGTGTAGTAATTAGAGTTAATACATGTGCGTAGTACTAGAGTAAACTACATGTGTGTACTACTAGAGTAAATGTTTGTAGTACCAGAGTTAAATACATGTGTGTAGTACTAGAGTTAAGTACATATGTGTAGTGCTAGAATTAAGTACATGTGTGAAGTACAAAAGTTAAGTATGTGTGTAGTACTAGAGTACATGTTTGTAGTAGTAGAGTTAAGTACATGTGTGTAGTGCTAGAGTACATGTGTGTAGTACTAGAGTTAAATATGTGTGTAGTACTAGAGTACATGTGTGTAGTACTAGAGTTAAGTACATGTGTGTAGTACTAGAGGACATGTGTGTAGTACTAGAGTTAAGTATATGTGTGTAGTACTAGAGTTAAGTACATGTGTGTAGTACTAGAGTTAAGTACATGTGTGTAGTACTACAGTTAAGTACATGTGTGTAATACTCGAGTTAAGTACAACTGTGCAGTACTAGAGTTAAGTATATCTGTGTAGTACTAGAGTACATGTGTGTAGTACTAGAGTTAAGTACATGTGTGTAGTAATAGAATTAAGTACATGTGTGTAGTACTCGAGTACATGTGTGTAATACTAGAGTAATTGTGTGTAGTAGCAGACTTAAATACATGTGTGTAGTACTAGAGAACATGTGTGTAGTACTAGAGTTAAGTAAGTGTCTGTAGTACTAGAGTACATGTGTGCAGTACTTGAGGTAAGTACAACTGTGTAGTACTAGAGTACATGTGTGTAATACTAGAGTACATGTGTGTAGTACTAGAGTTAAGTAAATGTGTGTAGTACTAGAGTACATGTGTGTAGTACTAGAGTTAAGTAAATGTGTGTAGTACTAGAGTACATGTGCGTAGTACTAGAGTTAAGTACCTGTGTGTACTAGTCGAGTAAAGGTTTGTCGTACTAAAGTTAAATACATGTGTGTAGTACTAGAGTACATGTGTGTAGTACTAGAGCACATGTGTGTACTACTAAAGTTAAATACATGTGTGTAGTACTAGAGTACATGTGTGTAGTACTAGAGTACATGTTTGTAGTAGTAGAGTTAAGTACATGTGTGTAGTGCTAGAGTACATGTGTGTAGTACTAGAGTTAAATATGTGTGTAGTACTAGAGTACATGTGTGTAGTACTAGAGTTAAGTACATGTGTGTAGTACTAGAGGACATGTGTGTAGTACTAGGGTTAAGTATATGTGTGTAGTACTAGAGTTAAGTACATGTGTGTAGTACTACAGTTAAGTACATGTGTGTAGTACTACAGTTAAGTACATGTGTGTAATACTAGAGTTAAGTACAACTGTGCAGTACTAGAGTTAAGTACATGTGTGTAGTACTAGAGTTTAGTAAATATGTGTAGTGCTAGAGTTAAATACATGTGTGTAGTAATAGAGTTGAGTACATGTGTGTAGTACTAGAGTTAAGTACATGTGTGTAGTACTAGAGTTAAGATCATTTGTTTATTACTAGATTACATGTGTGTAGTACTAGAGTTAACTACTTGTGTGAAGTACTAGAGTTAGATACATGTGTGTAGTACTAGAGTTAAGTAAATGTGTGTAGTACTAGAGTACATGTGTGTGTAGGACTAGAGTTAAGTACATGTGTGTAGTACTAGAGTACATGTGCGTAGTACTAGAGTTAAGTACATGTGTGTAGTACTAGAGTACATGTTTGTAGTACCCGATTTAAATAAAGGTGTGAAGTACTAGAGTACATGTGTGTAGTACTAGATTTAAGTACATGTGTGAAGTACTCGAGTTAAGTATGTTTGTGTAGTACTAGAGTACATGTTTGTAGTACTAGAGTTAAGTACATGTGTGTAGTACTAGAGTACATGTGTGTAGTACTAGAGTTAAGTACATGTGTGTAGTACTAGAGTTAAGTACATGTGTGTAGTACTAGAGTACATGTGTGTAGTACTAGAGTTAAGTACATGTGTGTAGTACTAGAGTACATGTGTGTAGTACTAGAGTTAAGTAAATGTGTGTAGTACTAGAGTACATGTGTGTAGTACTAGAGTTAAGTACATGTGTGTAGTACTAGAGTACATGTGCGTAGTACTAGAGTTAAGTACATGTGTGTATTACTAGAGTACATGTTTGTAGTACTAGAGTTAAGTACATGTGTGTAGTACTAGAGTTAAGTACATGTGTGTAGTACTAGAGTTTAGTACATGTGTGTAGTACTAGAGTTAAGTACATGTGTGTAGTACTAGAGTACATGTGTGTAGTACTAGACTATATGTGTGTAGTACTAGAGTTCATGTGTGTAGTACCAGAGTCAAATACATGTGTGTAGTACTAGAGTACATGTGTGTAGTACTAGAGTTAAGTATATGTGTGTAGTACTAGAGTTAAGTACATCTGTGTAGTACTAGAGTTAAGTGCATGTGTGTAGAACTAGAGTTAAGTACATGTGTGTAGTACTAGAGTTAAGTACATATGTGTAGTACTAGAGTTAAGTACATGTACTGTAGTAACTAGAGTTAAGTACATGTGTAGTACTGAGTTACATGTACACAACTGTGCAGTACTAGAGTTAAGTACATGTGTGTAGTACTAGAGTACATGTGTGTAGTACTAGAGTTAAGTACATGTGTGTAGTACTAGAGTTAAGTACATGTGTGTAGTACTAGAGTTAAGTATATGTGTGTAGTACTAGAGTTAAGTACATCTGTGTAGTACTAAAGTTAAGTGCATGTGTGTAGAACTAGAGTTAAGTACATGTGTGTAGTACTAGAGTTAAGTACCTGTGTGTAGTACTAGAGTTAAGTACATGTGTGTAGTACTAGAGTTAAGTACATATGTGTAGTGCTAGAGTTAAGTACATGTGTGTAGTACTAGAGTTAAGTACATGTGTGTAGTACTAGAGTTAAGTACATGTGTGTAGTACTAGAGTACATGTGTGTAGTACTAGAGTTAAGTACATGTGTGTAGTACTAGAGTTAAGTACATGTGTGTAGTACTAGAGTTAAGTACATGTGTGTAGTGCTAGAGTTAAGTACATGTGTGTAGTACTAGAGTTAAGTACATGTGTGTAGTACTAGAGTTAAGTATATGTGTGTAGTACTAGAGTTAGTACATGTGTGTAGTACTAGAGTTAAGTACATCTGTGTAGTACTAGAGTTAAGTACATGTGTGTAGTACTAGAGTTAAGTATATGTGTGTAGTACTAGAGTTAAGTACATGTGTGTAGTACTAGAGTTAAGTACATGTGTGTAGTACTAGAGTTAAGTACATGTGTGTAGTGCTAGAGTTAAGTACATGTGTGTAGTACTAGAGTACATGTGTGTAGTACTAGAGTTAAGTACATGTGTGTAGTACTAGAGTTAAGTACATGTGTGTAGTACTAGAGTTAAGTACATGTGTGTAGTACTAGAGTACATGTGTGTAGTACTAGAGTTAAGTACATGTGTGTAGTACTAGAGTTAAGTACATGTGTGTAGTACTAGAGTTAAGTACATGTGTGTAGTACTAGAGTTAAGTACATGTGTGTAGTACTAGAGTTAAGTACATGTGTGTAGTACTAGAGTACATGTGTGTAGTACTAGAGTTAAGTACATGTGTGTAGTACTAGAGTACATGTGTGTAGTACTAGAGTTAAGTACATGTGTGTAGTACTAGAATTAAGTACATGTGTGTAGTACTAGAGTACATGTGTGTAGTACTAGAGTTAAGTATGTGTGTAGTACTAGAGTTAAATACATGTGTGTAGTACTAGAGTTAAGTACATGTGTGTAATACTAGAGTTAAGTACATGTGTGTAGTACTAGAGTTAAGTACATGTGTGCAGTACTAGAGTTAAGTACATGTGTGTAGTACTAGAGTACATGTGTGTAGTACTAGAGATAAGTAAATGGTTGTATTACTAGAGTTAAGTACAAGAGTGTAGTACTAGAGTTAAGTACATGTCTGTAGTACTAGAGTACATGTGTGTAGTACTAGAGTTAAGTACATGTGTGTAGTACTAGAGTAAGTACATGTGTGTAGTACTAGAGTTAAGTACATGTGTGTAGTACTAGAGTTAAGTACATGTGTGTAGTACTAGAGTTAAGTACATGTGTGTAGTACTAGAGTTAAGTACATGTGTGTAGTACTAGAGTACATGTGTGTAGTACTAGAGTTAAGTATGTGTGTAGTACTAGAGTACATGTGTGTAGTACTAGAGTTAAGTACATGTGTGTAGTACTAGAGTTAAGTACATGTGTGTAGTACTAGAGTTAAGTACATGTGTGTAGTACTAGAGTTAAGTACATGTGTGTAGTACTAGAGTTAAGTACATGTGTGTAGTACTAGAGTTAAGTACATGTGTGTAGTACTAGAGTTAAGTACATGTGTGTAGTACTAGAGTACATGTGTGTAGTACTAGAGTTAAGTACATGTGTGTAGTACTAGAGTTAAGTACATGTGTGTAATACTAGAGTTAAGTACAACTGGGCAGTACTAGAGTTAAGTCCATGTGTGTAGTACCAGAGTTAATTACATGGGTGTAGTACTAGAGTTAAGTACATGTGTGTAATACTAGAGTTAAGTACATGTGTGTAGTAGTAGAGTTAAGTACATGTGTGTAGTACTAGAGTTAAGTACATCTGTGTAGTACTCGAGTTAAGTATATGTGTGTAGTACTAGAGTTAAGTACATGTGTGTAGTACTAGAGTTAAGTACATGTCTGTAGTACTAGAGTACATGTGTGTAGTACTAGAGTTAAGTACATGTGTGTAGTACTAGAGTTAAGTACATGTGAGTAGTAGGAGGGTTAAGTACATCTGTGCAGTACTAGAGTTAAGTACATGTGTGTAATACTAGAGTTAAGTACATGTGTGTAGTAGTAGAGTTAAGTACATGTGTGTAGTACTAGAGTACATGTGTGTAGTACTAGAATTAAATACATGTGTGTAGTACTAGAGTTAAGTACATGTGTGTTGTACTAGAGTTATATACATGTGTGTAGTACTAGAGTTAAGTACATGTGTGTAGTACTAGAGTTAAGTACATGTGTGAAGTAATAGAGTTAAGTACATGTGTGTAGTAATAGAGTTAAGTACATGTTTGTATAAATAGAGTTAAGTACATGTGTGTAGTACTAGAGTTAAGTAAATGTGTGTAGTTCTAGATTTAAGTACATGTGTGTAGTACTAGAGTTAAGTACATGTGTGTAGTACTAGAGTAAAGTACATGTGTGTAGTACTAGAGTTAAGTACATGTGTGTAGTACTAGAGTGAAGTACATGTGTGTAGTACTAGAGTTAAGTACATGTGTGTAGTACTAGAGTTAAGTACATGTGTGTAGTACTAGAGTTAAGTACATGTATATAGTACTAGAGTTCAGTACATGTGTGTAGTACTAGAGTTAAGTACATGTGTGTAGTACTAGAGTTATACATGTGTGTAGTACTAGAGTTAAGTACATGTGTGTAGTACTAGAGTTAAGTACATCTGTGTAGTACTAGAGTTAAGTACATGTGTGTAGTACTAGAGTTAAGTACATGTGTGTAGTACTAGAGTACATGTGTGGAGTACTAGAGTTAAGTACATCTGTGTGTAAGTACATGTGTGTACTAGTACATGTGTGTGTAGTACTAGAGTTAAGTACATGTGTGTAGTACTAGAGTTAAGTACATGTGTGTAGTACTAGAGTTAAGTACATGTGTGTAGTAGCCGAGTTTAGTACATTTGTGTAGTACTAGAGTTAAGGACATGTGTGTACTACTAGAGTTAAGTACATGTGTGTAGTACTAGAGTTAAGTACATGTGTGTAGTACTAGAGTTAAGTACATGTGTGTAGTACTAGAGTTAAGTACATGTGTGTAGTACTAAAGTTAAGTACATGTGTGTAGTACTAGAGTTAAGTACATGTGTGTAGTACTAGAGTACATGTGTGTAGTACTAGAGTTAAGTACATGTGTGTAGTACTAGAGTTAAGTACATGTGTGTAGTACTAGAGTTAAGTACATGTGTGTGTAGTACTAGAGTTAAGTACATGTGTGTAGTACTAGAGTTAAGTACATGTGTGTAGTACTAGAGGACATGTGTGTAGTACTAGAGTTAAGTATATGTGTGTAGTACTAGAGTTAAGTACATGTGTGTAGTACTAGAGTTAAGTACATGTGTGTAGTACTAGAGTTAAGTACATGTGTGTAATACTAGAGTTAAGTACAACTGTGCAGTACTAGAGTTAAGTATATGTGTGTAGTACTAGAGTTAAGTACATGTGTGTAGTACTAGAGTTAAGTACATGTGTGTAGTACTAGAGTTAAGTACATGTGTGTAGTACTAGAGTTAAGTACATGTGTGTAGTACTAGAGTTAAGGACATGTGTTTAGTACTAGAGTTAAGTACATGTGTGTAGTACTAGAGTTAAGTACATCTGTGCAGTACTAGAGTTAAGTACATGTGTGTAGTACTAGAGTTAAGTACATGTGTGTAGTACTAGAGGATATGTGTGTAGTACTAGAGTTAAGTACATGTGAGTAGTACTAGAGTTAAGTACATGTGTGTAGTACTAGAGTACATGTGTGTAGTACTAGAGTTAAGTACATGTGTGTAGTACTAGAGTTAAGTACATGTGTGTAGTACTAGAGTTAAGTACATGTGTGTAGTACTAGAGTTAAGTACATGTGTGTAGTACTAGAGTTAAGTACATGTGTGTAGTAATAGTGTTAAGTATATGTGTGTAGTACTAGAGTTAAGTACATGTGTAGTACTAGAGTTAAGTACATGTGTAGTACTAGAGTTAAGTATATGTGTGTGGTACTAGAGTTAAGTACATGTGTGTAGTACTAGAGTTAAGTACATGTGTGTAGTACTAGAGTTAAGTACATGTGTGTAGTACTAGAGTTAAGTACAGTTGTGTAATACTAGAGTTAAGTACATGTGTGTAGTACTAGAGTTAAGTACATGTGTGTAGTAGGAGAGTTAAGTATATCTGTGCAGTACTAGAGTTAAGTACATGTGTATAATACTAGAGTTAAGTACAACTGTGCAGTACTAGAGTTAAGTACATGTGTGTAGTACTGGAGTACATGTGTGTAGTACTAGAGTTAAGTACATGTGCGTAGTACTAGAGTATATGTGTGTAGTACTAGCGTTAAATACATGTGTGTAGTACTAGACTACATGTGTGTAGTACTAGAGTTAAATACGTGAGTAGAACAAGAGATAAGAACATTTGTGTAATACTATAGATAAGTACAGGTGTGTACTACTTGAGTTAAGTGCATGTGTGTAGTACTAGAGTTAAGTACATGTGTGTAATACTAGAGTTAAGTACATGTGTGTAGTACTAGAGTTAAGTACATGTGTGTAGTACTAGAGTTAAGTACATGTGTGTAATACTAGAGTTAAGTACATGTGTGTAGTACTAGAGTTAAGTACATGTGTGTAGTACTAGAGTTAAGTACATGTGTATAGAACTAGAGTACATGTGTGTAGTACTAGAGTTAAGTACATGTGTGTAGTACTAGAGTTAAGTACATGTGTGTAGTACTAGAATACATGTGTGTAGTACTAGAGTTAAGTACATGTGTGTAGTACTAGAGTTAAGTACATGTGTGTAGTACTAGAGTTAAGTACATGTGTGTAGTACTAGAGTACATGTGTGTAGTACTAGAGTTAAGTACATGTGTGTAGTACTAGAGTTAAGTACATGTGTGTAGTACTAGAGTACATGTGTGTAGTACTAGAGTTAAGTACATGGGTGTAGTACTAGGGTTAAGTACATGTGTGTAGTACTAGAGTTAAGTACATGTGTGTAATTCTAGAATTAAGTACAACTGTGCAGTACTAGAGTTAAGTACATGAGTGTAGTACTAGATTTTAAGTACATGTGTGTAGTACTAGAATTAAGTACATGTGTGTAGTACTAGAGTTCAGTACATGTCTGTAGTTCTAGAATACATGTGTGTAGTACTTGAGTTAAGTACATGTATGTAATACTAGATTTAAGCACATCTGTGTCGTACTCGAGTTAAGTACATGTGTGTAGTACTACAGTTAAGTACATGTGTGTAGTACTAGAGTTAAGTACATGTGTGTAGTACTAGAGTTAAGTACATGTGTGTAGTACTAGAGTACATGTGTGTAGTACTAGAGTTAAGTACATGTGTGTAGTACTAGAATTAAGTACATGTGTGTAGTACTAGAGTACATGTGTGTAGTACTAGAGTTAAGTACGTGTGTAGTACTAGAGTTAAGTACATGTGTGTAGTACTAGAGTTAAGTACATGTGTGTAGTACTAGAGTTAAGTACATGTGTGTAGTACTAGAGTTAAGTACATGTGTGTAGTACTAGAGTTAAGTACATGTGTGTAGTAATAGAGTTAAGTACATGTGTGTAGTACTAGAGTACATGTGTGTAGTACTAGAGTTAAGTACATGTGTCTAGTACTAGAGTACATGTGTGTAGTACTAGAGTTAAGTACATGTGTGTAGTACTAGAGTTAAGTACATGTGTGTAGTACAATTGTTAAGTACATGTGTGTAGTACTAGAGTGTACATGAATGTAGTACTAGAGTTAAGTACATGTGTGTAGTACTAGAGTTAAGTACATGTGTGTAGTACTGGAAATTAAGCATTACAGTGTATGTGTGTAATACTAGAGTTAAGTACATGTGTGTAGTACTAGAGTTAAGTACATGTGTGATTGTAGTACTAGAGTTAAGTACATGTGTAGTACTAGAGTTAAGTACATGTGTGTAGTACTAGAGTTAAGTACATGTGTGTAGTACTAGAGTTAAGTACATGTGTGTTGTACTAGAGTACATGTGTGTAGTACTAGAGTTAAGTACCTGTGTGTAGTACTAGAGTACATGTGTGTGGTACTAGAGTTAAGTACATGTGTGTAGTACTAGAGTTAAGTACATGTGTGTAGTACTACAGTTAAGTACATGTGTGTAGTACTAGAGTTAAGTACATGTGTGTAATCCTAGAGTTAAGTACAACTGTGCAGTACTAGAGTTATATACATGTGTGTAGTACTAGAGTTAAGTACATGTGTGTAGTACTACAGTTAAGTACATGTGTGTAGTACTAGAGTTAAGTACATGTGTGTAGTACTAGAGTTAAGTACATGTGTGTAGTACTAGAGTTAAGTACATGTGTGTAGTACTAGAGTTAAGTACATGTGTGTAGTACTGGAGTACATGTGTGTAGTACTAGAGTTAAGTACATGTGTGTAGTACTAGAGGATATGTGTGTAGTACTAGAATTAAGTACATGTGTGTAGTACTAGAGTTAAGTAAATATGTGTAGTACTAGAGTTAAGTACATGTGTGTAGTAGGAGAGTTAAGTACATCTGTGCAGTACTAGAGTTAATTACATGTGTGTAGTACTAGAGTTAAGTACATGTGTGTAGTACTAGAGTTAAGTACATGTGTGCAGTACGAGAGTTAAGTACATGTGTGTAGTACTAGAGTACATGTGTGTAGTACTAGAGTTAAGTACATGTGTGTAGTACTAGAGTTAAGTACATGTGTGTAGTACTAGAGTTAAGTACATCTCTGTAGTACTAGAGTACATGTGTGTAGTACTAGAGTTAAGTACATGTGTGCAGTACTAGAGTTAAGTACATCTGTGTAGAACTAGAGTTAAGTACATGTGTCTAATACTAGAGTTAAGTACATGTGTGCAGTACTAGAGTTAAGTACATCTGTGTAGTACTAGAGAACATGTGTGTAGTACTAGAGTTAAGTACATGTGTGTAGTACTAGAGAACATGTGTGTAGTACTAGAGTTAAGTACATGTGTGTAGTACTAGAGTACATGTGTGTAGTACTAGAGTAAAGTACATGTGTGTAGTACTAGAGGAAATGTTTGTAGTAACAGAGTTAAATACATTTTTGTAGTACTAGAGTACATGTGTGTAGTAATAAGTACATGTGTGAAGTACAAAAGTTAAGTATGTTTGTGTAGTACTAGAGTACATGTTTGTAGTACTAGAGTTAAGTACATGTGTGTAGTACTAGAGTACATGTGTGTAGTACTAGAGTTAAGTACATGTGTGTAGTACTAGAGTTAAGTACATGTGTGTAGTACTAGAGTTAAGTACATGTGTGTAGTACTAGAGTACATGTGTGTAGTACTAGAGTTAAGTACATGTGTGTAGTACTAGAGTTAAGTACATGTGTGTAGTACTAGAGTTAAGTACATGTGTGTAGTACTACAGTTAAGTACATGTGTGTAGTACTAGAGTTAAGTACATGTGTGTAGTACTAGAGTACATGTGTGTAGTACTAGAGTTAAGTACATGTGTGTAGTACTAGAGTTAAGTACATGTGTGTAGTACTAGAGTTAAGTACATGTGTGTAGTACTAGAGTTAAGTACATGTGTGTAGTACTAGAGTTATGTACATCTGTGTAGTACTAGAGTACATTTGTGTAGTACTAGAGTTATGTATATGTGTGCAGTACTAGAGTTAAGTACATGTGTGTAGTACTAGAGTACATGTGTGCAGTACTAGAGTTAAGTACATTTGTGTAGTACTAAGGTTAATTACATGTGTGTAGTACTAGAGCACATGTGTGTATTACTAGAGTTAAGTACATGTGTGCAGTACTAGAGTTAAGTACATGTGTGTAGTACTCGAGTTAAGTAAATGTGTGAAGTACTAGAGTACATGTGTGTAGTACTAGAATAAACTACATGTGTGTACTATTAGAGTTAAGTACATGTTTGTAGTACTAGGAGTTAAATACATGTGTGTAGTGCTAGAGTTAAGTACATGTGTGTAGTACTAGAGTTAAGTACATGTGTGAAGTACAAAAGTTAAATACGTGTGTAGTACTAGAGTTAAGTACATGTGTGTAGTACTAGAGTTAAGTACATGTTTGTAGTAGTAGAGTTAAGTACATCTGTGCAGTGCTAGAGTTAAGTACATGTGTGTAGTACTAGAGTTAAGTATATATGTGTGTAGTACTAGAGTTAAGTACATGTGTGTAATACTAGAGTTAAGTAGTACATGTGTGTAGTACTAGAGTACATGTGTGTAGTACTAGAGTTAAATATGTGTGTAGTACTAGAGTTAAGTACATGTGTGTAGTACTAGAGTTAAGTACATGTGTGTACTACTACAGTTAAGTACATGTGTGTAATACTCGAGTTAAGTACAACTGTGCAGTACTAGATTTAAGTATATGTGTGTAGTACTAGAGTTAAGTACATATGTGTAGTGCTAGAGTTAAGTACATGTGTGTAGTACTAGAGTTAAGTACATGCGTGTAGAACTAGAGTTAAGTACATGTGTGTAGTACTAGAGATAAGAACATGTGTGTACTACTAGAGCACATGTGTGTAGTACTAAAGTTAAGCACATGTGTGTAGTGCTAGAGTACATGTGTGTAGTACTAGAGTACATGTGTGTAGTACTAGAGTTAAGTACATGTGTGTAGTACTAGAGTTAAGTACATGTGTGTAGTACTAGAGTTAAGTACATGTGTGTAGTACTAGAGTAAAATACATGTGTGTACTACTAGAGTAAATGTTTGTAGTACCAGAGTTAAATACATGTGTGTAGTACTAGAGTACATGTGTGAAGTACTAGACTTAAGTACATGTGAAGTACAAAAGTTAAGTATGTGTGTAGTACTAGAGTACATGTTTGTAGTAGTAGAGTTAAGTAGATGTGTGTAGTACTAGAGTACATGTGTGTAGTACTAGAGTTAAGTACATGTGTGTAGTACTAGAGTACATGTGTGTAGTACTAGAGTTAAGTACATGTGTGTAGTACTAGAGTTAAGTACATGTGTGTAGTACTAGAGTTAAGTACATGTGTGTAGTACTAGAGTACATGTGTGCAGTACTAGAGTTAAGTACATCTGTGTAGTACTAGAGTACATGTGTGTAGTACTAGAGTTAAGTAAATGTGTCTAGTACTAGAGTACATGTGTGTAGTACTAGAGTTAAGTACATGTGTGTAGTACTAGAGTACATGTGCGTAGTACTAGAGTAAACTACATGTGTGTACTACTAGAGGAAATGTTTGTAGTACCAGAGTTAAATACATGTGTGTAGTACTAGAGTACATGTGTGTAGTAATAGAGTACATGTGTGAAGTACAAAGTTAAGTATGTGTGTAGTACTAGAGTACATGTTTTTAGTAGTAGAGTTAAGTTCTTGTGTTTAGTGATAGAGTACATGTGTGTAGTACTAGAGTTATATATGTGTGTAGTACTAGAGTTAAGTACATGTGTGTAGTACTAGAGTTAAGTACATGTGTGTAGTACTAGAGGACATGTGTGTAGTACTAGAGTTAAGTATATGTGTGTAGTACTAGAGTTAAGTACATGTGTGTAGTACTAGAGTTAAGTACATGTGTGTAGTACTAGAGTACATGTGTGTAGTACTAGAGTTAAGTACGTAGGTGTAGTACTAGAGTTAAGTACATGTGTGTAGTACTAGAGTTAAGTACATGTGCGTAGTACTAGAGTTAAGTACATTTGTGTAATACTAGAGTTAAATACATGTGTGTAGTACTAGAGTTAAGTACATGTCTGTAGTTCTAGAGTTAAGTACATGTGTGTAGTACTAAAGTTAAGTACATGTGTGTAGTACTAGAATACATGTGTGTAGTACTAGAGTACATGTGTGCAGTACTAGAGTACATGTGTGTAGTACTAGAGTTAAGTACATCTGTGTAGTACTAGAGTACATGTGTGTAGTTCTAGAGGTAAGTCCATGTGTGTAGTACTAGAGTAATTGTGTGTAGTACCAGAGTTAAATACATGTGTGTAGTACTAGAGAACAAGTGTGTAGTACTAGAGCACATGAGTGTAGTGCTAAAGTTAAGTACATGTATGTAGTACTAGAGTACATGTGTGTAGTACTAGAGTTAAGTATATGTGTGTAGTACTAGAGTTAAGTACATGTGTGTAGTACTAGAGTAAAGTACATGTGTGTAGTACTAGAGTTAAGTACATGTGTGTAGTACTAGAGTTAATTACATTTGTGTAGTACTAGAGTTAAGTACATGTGTGTAGTACTAGAGTACATGTGTGTAGTACTAGAGTTAAGTACATGTGTGTAATACTAGAGTTAAGTACATGTGTGTAGTACTAGAGTACATGTGTGTAGTACTAGAGTTAAGTACATGTGTGTAGTAATAGAATTAAGTACATGTGTGTAGTACTCGAGTACATGTGTGTAGTACTTGAGTTATGTACGTGTGTAGTACTAGAGTTAAGAAGTACATGTGTGTAGTACTAGTGTTAAGTACATGTGTGTAGTACTAGAGTTAAGTACATGTGTGTAGTACTAGAGTACATGTGTGCAGTACTAGAGTTAAGTACATCTGTGTAGTACTAGAGTACATGTGTGTAGTACTAGAGTACATGTGTGTAGTACTAGAGTTAAGTAAATGTGTCTAGTACTAGAGTACATGTGTGTAGTACTAGAGTTAAGTACATGTGTGTAGTACTAGAGTTCATGTGCGTAGTACTAGAGTAAACTACATGTGTGTACTACTAGAGTAAATGTTTGTAGTACTAGAGTTAAATACATGTGTGTAGTACTAGAGTTAAGTACATGTGTGTAGTACTAGAGTTAAGTACATGTGTGAAGTACAAGAGTACATGTGTGTAGTACTAGAGTTAAGTACATGTGTGTAGTACTAGAGTACATGTTTATAGTAGTAGAGTTAAGTACATGTGTGTAGTGCTAGAGTACATGTGTGTAGTACTAGAGTTAAATATGTGTGTAGTACTATAGTTAAGTACATGTGTGTAGTACTAGAGTTAAGTACATGTGTGTAGTACTAGAGGACATGTGTGTAGTACTAGAGTTAAGTATATGTGTGTAGTACTAGAGTTAAGTACATGTGTGTAGTACTACAGTTAAGTACATGTGTGTAGTACTACAGTTAAGTACATGTGTGTAATACTCGAGTTAAGTACAACTGTGCAGTACTAGAGTTAAGTATATGTGTGTAGTACTAGAGTTAAGTACATATGTGTAGTGCTAGAGTTAAATACATGTGTGTAGTAAAAGAGTTGAGTACATGTGTGTAGTACTAGAGTTAAGTACATGTGTGTAGTACTAGAGATAAGAACATGTGTGTAGTACTAGAGTTAAGTACATGTGTGTAGTACTAGAGTTAAGTACATGTGTGTCGTACTAGAGCACATGTGTGTAGTACTAGAGTTAAGTACATGTGTGTAGTACTAGAGGATGTGTGTGTAGTACTAGAGTTAAGTACATGTGTGTAGTACTAGAGTACATGTGCGTAGTACTAGAGTACATGTGTGAAGTACAAAAGTTAAGTATGTGTGTAGTACTAGAGTACATGTGTGTAGTACTAGAGTTAAGTACATGTGTGTAGTACTAGAGTACATGTGTGTAGTACTAGAGTTAAGTACATCTGTGTAGTACTAGAGTTAAGTACATGTGTGTAGTACTAGAGTACATGTGTGTAGTACTAGAGTTAAGTACATGTGTGTAGTACTAGAGTTAAGTACATGTGTGTAGTACTAGAGTACATGGGTGCAGTACTAGAGTTAAGTACATCTGTGTAGTACTAGAGTACATGTGTGTAGTACTAGAGTTAAGTAAATGTGTCTAGTACTAGAGTACATGTGTGTAGTACTAGAGTTAAGTACATGTGTGTAGTACTAGAGTACATGTGCGTAGTACTAGAGTAAACTACATGTGTGTACTACTAGAGGAAATGTTTGTAGTACCAGAGTTAAATACATGTGTGTAGTACTAGAGTACATGTGTGTAGTAATAGAGTACATGTGTGAAGTACAAAAGTTAAGTATGTGTGTAGTACTAGAGTACATGTTTGTAGTAGTAGAGTTAAGTACATGTGTGTAGTGCTAGAGTACATGTGTGTAGTACTAGAGTTAAATATGTGTGTAGTACTAGAGTACATGTGTGTAGTACTAGAGTTAAGTACATGTGTGTAGTACTAGAGGACATGTGTGTAGTACTAGAGTTAAGTATATGTGTGTAGTACTAGAGTTAAGTACATGTGTGTAGTACTAGAGTTAAGTACATGTGTGTAGTACTACAGTTAAGTACATGTGTGTAATACTAGAGTTAAGTACAACTGTGCAGTACTAGAGTTAAGTACATGTGTGTAGTACTAGAGTACATGTGTGTAGTACTAGAGTTAAGTACATGTGTGTAGTAATAGAGTTAAGTACATGTGTGTAGTACTAGAGTACATGTGTGTAGTACTTGAGTTATGTACATGTGTGTAGTACTAGAGTTAAGTACATGTGTGTAGTACTAGAGTTAAGTACATGTGTGTAGTACTAGAGTTAAGTACATGTGTGTAGTACTAGAGTACATGTGTGTAGTACTAGAGTTAAGTACATGTGTGTAGTACTAGAGTTAAGTACATGTGTGTAGTACTAGAGTTAAGTACATGTGTGTAGTACTAGAGTTAAGTAAATGTGTTTAGTACTAGAGTTAAGTACATGTGTGTAGTACTCGAGTTAAGTAAATGTGTGAAGTACTAGAGTACATGTGTGTAGTACTAGACTTTACACTTGTGTAGTACTAGAGTACATGTGTTGTACTAAAGTTAAGTACATGTGTGTAGTACTAGAGTACATGTGTGTAGTACTAGAGTACATGTGTGAAGTACAAAGTTAAATCGTGTGTAGTACTAGAGTCGTGTGTAGTACTAGAGTACATGTTTGTAGTAGTAGAGTTAAGTACATGTGTGTAGTGCTAGAGTACATGTGTGTTGTACTAGAGTTAAATACATGTGTGTAGTACTAGAGTACATGTGTGTAGTACTAGAGTTAAGTACATGTGTGTAGTACTAGAGGACATGTGTGTAGTACTAGGGTTAAGTATATGTGTGTAGTACTAGAGTTAAGTACATGTGTGTAGTACTACAGTTAAGTACATGTGTGTAGTACTACAGTTAAGTACATGTGTGTAATACTCGAGTTAAGTACAACTGTGCAGTACTAGAGTTAAGTATATGTGTGTAGTACTAGAGTTAAGTACATATGTGTAGTGCTAGAGTTAAATACATGTGTGTAGTAAAGAGTTGAGTACATGTGTGTAGTACTAGAGTTAAGTACATGTGTGTAGTACTAGAGATAATAACATGAGTGAAGTACTAGAATACATGTGTGTAGTACTAGAGTTAAGTACATGTGTGTCGTACTAGAGCACATGTGTGTAGTACTAGAGTTAAGTACATGTGTGTAGTACTAGAGGATGTGTGTGTAGTACTAGAGTTAAGTACATGTGTGTAGTACTAGAGTACATGTGCGTAGTACTAGAGTAAACTACATGTGTGTACTACTAGAGTAAATGTTTGTAGTACCAGAGTTAAATACATGTGTGTAGTACTAGAGTACATGTGTGTAGTACTAGAGTACATGTGTGAAGTACAAAAGTTAAGTATGTGTGTAGTACTAGAGTACATGTTTGTAGTAGTAGAGTTAAGTACATGTGCGTAGTGCTAGAGTACATGCGTGTAGTACTAGAGTTAAGTACATCTGTGTAGTACTAGAGTTAAGTACATGTGTGTAGTACTAGAGTACATGTGTGCAGTACTAGAGTTAAGTACATCTGTGTAGTACTAGAGTACATGTGTGTAGTACTAGAGTTAAGTAAATGTGTCTAGTACTAGAGTACATGTGTGTAGTACTAGAGTTAAGTACATGTGTGTAGTACTAGAGTACATGTGCGTAGTACTAGAGTAAACTACATGTGTGTACTACTAGAGGAAATGTTTGTAGTACCAGAGTTAAATACATGTGTGTAGTACGAGAGTACATGTGTGTAGTAATAGAGTACATGTGTGAAGTACAAAAGTTAAGT
Organism: Odontamblyopus lacepedii; assembly: GCA_034769755.1. Lineage (NCBI taxonomy): Eukaryota > Metazoa > Chordata > Actinopteri > Gobiiformes > Gobiidae > Odontamblyopus > Odontamblyopus lacepedii. The sequence continues at coordinate 11,462,675 of CM068348.1, read as the reverse complement.
ATGTGTGTAGTACTAGAGTACATGTGTGTAGTACTAGAGTTAAGTACATGTGTGTAGTACTAGAGTTCATGTGCGTAGTACTAGAGTAAACTACATGTGTGTACTATTAGAGTAAATGTTTGTAGTACCGGAGTTAAATACATGTGTGTAGTACTAGAGTACATGTGTGTAGTACTAGAGTACATGTGTGAAGTACAAAAGTTAAGTACGTGTGTAGTACTAGAGTACGTGTGTAGTACTAGAGTACATGTTTGTAGTAGTAGAGTTAAGTACATGTGTGTAGTGCTAGAGTACATGTGTGTAGTACTAGAGTTAAATATGTGTGTAGTACTAGAGTACATGTGTGTAGTACTAGAGTTAAGTACATGTGTGTAGTACTAGAGGACATGTGTGTAGTACTAGAGTTAAGTATATGTGTGTAGTACTAGAGTTAAGTACATGTGTGTAGTACTACAGTTAAGTACATGTGTGTAGTACTACAGTTAAGTACATGTGTGTAATACTAGAGTTAAGTACAAATGTGAAGTACGAGAGTTAGAGTATATGTGTGTAGTACTAGAGTTAAGTACATATGTGTAGTGCTAGAGTTAAATACATGTGTGTAGTAAAGAGTTGAGTACATGTGTGTAGTACTAGAGTTAAGTACATGTGTGTAGTACTAGAGATAAGAACATGTGTTTAGTACTAGAATACATGTGTGTAGTACTAGAGTTAAGTACATGTGTGTCGTACTAGAGCACATGTGTGTAGTACTAGAGTTAAGTAAATGTGTGTAGTACTAGAGGATGTGTGTGTAGTACTAGAGTTAAGTACATGTGTGTAGTACTAGAGTACATGTGCGTAGTACTAGAGTAAACTACATGTGTGTACTACTAGAGTAAATGTTTGTAGTACCAGAGTTAAATACATGTGTGTAGTACTAGAGTACATGTGTGTAGTACTAGAGTTAAGTACATGTGTGAAGTACAAAGTTTAGTATGTGTGTAGTACTAGAGTACATGTGTGTAGTAGTAGAGTTAAGTACATGTGCGTAGTACTAGAGTTAAGTACATGTGTGTAGTACTAGAGTTAAGTACATGTGTGTAGTACTAGAGTTAAGTACATGTGTGTAGTACTAGAGTACATGTGTGCAGTACTAGAGTTAAGTACATGTGTGTAGTACTAGAGTTAAGTACATGTGTGTAGTACTAGAGTTAAGTACATGTGTGTAGTACTAGAGTACATGTGTGTAGTACTAGAGTTAAGTACATGTGTGTAGTACTAGAGTACATGTGCGTAGTACTAGAGTAAAGTACATGTGTGTAGTACTAGAGTACATGTGTGTAGTACTAGAGTACATGTGTGTAATACTAGAGATAAGTACATGTGTGTAGTACTCGAGTTAAGTACATGTGTGTAGTACTAGATTTAAGTACATGTGTGTAGTACTAGAGTTAAGTACATGTGTGTAGTGCTAGAGTTAAGTACATGTGTGTAGTGCTAGAGTACATGTGTGTAGTACTAGGGTTAAGTACATCGGTGTAATACTAGAATACATGTGTGTAGTACTAGAGTACATGTGTAGTACTAGAGTTAAGTACATCTGTGTAGTACTAGAGTACATGTGTGTAGTACTAGAGTTAAGTAAATGTGTCTAGTACTAGAGTACATGTGTGTAGTACTAGAGTTAAGTACATGTGTGTAGTACTAGAGTTAAGTACATGTGCGTAGTACTAGAGTAAACTACATGTGTGTACTACTAGAGGAAATGTTTGTAGTACCAGAGTTAAATACATGTGTGTAGTACTAGAGTACATGTGTGTAGTAATAGAGTACATGTGTGAAGTACAAAAGTTAAGTATGTGTGTAGTACTAGAGTACATGTTTGTAGTAGTAGAGTTAAGTACATGTGTGTAGTGCTAGAGTACATGTGTGTAGTACTAGAGTTAAATATGTGTGTAGTACTAGAGTACATGTGTGTAGTACTAGAGTTAAGTACATCTGTGTAGTACTCAAGTTAAGTATATGTGTGTAGTACTAGAGTTAAGTACATCTGTGTAGTACTAGAGTTAAGTACATGTGTGTAGTACTAGAGTTAAGTACATGTGTGTAGTACTACAGTTAAGTACATGTGTGTAATACTCGAGTTAAGTACAACTGTGCAGTACTAGAGTTAAGTATATGTGTGTAGTACTAGAGTTAAGTACATATGTGTAGTGCTAGAGTTAAGTACATGTGTGTAGTAAAAGAGTTGAGTACATGTGTATAGTACTAGAGTTAAGTACATGTGTGTAGTACTAGAGATAAGAACATGTGTTTAGTACTAGAATACATGTGTGTAGTACTAGAGTTAAGTACATGTGTGTAGTACTAGAGTACATGTGTGTAGTACTATAGTTAAGTACATGTGTGTAGTACTAGAGTTAAGTACATGTGTGTAGTACTAGAGTACATGTGTGTAGTACTAGAGTTAAGTATATGTGTGTAGTACTAGAGTTAAGTACATGTGTGTAGTACTACAGTTAAGTACATGTGTGTAGTACTACAGTTAAGTACATGTGTGTAATACTAGAGTTAAGTACATGTGTGCAGTACTAGAGTTAAGTATATGTGTGTAGTACTAGAGTTAAGTACATATGTGTAGTGCTAGAGTTAAATACATGTGTGTAGTTATAGAGTTGAGTACATGTGTGTAGTACTAGAGTTAAGTACATGTGTGTAGTACTAGAGATAAGAACATGCGAGTTATACTAGTGTTTAGGTGAGGTGTTTAGTACTAGAGTACATGTGTGTAGTACTAGAGTTAAGTACATGTGTGTCGTACTAGACCACATGTGTGTAGTACTAGAGTTAAGTACATGTGTGTAGTACTAGAGTTAAATATGTGTGTAGTACTAGAGTTAAGTACATGTGTGTAGTACTAGAGTACATGTGCGTAGTACTAGAGTAAAGTACATGTGTGTACTACTAGAGTAAATGTTTGTAGTACCAGAGTTAAATACATGTGTGTAGTACTAGAGTACATGTGTGTAGTACTAGAGTACATGTGTGAAGTACAAAAGTTTAGTATGTGTGTAGTACTAGAGTACATGTTTGTAGTAGTAGAGTTAAGTACATGTGTGTAGTACTAGAGTTAAGTACATGTGTGTAGTACTAGAGTTAAGTACATCTGTGTAGTACTAGAGTTAAGTACATGTGTGTAGTACTAGAGTACATGTGTGCAGTACTAGAGTTAAGTACATCTGTGTAGTACTAGAGTACATGTGTGTAGTACTAGAGTTAAGTAAATGTGTCTAGTACTAGAGTACATGTGTGTAGTACTAGAGTTAAGTACATGTGTGTAGTACTAGAGTACATGTGCGTAGTACTAGAAGTAAACTACATGTGTGTACTACTAGAGGAAATGTTTGTAGTACCAGAGTTAAATACATGTGTGTAGTACTAGAGTACATGTGTGTAGTAATAGAGTTAAGTACATGTGTGAAGTACAAAAGTTAAGTATGTGTGTAGTACTAGAGTACATGTTTGTAGTAGTAGAGTTAAGTACATGTGTGTAGTGCTAGAGTAGTACATGTGTGTAGTACTAGAGTTAAATATGTGTGTAGTACTAGAGTACATGTGTGTAGTACTAGAGTTAAGTACATGTGTGTAGTACTAGAGGACATGTGTGTAGTACTAGAGTTAAGTATATGTGTGTAGTACTAGAGTTAAGTACATGTGTGTAGTACTAGAGTTAAGTACATGTGTGTAGTACTACAGTTAAGTACATGTGTGTAATACTCGAGTTAAGTACAACTGTGCAGTACTAGAGTTATGTATATGTGTGTAGTACTAGAGTTAAGTACATATGTGTAGTGCTAGAGTTAAGTACATGTGTGTAGTAAAAGAGTTGAGTACATGTGTATAGTACTAGAGTTAAGTACATGTGTGTAGTACTAGAGATAAGAACATGTGTTTAGTACTAGAATACATGTGTGTAGTACTAGAGGTAAGTACATGTGTGTCGTACTAGAGCACATGTGTGGAGTACTATAGTTAAGTACATGTGTGTAGTACTAGAGTTAAGTACATGTGTAAAGTACTAGAGGACATGTGTGTAGTACTAGAGTTAAGTATATGTGTGTAGTACTAGAGTTAAGTACATGTGTGTAGTACTACAGTTAAGTACATGTGTGTAGTACTACAGTTAAGTACATGTGTGTAATACTCGAGTTAAGTACAACTGTGCAGTACTAGAGTTAAGTATATGTGTGTAGTACTAGAGTTAAGTACATATGTGTAGTGCTAGAGTTAAATACATGTGTGTAGTAAAAGAGTTGAGTACATGTGTGTAGTACTAGAGTTAAGTACATGTGTGTAGTACTAGAGATAAGAACATGTGTTTAGTACTAGAATACATGTGTGTAGTACTAGAGTTAAGTACATGTGTGTCGTACTAGAGCACATGTGTGTAGTACTAGAGTTAAGTACATGTGTGTAGTACTAGAGGATGTGTGTGTAGTACTAGAGTTATGTACATGTGTGTAGTACTAGAGTACATGTGCGTAGTACTAGAGTAAACTACATGTGTGTACTACTAGAGTAAATGTTTGTAGTACCAGAGTTAAATACATGTGTGTAGTACTAGAGTACATGTGTGTAGTACTAGAGTACATGTGTGAAGTACAAAAGTTAAGTATGTGTGTAGTACTAGAGTACATGTTTGTAGTAGTAGAGTTAAGTACATGTGCGTAGTGCTAGAGTACATGCGTGTAGTACTAGAGTTAAGTACATCTGTGTAGTACTAGAGTTAAGTACATGTGTGTAGTACTAGAGTACATGTGTGCAGTACTAGAGTTAAGTACATCTGTGTAGTACTAGAGTACATGTGTGTAGTACTAGAGTTAAGTAAATGTGTCTAGTACTAGAGTACATGTGTGTAGTACTAGAGTTAAGTACATGTGTGTAGTACTAGAGTACATGTGCGTAGTACTAGAGTAAACTACATGTGTGTACTACTAGAGGAAATGTTTGTAGTACCAGAGTTAAATACATGTGTGTAGTACTAGAGTACATGTGTGTAGTAATAGAGTACATGTGTGAAGTACAAAAGTTAAGTATGTGTGTAGTACTAGAGTACATGTTTGTAGTAGTAGAGTTAAGTACATGTGTGTAGTGCTAGAGTACATGTGTGTAGTACTAGAGTTAAATATGTGTGTAGTACTAGAGTACATGTGTGTAGTACTAGAGTTAAGTACATGTGTGTAGTACTAGAGGACATGTGTGTAGTACTAGAGTTAAGTATATGTGTGTAGTACTAGAGTTAAGTACATGTGTGTAGTACTAGAGTTAAGTACATGTGTGTAGTACTACAGTTAAGTACATGTGTGTAATACTCGAGTTAAGTACAACTGTGCAGTACTAGAGTTATGTATATGTGTGTAGTACTAGAGTTAAGTACATATGTGTAGTGCTAGAGTTAAGTACATGTGTGTAGTAAAAGAGTTGAGTACATGTGTATAGTACTAGAGTTAAGTACATGTGTGTAGTACTAGAGATAAGAACATGTGTTTAGTACTAGAATACATGTGTGTAGTACTAGAGGTAAGTACATGTGTGTCGTACTAGAGCACATGTGTGGAGTACTATAGTTAAGTACATGTGTGTAGTACTAGAGGACGTGTGTAGTACTAGAATTAAGTACATGTGTGTAGGACTAGAGTACATGCGTGTAGTACTAGAGTACATGTGTTTAGTACTAGAGTTAATTAAATGTGTGTAGTAATAGAGTACATGTGTGTAGTACTAGAGTTAAGTACATGTGTGTAGTACTAGAGTACATGTGCGTAGTACTAGAGTTAAGTAGATGTGTGTAGTACTAGAGTTAAGTACATGTGTGTAGTACTAGAGTAAAGTACATGTGTGTAGTACTAGAGTACATGTGTGTAGTACTAGAGTTAATTACATGTGTGTAGTACTAGAGTTAAGTACATGTGTGTAGTACTAGAGTACATGTGTGTAGTACTAGAGTTAAGTACATGTGTGTAATACTAGAGTTAAGTACATGTGTGTAGTACTAGAGTACATGTGTGTAGTACTAGAGTTAAATATGTGTGTAGTACTAGAGTTAAGTACATGTGTGTAGTACTAGAGTTAAGTACATGTGTGTACTACTACAGTTAAGTACATGTGTGTAGTACTAGAGTTAAGTACATGTGTGTAGTACTAGAGTTAAGTACATGTGTGTAGTACTAGAGTTAAGTACATGTGTGTAGTACTAGAGTACATGTGTGCAGTACTAGAGTTAAGTACATCTGTGTAGTACTAGAGTTAAGACATGTGTGTAGTACTAGAGTTAAGTACATGTGTGTAGTACTCGAGTTAAGTAAATGTGTGAAGTACTAGAGTACATGTGAGTCGTACTAGAGTTAAGTACATGTGTGTAGTACTAGAGTTAAGTACATGTGTGTAGTACTAGAGTAAAATACATGTGTGTAGTAGTAGAGTACATGTGTGTAGTACTAGAGTTAAGTACATGTATGTAGTACTAGAGTACATGTGTGTAGTACTAGAGCACATGCGTGTAGTACTAAAGTTAAGTACGTGTGTAGTACTAGAGTACGTGTGTAGTACTAGAGTACATGTTTGTAGTAGTAGAGTTAAGTACATGTGTGTAGTGCTAGAGTACATGTGTGTAGTACTAGAGTTAAATATGTGTGTAGTACTAGAGTTAAGTACATGTGTGTAGTACTCGAGTACATGTGTGTAGTACTAGAGTTATGTACGTGTGTAGTACTAGAGTTAAGTACATGTGTGTAGTACTAGAGTTAAGTACATGTGTGTAGTACTAGAGTTAAGTACATGTGTGTAGTACTAGAGTTAAGTACATGTGTGTAGTACTAGAGTTAAGTACATGTGTGTAGTACTAGAGTACATGTGTGTAGTACTAGAGTTAAGTACATGTGTGTAGTACTAGAGTTAAGTAAATGTGTTTAGTACTAGAGTACATGTGTGTAGTACTAGAGTTAAGTACATGTGTGTAGTACTAGAGTACATGTGTGTAGTACTAGAGTAAAGTACATGTGTGTATTACTAGAGTTAATGTTTGTAGTACTAGAGTTAAGTACATGTGTGTAGTACTAGAGTACATGTGTGTAGTACTAGAGTACATGTGTGAAGTACAAAGAGTTAAATGCGTGTGTAGTACTAGAGTTAAGTACATGTGTGTAGTACTAGATTAACATTTTTTTTGTACTAGAGTTTAGTACATGTGTGTAGTACTAGAGTTAAGTACATGTGTGTAGTACTAGAGTATATGTGTGTAGTACTAGAGTTAAGTACATGTGTGTAGTACTAGAGTTAAGTACATGTGTGTAGTACTAGAGGACATGTGTGTAGTACTAGAGTTAAGTATATGTGTGTAGTACTAGAGTTAAGTACATGTGTGTAGTACTAGAGTTAAGTACATGTGTGTAGTACTACAGTTAAGTACATGTGTGTAGTACTAGAGTTAAATATGTGTGTAGTACTAGAGTACATGTGTGTAGTACTAGAGTTAAGTACATGTGTGTAGTACTAGAGGACATGTGTGTAGTACTAGAGTTAAGTATATGTGTGTAGTACTAGAGTTAAGTACATATGTGTAGTGCTAGAATTAAGTACATGTGTGTAGTAAAAGAGTTGAGTACATGTGTGTAGTACTAGAGTTAAGTACATGTGTGTAGTACTAGAGATAAGAACATGTGTTTAGTACTAGAATACATGTGTGTAGTACTAGAGTTAAGTACATGTGTGTCGTACTAGAGCACATGTGTGTAGTACTAGAGTTAAGTACATGTGTGTAGTACTAGAGGATGTGTGTAGTACTAGAGTTAAGTATATGTGTGTAGTACTAGAGTTAAGTACATGTGTGTAGTACTAGAGTTAAGTACATGTGTGTAGTACTACAGTTAAGTACATGTGTGTAATACTCGAGTTAAGTACAACTGTGCAGTACTAGAGTTAAGTATATGTGTGTAGTACTAGAGTTAAGTACATATGTGTAGTGCTAGAGTTAAGTACATGTGTGTAGTAAAAGAGTTGAGTACATGTGTATAGTACTAGAGTTAAGTACATGTGTGTAGTACTAGAGATAAGAACATGTGTTTAGTACTAGAATACATGTGTGTAGTACTAGAGGTAAGTACATGTGTGTCGTACTAGAGCACATGTGTGGAGTACTATAGTTAAGTACATGTGTGTAGTACTAGAGGACATGTGTGTAGTACTAGAGTTAAGTACATGTGTGTAGTAATAGAATTAAGTACATGTGTGTAGTACTCGAGTACATGTGTGTAGTACTTGAGTTATGTACGTGTGTAGTACTAGAGTTAAGTACATGTGTGTAGTACTAGAGTAATTGTGTGTAGTACCAGAGTTAAATACATGTGTGTAGTACTAGAGAACAAGTGTGTAGTACTAGAGCACATGTGTGTAGTACTAGAGTTAAGTAAATGTGTCTAGTACTAGAGTACATGTGTGTAGTACTAGAGTTAAGTACATGTGTGTAGTACTAGAGTACATGTGCGTAGTACTAGAGTAAAGTACATGTGTGTACTACTAGAGTAAATGTGTGTAGTACCAGAGTTAAATACATGTGTGTAGTACTAGAGTACATGTGTGTAGTACAAATGTTAAGTACGTGTGTGGTACTAGAGTACATGTGTGTAGTACTAGAGTTAAGTACATGTGTGTAGTGCTAGAGTACATGTGTGTAGTACTAGAGTTAAATATGTGTATAGTACTAGAGTACATGTGTGTAGTACTAGAGTTAAGTACATGTGTGTAGTACTAGAGGACATGTGTGTAGTACTAGAGTTAAGTATATGTGTGTAGTACTAGAGTTAAGTACATGTGTGTAGTACTAGAGTTAAGTACATGTGTGTAGTACTACAGTTAAGTACATGTGTGTAATACTGCGTTACGGACTGAGAGGATCTGACAGGAAGAGGAAGGTTATTCCACAATCTTGGCACTGCCACAGAAAAGGCTCTGTCTCCCCTCGTCTTGAGCCGAGTTTTGGGCACAACCAACAGGAGCTGGTCGGCTGACCTCAGGCCTCTGGGTGGAGTGTAGGGCTCCAGTAATTATCTCAAATAAACTGGACCTAAAGAGTGTAGACATTTAAACACAATTAACAACATTTTAAATTGCACCCGATAGAAGACAGGGAGCCAGTGCAGGTCACACAGCACAGGTGTGATGTGCTCACGTCTCTTAGTGTTAGTGAGCAGACGAGCTGCAGAGTTCTGGACGTGTTGTAGGCGCTGCAGGGAGCTCTGGTCTAGCCCCACATACAGAGAATTGCAATAGTCCAGACGCGAAGTTATAAAAGCATGAACAGCTTTTTCAAAATCTGCCCGAGAGAGGTAGGGCTTTATTTTAGCAAGTAGCCTCAAATGAAAGAAGCTGGACTTTATCACAGTGCCTATGTGCTTGTCCAGTTTAAACCTGGATGGAAATGTGTGTAGTACTAGAGTACATTTGTGTAGTACTACAGTTAAGTACATGTGTGTAGTACTAGAGTACATGTGTGTAGTACTAGAGTACATGTGTGTAGTACTAGAGTACATGTGTGATGTACTAAAGTTAAGTACATGTGTGTAGTACTAGAATACATGTGTGTACTACTAGAGTACATGTGTGCAGTACTAGAGTACATGTGTGTAGTACTAGAGTTAAGTACATCTGTGTAGTACTAGAGTACATGTGTGTAGTTCTAGAGGTAAGTCCATGTGTGTAGTACTAGAGTAATTGTGTGTAGTACCAGAGTTAAATACATGTGTGTAGTACTAGAGAACAAGTGTGTAGTACTAGAGCACATGAGTGTAGTGCTAAAGTTAAGTACATGTATGTAGTACTAGAGTACATGTGTGTAGTACTAGAGTTAATTACATCTGTGTAGTACTAAAGTACATGTGTGTAGTACAAGAGTTAAGTATATGTGTGTAGTACTAGAGTTAAGTACATGTGTGTAGTACTAGAGTAAAGTACATGTGTGTAGTACTAGAGTACATGTGTGTAGTACTAGATTTAATTACATGTGTGTAGTACTAGAGTTAAGTACATGTGTGTAGTACTAGAGTACATGTGTGTAGTACTAGAGTTAAGTACATGTGTGTAATACTAGAGTTAAGTACATGTGTGTAGTACTAGAGTACATGTGTGTAGTACTAGAGTTAATTACATGTGTGTAGTACTAGAGTTAAGTACATGTGTGTAGTACTAGAGTACATGTGTGTAGTACTAGAGTTAAGTACATGTGTGTAATACTAGAGTAAAGTACATGTGTGTACTACTAGAGTAAATGTGTGTAGTACCAGAGTTAAATACATGTGTGTAGTACTAGAGTACATGTGTGTAGTACAAATGTTAAGTACGTGTGTGGTACTAGAGTACATGTGTGTAGTACTAGAGTTAAGTACATGTGTGTAGTGCTAGAGTACATGTGTGTAGTACTAGAGTTAAATATGTGTATAGTACTAGAGTACATGTGTGTAGTACTAGAGTTAAGTACATGTGTGTAGTACTAGAGGACATGTGTGTAGTACTAGAGTTAAGTATTTGTGTGTAGTACTAGAGTTAAGTACATGTGTGTAGTACTAGAGTTAAGTACATGTGTGTAGTACTACAGTTAAGTACATGTGTGTAATACTGCGTTACGGACTGAGAGGATCTGACAGGAAGAGGAAGGTTATTCCACAATCTTGGCACTGCCACAGAAAAGGCTCTGTCTCCCCTCGTCTTGAGCCGAGTTTTGGGCACAACCAACAGGAGCTGGTCGGCTGACCTCAGGCCTCTGGGTGGAGTGTAGGGCTCCAGTAATTCTCTCAAATAGACTGGACCTAAAGAGTGTAGACATTTACACACAATTAACAACATTTTAAATTGCACCCGATAGAAGACAGGGAGCCAGTGCAGGTCACACAGCACAGGTGTGATGTGCTCACGTCTCTTAGTGTTAGTGAGCAGACGAGCTGCAGAGTTCTGGACGTGTTGTAGGCGCTGCAGGGAGCTCTGGTCTAGCCCCACATACAGAGAATTGCAATAGTCCAGACGCGAAGTTATAAAAGCATGAACAGCTTTTTCAAAATCTGCCCGAGAGAGGTAGGGCTTTATTTTAGCAAGTAGCCTCAAATGAAAGAAGCTGGACTTTATCACAGTGCCTATGTGCTTGTCCAGTTTAAACCTGGATGGAAATGTGTGTAGTACTAGAGTACATTTGTGTAGTACTACAGTTAAGTACATGTGTGTAGTACTCGAGTACATGTGCGTAGTACTAGAGTTAAGTACATGTGTGTAGTACTAGAGTTAAATACATGTGTGTAGGACTAGAGTACATGCGTGTAGTACTAGAGTACATGTGTTTAGTACTAGAGTTAATTAAATGTGTGTAGTACTAGAGTACATGTGTGTAGTACTAGAGTTAAGTACATGTGTGTAGTACTAGAGTACATGTGCGTAGTACTAGAGTTAAGTAGATGTGTGTAGTACTAGAGTACAATGTGTGTAGTACTAGAGTTAAGTATATGTGTGTAGTACTAGAGTTAAGTACATGTGTGTAGTACTAGAGTACATGTGCGTAGTACTAGAGTACATTTGTGTAGTACCAGAGTTAAATACATGTGTGTAGTACCAGAGTACATGTGTGTAGTACTAGAGTTAAGTAAATGCGTGTAGTACTAGAGTTATGTACATGTGTGTAGTACTAGAGTTATGTACATGTGTGTAGTACTAGAGTTAAGTACATGTGTGTTGTACTAGAGTTAAGTACATGTGTGTCGTACTAGATTTAAGTATATGTGTGTAGTACTAGAGTTAAGTACATATGTGTAGTACTACAGTTAAGTACATGTGTGTAGTACTAGAATACATGTGTGTAGTACTAGAGTTAAGTACATGTGTGTCGTACTAGAGTACATGTGTGTAGTACTAGAGGACATGTGTGTAGTACTAGAATTAAGTACATGTGTGTAGTACTAGAGTACATGTGTGCAGTACTTGAGTTAAGTACATGTGTGTAGTACTAGAGTACATGTGTGTAGTACTAGAGTACATGTGTTTAGTACTAGAGTTAAGTAAATGTGTGTAGTACTAGAGTACATGTGTGTAGTACTATAGTTAAGTACATGTGTGTAGTACTAGAGTGCATGTGCATAGTACTAGAGTTAAGTAGATGTGTGTAGTACTAGAGTACAATGTGTGTAGTACTAGAGTTAAGTATATGTGTGTAGTACTAGAGTTAAGTACATGTGTGTAGTACTAGAGTGCATGTGCGTAGTACTAGAGTACATTTGTGTAGTACCAGAGTTAAATACATGTGTGTAGTACCAGATTACATGTGTGTAGTACTAGAGTTAAGTAAATGTGTTTAGTACTAGAGTTATGTACATTTGTGTAGTACTAGAGTTAAGTACATGTGTGTAGTACTAGAGTTAAGTACATGTGTGTAGTACTAAAGTACATGTGTGCAGTACAAGAGTTAAGTACATGTGTGTAGTACTAGAGTACATGTGTGTAGTACTAGAGTACATGTGTGTAGTACTAGAGTTAAGTAAATGTGTGTAGTACTAGAGTACATGTGTGTAGTACTAGAGTTAAATACATGTGTGTAGTACTAAAGTACATGTGTGTAGTACCAGAGTTAAATACATGTGTGTAGTACTAGAGTACATGTGTGTAGTACTAGAGTACATGTGTGTAGTACTAGAGTTAAGTAAATGTGTGTAGTACTAGACTACATGTGTGTAGTACTAGAGTTAAGTACATGTGTGTAGTACTAGAGTTAAGTACATGTGTGTAGTACTAGAGTACATGTGTGTAGTACCAGAGTTAAATACATGTGTGTAGTACTAGAGTACATATGTGTAGTACTAGAGTGCATGTGTGTAGTACTAGAGTTAAGTAAATGTGTGTAGTACTAGAGTTAAGTACATGTGTGTAGTACTACAGTTAAGTACATGTGTGTAATACTCGAGTTAAGTACAACTGTGCAGTACTAGATTTAAGTATATGTGTGTAGTACTAGAGTTAAGTACATATGTGTAGTGCTAGAGTTAAGTACATGTGTGTAGTACTAGAGTTAAGTACATGTGTGTTGTACTAGAGTACATGTGTGTAGTACTAGAGTTAAGTACATGTGCGTAGTACTAGAGTACATTTGTGTAGTACCAGAGTTAAATACATGTGTGTAGTACCAGAGTACATGTGTGTAGTACTAGAGTTAAGTAAATGCGTGTAGTACTAGAGTTATGTACATGTGTGTAGTACTAGAGTTATGTACATGTGTGTAGTACTAGAGTTAAGTACATGTGTGTTGTACTAGAGTTAAGTACATGTGTGTCGTACTAGATTTAAGTATATGTGTGTAGTACTAGAGTTAAGTACATATGTGTAGTACTACAGTTAAGTACATGTGTGTAGTACTAGAATACATGTGTGTAGTACTAGAGTTAAGTACATGTGTGTCGTACTAGAGTACATGTGTGTAGTACTAGAGGACATGTGTGTAGTACTAGAATTAAGTACATGTGTGTAGTACTAGAGTACAGGTGTGCAGTACTTGAGTTAAGTACATGTGTGTAGTACTAGAGTACATGTGTGTAGTACTAGAGTGCATGTGTTTAGTACTAGAGTTAAGTAAATGTGTGTAGTACTAGAGTACATGTGTGTAGTACTAGAGTTAAGTACATGTGTGTAGTACTAGAGTGCATGTGCATAGTACTAGAGTTAAGTAGATGTGTGTAGTACTAGAGTACAATGTGTGTAGTACTAGAGTTAAGTATATGTGTGTAGTACTAGAGTTAAGTACATGTGTGTAGTACTAGAGTACATGTGCGTAGTACTAGAGTACATTTGTGTAGTACCAGAGTTAAATACATGTGTGTAGTACCAGATTACATGTGTGTAGTACTAGAGTTAAGTAAATGTGTTTAGTACTAGAGTTATGTACATTTGTGTAGTACTAGAGTTAAGTACATGTGTGTAGTACTAGAGTTAAGTACATGTGTGCAGTACTAGAGTTAAGTACATGTGTGTAGTACTAGAGTACATGTGTGTAGTACTAGAGTACATGTGTTGTACTAGAGTTAAGTACATCTGTGTAGTACTAGAGTTAATTATATGTGTGTAGCACTAGAGTTAAGTACATGTGTGTAGTACTAGAGCACATGTGTGTCGTACTAGAGTACATGTGTGTAGGACTAGAGTACATGTGTGTAGTACTAGAGTTAAGTACATGTGTGTAGTACTAGAGTACATGTGTGTAGTACTAGAGTTAAGTACATGTGTGTAGTACTAGAGTACATGTGCGTAGTACTACAGTTAAATACATGTGTGTAGTACTAGAGTACATGTGTGTAGTACCAGAGTTAAATACATGTGTGTAGTACTAGAGTACATGTGTGTAGTATTAGAGTACATGTGTGTTGTACTAAAGTTAAGTACATGTGTGGAGTACTAGAGGACATGTGTGTAGTACTAGAGTACATGTGTTGTACTAGAGTTAATTACATCTGTGTAGTACTAGAGTACATGTGTGTAGTACTACAGTTAAGTACATGTGTGTAGTACTAGAGTTAAGTACATGTGTGTAGTACTAGAGTTAAGTATATGTGTGTAGTACTAGAGTTAAGTACATGTGTGTAGTACTAGAGTACATGTGTGTAGTACTACAGTACATGTGTGTAGTACTAGAGTTAAGTTCATGTGTGTAGTACTAGACTACATGTGCGTAGTACTAGAGTTAGGTACATGTGTGTAGTACTAGAGTTAAGTACATGTGTGTAGTACTAGAGTTAAGTACATGTGTGTAGTACTAGAGTTAAGTATATGTGTGTAGTACTAGAGTTAAGAACATGTGTGTAGTACTAGAAAACATGTGTGTAGTACTAGAGTTAAGTACAGGTGTGTAGTACTAGAATACATGTGTATAGTACTCTAGTTAAGTACATGTGTGTAGTAGTAGAGTACGTGTGTAGTACTAGAGTTAAGTATATGTGTGTAATACTACAGTTAAGTACATGTGTGTAGTACTAGAGTACATGTCTGTAGTACTAGAGTACATGTGTGTATTACTAGAGTACATGTGTGTAGTACTAGAGTTAAGTACATGTGTGTAGTACTAGAGTTAAGTACATGTGTGTAGTACTAGAGTTAAGTACATGTGTGTAGTACCAGAGTTAAGTACATGTGTGTAGTACGAGAGTTAAGAACATGTGTGTAGTACTAGAGTTAAGTACATGTGTGTAGTACTAGAGTACATGTGTGTAGTTCCAGAGTTAAATACATGTGTGTAGTACGAGAGTACATGTGTGTAGTATTAGAGTACGTGTGTTGTACTAAAGTTAAGTACATGTCTGTAGTACTAGAGTACATGTGTGTAGTACTAGAGTACATGTAGTGTACTAGAGTTAAGTACATGTGTGTAGTACTAGAGTACATGTTTGAAGTACTAGAGTTAAGTGTATGTGTGTAGTACTAGAGTTAAGTACATGTGTGTAGTACTAGAGTACATGTGTGTATTACTAGAGTACATGTGTGTGTAGTACCAGAGTTAAATACATGTCTGTAGTCCTAGAATACATGTGTGTAGTTCTAGAGGACATGTGTGTAGTACTATAGTTAAGTATATGTGTATAGTACTAGAGTTAAGTATATGTGTGTAATACTAGAGTTAAGTACATGTGTGTAGTATTAGAGTTAAGTACATGTGTGTAGTACTAGAGTTAAGTATATGTGTGTAATACTAGAGTTAAGTACATGTGTGTAGTACTAGAGTTAAGTACATGTGTGTAATACTAGAGTTAAGTACAACTGTGCACTACTAGAGTTAAGTATGTGTGTAGTACTAGAGTTAAGTACATGTGTGTAGTTCTAGAGTTAAGTACATGTGTGTAGTACTAGAGTTAAGTACATGTGTGTAGTCCTAGAGTTAAGAACATGTGTGTAGTCCTAGAATACATGTGTGTAGTACTAGAGTTAAGTATATGTGTGTAGTACTAGAGTTAAGTACATGTGTGTAGTACTATAGTACATGTGTGTAGTACTAGAGTACATGTGTGTAGTACTAGAGTTAAGTAAATGTGTGTAGTACTAGAGTACATGTGTGTAGTACTAGAGTACATGTGTGTAGTACTAGAGTTAAGTAAATGTGTGTAGTACTAGAGTACATGTGTGTAGTACTAGAGTTAAGTACATGTGTGTAGTAGTAGAGTGCATGTGTGTAGTACTAGAGAACATGTGTGTAGTACTAGAGTTAAGTATATGTGTATAGTACTAGAGTTAAGTACATGTGTGTAATTCTAGAGTTAAGTACATGTGTATAGTACTAGAGTTATGTACATGTGTGTAATACTAGAGTTAAGTATATGTGTGTAGTACTAGAGTTAAGTCTATGTGTGTAGTACTAGATTTAAGTACATGTGTGTAGTACTAGAGTTAATTACATGTGTGTAGTACTAGAGTTAAGAACATGTGTGTAGTACTAGAATATATGTGTGTAGTACTATAGTTAAGTACATGTGTGTAGTACTAGAGTTAAGTACATGTGTGTAGTACTAGAGTACATGTGTGTAGTACTAGAGTTAAGTACATGTGTGTAGTACTAGAGTTAAGTATATGTGTGTAGTACTAGAGTTAAGTACATGTGTGTAGTACTAGAGTACATGTGTGTAGTACTAGAGTACATGTGTGTAGTACTAGAGTACATGTGTGTAGTACTAGAGTTAAGTACATGTGTGTAGTACTAGAGTACATGTGTGTAGTACTAGAGTTAAGTACATGTGTGTAGTACTAGAGTACATGTGTGTAGTACTACAGTTAAATTCATGTGTGTAGTACTAGAGTACATGTGTGTAGTACCAAACTTAAATACATGTGTGTAGTACTAGAGTTAAGTACATGTGTGTGGTATTAGAGTAGTACATGTGTGTTGTACTATAGTTAAGTAAATGTGTGTAGTACTAGAGGACATGTGTGTAGTACTAGAGTTAAGTACATTTGTGTTGTACTAGAGTTAATTACATGTGTGTAGTACTAGAGTTAAGTACATGTGTGTAGTACTAGAGTTAAGTACATGTGTGTAGTACTAGAGTTAAGTACATGTGTGTAGTACTAGAGTTAAGTATATGTGTGTAGTACTAGAGTTAAGTACATGTGTGTAGTACTAGAGTACATGTGTGTAGTACTAGAGTACATGTGTGTAGTACTAGAGTTAAGTACATGTGTGTAGTACTAGAGTTAAGTACATGTGTAGTACTAGAGTTAAGTACATGTGTGTAGTACTAGAGTTAAGTACATGTGTGTAGTACTAGAGTTAAGTACATGTGTGTAGTACTAGAGTTAAGTACATGTGTGTAGTACTAGAGTTAAGTACAAGTGTGTAGTGCTAGAGTTAAGAACATGTGTAGTACTAGAGTTAAGTACATGTGTGTAGTAATAGAGTTAAGTACATGTGTGTAGTACTAGAGTTAAGTACATGTGTGTAGTACTAGAGTAGAGTACATGTGTGTAGTACTAGAGTTAAGTATATGTGTGTAGTACTAGACTTAAGTACATGTGTGTAGTACTAGAGTTAAGTACATGTGTGTAGTACTAGAGTTAAGTACATGTGTGTGTAGTACTAGAGTAGATGTGAGTCGTACTAGAGTTAAGTACATGTGTGTAGTACTAGAGTTAAGTACATGTGTGTAGTACTAGAGTTAAGTACATGTGTGTAGTACTAGAGTTAAGTACATGTGTGTAGTACTAGAGTTAAGAACATGTGTGTAGTACTAGAGTTAAGTACATGTGTGTAGTACTAGAGTACATGTGTGTAGTACAAGAGTTAAATACATGTGTGTAGTACTAGAGTTAAGTACATGTGTGTAGTACTAGAGTTAAGTACATGTGTGTAGTACTAAAGTTAAGTACATGTCTGTAGTACTAGAGTACATGTGTGTAGTACTAGAGTACATGTGTGTAGTACTAGAGTTAAGTACATGTGTGTAGTACTAGAGTACATGTGTGTAGTACTAGAGTTAAGTACATGTGTGTAGTACTAGAGTTAAGTACATGTGTGTAGTACTAGAGTTAAGTACATGTGTGTATTACTAGAGTACATGTGTGTAGTACTAGAGTTAAGTACATGTGTGTAGTCCTAGAGTACATGTGTGTAGTTCTAGAGGACATGTGTGTAGTACTATAGTTAAGTATATGTGTGTAGTACTAGAGTTAAGTATATGTGTGTAATACTAGAGTTAAGTATATGTGTGTAGTACTAGAGTTAAGTACATGTGTGTAATACTAGAGTTAAGTTACATGTGTGTAGTACTAGAGTTAAGTACATGTGTGTAGTACTAGAGTTAAGTACATGTGTGTAATACTAGAGTTAAGTACAACTGTGCACTACTAGAGTTAAGTATGTGTGTAGTACTAGAGTTAAGTACATGTGTGTAGTTCTAGAGTTATGTACATTTGTGTAGTACTAGAGTTAAGTACATGTGTGTAGTACTAGAGTTAAGTACATGTGTGCAGTACTAGAGTTAAGTACATGTGTGTAGTACTAGAGTTAAGTACATGTGTGTAGTACTAGAGTTAAGTACATGTGTTGTACTAAAGTTAAGTACATCTGTGTAGTACTCGAGTTAAGTATATGTGTGTAGTACCAGAGTTAAGTACATGTGTGTAGTAATAGACTATATGTGTGTAGTACTAGAGTTAAGTACATGTAAGTACATGTGTGTAGTACTAGAGTTAAGTACATGTGTGTAGTACTAGAGTACATGTGTGTAGTACCAGAGTTAAGTACATGTGTGTAGTAATAGAGTTAAGTACATGTGTGTAGTACTAGAGTTAAGTACATGTGTGTAGTACTAGAGTTAAGTACATGTGTGTAGTACTAGAGTTAAGTACATGTGTGTAGTACTAGAGTTAAGTACATGTGTGTAGTATTAGAGTACATGTGTGTTGTACTAAAGTTAAGTACATGTGTGTAGTACTAGAGTACAAGTGTGTAGTACTAGAGTACATGTGTTGTACTAGAGTTAAGTACATCTGTGTAGTACTAGAGTACATGTGTGTAGTACTAGAGTTAAGTACATGTGTGTAGTACTAGAGTTAAGTACATGTGTGTAGTACTAGAGTTAAGTACATGTGTGTAGTACTAGAGTTAAGTACATGTGTGTAGTACTAGAGTTAAGTACATGTGTGTAGTACTAGAGTACATGTGCGTTGTACTAGAGTTAAGTTCATGTGTGTAGTACTAGATTACATGTGTGTAGTACTAGAGTACATGTGTGTAGTACTAGAGTTAAGTACGTTTGTGTAGTACTAGAGTTAAATACATGTGTGTAGTACAAGAGTTAAGTATATGTCTGTAGTACAAGAGTTAAGTACATGTGTGTAGTAGTAGAGTACATGTGTGTAGTACTAGAGTTAAGAACATGTGTGTAGTACTAGAATACATGTGTGTAGTACTAGAGTTAAGTACATGTGTGTAGTAGTAGAGTACATGTGTGTAGTACTAGAGTTAAGTATATGTGTGTAGTACTAGAGTTAAGTACATGTGTGTAGTACTAGAGTACATGTGTGTAGTACTAGAGTTAAGTACATGTGTGTAGTACTAGAGTACATGTGTGTAGTACTAGAGTTAAGTACATGTGTGTAGTACTAGAGTTAAGTACATGTGTGTAGTACTAGAGTTAAGTACATGTGTGTAGTACTAGAGTTAAGTACATGTGTGTAGTACTAGAGTTAAGTACATGTGTGTAGTACTAGAGTTAAGTACATGTGTGTAGTACTAGAGTACATGTGTGTAGTACTAGAGTTAAATACATGTGTGTAGTACTAGAGAGTACTAGAGTCCATGTGTGTAGTACTAGAGTTAAGTACCTGTGTTGTGCTAAAGTTAAGTACATGTCTGTAGTACTAGAGTTAAGTACATGTGTGTCGTACTAGAGTGCATGTGTGTGGTACTAGAGTTAAGTACATGTGTGTAGTACTAGAGTACATGTGTGTAGTACTAGAGTACATGTGTGTAGTACTAGAGTTAAATACATGTGTGTAGTACTAGAGTTAAGTACATGTGTGTCGTACTAGAGTGCATGTGTGTGTAGTACTAGAGTTAAGTACATGTGTGTAGTACTAGAGTACATGTGTGTATTACTAGAGTACATGTGTGTAGTACTATAGTTAAGTATATGTGTGTAGTACTAGAGTTAACTATATGTGTGTAATACTAGAGTTAAGTATATGTGTGTAGTACTGGAGTTAAGTACATGTGTGTAGTACTAGAGTTAAGTACATGTGTGTAGTACTAGAGTTAAGTACATGTGTGTAGTATTAGAGTTAAATACATGTGTGTAATACTAGAGTTAAGTACACCTGTGTCGTACTCGAGTTAAGTATGTGTGTAGTACTAGAGTTAAATACATGTGTGTACTACTAGAGTTAAGTACATGTGTGTAGTACTAGAGTTAAGTACATGTGTGTAGTACTAGAGTTAAGAACATGTGTGTAGTACTAGAGTACATGTGTGTAGTACTAGAGTTAAGTATATGTGTGTAGTACTAGAGTTAAGTACATGTGTGTAGTACTATAGTACATGTGTGTAGTACTAGAGTTAAGTACATGTGTGTAGTACTAGAGTTAAGTACATGTGTGTAGTACTAGAGTTAAGTACATGTGTGTAGTACTAGAGTACATGTGTGTAGTACTAGAGTTAAGTACATGTGTGTAGTACTAGAGTACATGTGTGTAGTACTAGAGTTAAGTACATGTGTGTAGTACTAGAGTGCATGTGTGTAGTACTAGAGTTAAGTACATGTGTGTAGTACTAGAGTTAAGTATATGTGTGTAGTACTAGAGTTAAGTACATGTGTGTAATTCTAGAGTTAAGTACATGTGTGTAGTACTAGAGTTAAGTACATGTGTGTAGTACTAGAGTTAAGTATATGTGTGTAGTACTAGAGTTAAGTACATGTGTGTAGTACTAGAGTTAAGTACATGTGTGTAGTACTAGAGTCAATTACATGTGTGTAGTACTAGAGTTAAGAACATGTGTGTAGTACTAGAGTACATGTGTGTAGTACTAGAGTTAAGTACATGTGTGTAGTACTAGAGTACATGTGTGTAGTACTAGAGTTAAGTACATGTGTGTAGTACTAGAGTTAAGTACATGTGTGTAGTACTAGAGTTAATTATATGTGTGTAGTACTAGAGTTAAGTACATGTGTGTAGTACTAGAGTTAAGTACATGTGTGTAGTACTAGAGTTAAGTACATGTGTGTAGTACTAGAGTTAAGTACATGTGTGTAGTACTAGAGTTAAGTACATGTGTGTAGTACTAGAGTTAAGTACATGTGTGTAGTACTAGAATTAAGTACATGTGTGTAGTACTAGAGTTAAGTACATGTGTGTAGTACTAGAGTTGACTACATGTGTGTAGTACTAGAGTTAAGTACATGTGTGTAGTAATAGAGTTAATTACATGTGTGTAGTACTAGAGTTAAGTACATGTCTGTAGTATTAGAGTACATGTGTGTAGAACTAAAGATAAGTACATGTGTGTAGTATTAGAGGTAAGTACATATGTGTAGTACTAGAGATAAGTACATGTGTTGTACTAGAGTTAATTACATCTGTGTAGTACTAGAGTACATGTGTGTAGTACTACAGTTAAGTACATGTGTGTAGTACTAGAGTTAAGTACATGTGTGTAGTACTAGAGTTAAGTACATGTGTGTAGTACTAGCGTTAAGTACATGTGTGTAGTACTAGAGTTAAGTACATGTGTGTAGTACTACAGTACATGTGTGTAGTACTAGAGTTAAGTACATGTGTGTAGTACTAGAGTACATGTCTGTAGTACTAGAGTTAAGTACATGTGTGTAGTACTACAGTTAAGTAAATGTGTGTTGTCCTAGAGTTAAGTACATGTGTGTAGTACTAGAGTTAAGTACACGTGTGTAATACTAGAGAACATGTGTGTAGTACTAGAGTTAAGTACATGTGTGTAGTACTAAAGTTAAGTACATGTGTGTAGTACTAATGTACATGTGTGTAGTACTCGTGTTAAGTACATGTGTGTAGTACTAGAGTACATGTGTAGTACTAGAGTTTAGTACATGTGTGTAGTGCTAGAGTTAAGTACATGTGTGTAGTACTAGAGAACATGTGTGTAGTACTAGAGTTAAGTACATGTGTGTAGTACTAGAGTACATGTGTGTAGTACTAGAGTTAAGTACATGTGTGTAGTACTAGAGTTAAGTACATGTGTGTAGTACTAGAGTTAAGTACATGTGTGTAGTACTAGAGTTAAGTACATGTGTGTAGTACTAGAGTTAAGTACATGTGTGTAGTACTAGAGTACATGTGTGTAGTACTAGAGTACATGTGTGTAGTACCAGAGTTAAATACATGTGTGTAGTACTAGAGTACATGTGTGTAGTATTAGAGTACATGTGTGTTGTACTAAAGTTAAGTACATGTTTGTATTACTAGAGTAAATGTGTGTAGTACTAGAGTTAAGTACATGTCTGTAATACTAGAGTTAAGTACATCTGTGTAGTATTCGATTTAAGTATATGTGTGTAGTACTAGAGTTAAGTGCATGTGTGTAGTACTAGAGTTAAGTACATGTGTGTAGTACTAGAGTACATGTGTGTAGTACTAGAGTACATGTGTGTAGTACTAGAGTTAAGTACATGTGTGTAGTACTAGAGTACATGTGTGTAGTACTAGAGTTAAGTACATGTGTGTAGTACTAGAGTTAAGACATGTGTGTAGTACTAGAGTTAAGTACATGTGTGTAGTACTAGAGTTAAGTACATGTGTGTAACACTAGAGTTAAGTACATCTGTGTAGTACTCGAATTAAGTATATGTGTGTTGTACTAGAGTTAAGTACATGTGTGTAGTATTAGAGTTAAATACATGTGTGTAATACTAGAGTTAAGTACATCTGTGTCGTACTCGAGTTAAGTATGTGTGTAGTACTAGAGTTAAATACATGTGTGTAGTACTAGAGTTAAGTACATGTGTGTAATACTAGAGTTAAGTACATGTGTGTAGTACTAGAGTTAAGTACATGTGTGTAGTACGAGAGTTAAGTACATGTGTGTAGTACTAGAGTTAAGTACATGTGTGTAGTACTAGAGTTAAGTACATGTGTGTAGTACTAGAGTACATGTGTGTAGTACTAGAGTTAAGTACATGTGTGTAGTACTAGAGTTAAGTACATGTGTGTAGTACTAGAGTACATGTGTGTAGTACTAGAATTAAGTACATGTGTGTAGTACTAGAGTACATGTGTGTAGTACTAGAGTTAAGTACATGTGTGTAGTACTAGAGTTAAGTACATGTGTGTAGTACTAGAGTTAAGTACATGTGTGTAGTACTAGAGTTAAGTACATGTGTGTAGTACTATAGTTAAGTACATGTGTGTAGTACTAGAGTACATGTGTGTAGTACTAGAGTTAAGTACATGTGTGTAGTACTAGAGTTAAGTACATTGAAGAGTTATAACTTTGTTTCATTGTGCCATATATGCTGTTGCAATATTGAAATGAAGATTGTTTGTAACAAATGTCTTACAATGGCTTATGAAGTTAATTCTTTCTCTTCTCGCACACATTTTTCTGTTGTTTTCATCACTGTCTCATTAAAAAGCAGACAGCATACACACATACGGTTGACCTTCGTCCACCTGGCGAAGTTATGTTTTCCCTTACAGATAAGACTGATGGGAAACGTACTCCCCGAAACTGGATGTCGATAAGAGAGCTTCAAAACAGAAGTTATTAAATGGAAATGTACTAGGATTGAAGAGGAGGCGGACCAAGAGGCGTTTACAATATTTGCATATTCATGATGAAATGTTTTAAATAGTTGGGTTCGAGTTATGTTCGTGGTTGCTCGGTTTGCTCTGCGGGGAATCCACGCTTAGATTGTTTCCCAGGGAATCTCGCAACCCAGCATGCTGTATCAGAAATATTGTGAGGTGAATAAATTGGCTTGAATTGAACTTCACGAATCCTGGTCTTCAATCTGGTATGTGCTAAAATGCGTTTAGGGAGATCTTGTTACGACATCGAGTAATTGGAGTCCCCTATTTCAGTTTTGAACAGCGACACCTTCTGATTGTATTTGTTTGAGTTTAAGATTGGAGAAAGAGGACAAGATTTCTTCAAATGGTGACCCCGGCCGTGCTGAAGGGGGAAGTCGAGTCGTAACAACGGAACGTTGAGTCTAGGGGGCGTCCGGACTCCGTTCCTAACCCGCTCGGGAAAACATACCAGTGTTCTTTCCACGCCGCTTTGCTGTCTCTCCCTGACGGGCCCGTAAAACAACTAAAAGGTAAGGAACATTGCCTGTTTCTCTATATTGAGACGAATTATGTTCCATTGGACAGACTAAATTAAAAGGGAGACATTGCATCGTGGTTGTTATCTGAAAATTGATGTGTGGATTGAACGGTTAGAACGACGTCAAAAGTTCTCCCAATGTCTGAAGAATAGGTACCTTAAGTACATTTAATGACTGTGTCATAGTAACCAAATTTTAGAAATCCAGGATTCATATGGTTGAAAGAGGTGGTTGGAGTCCCCTCGCCGGCGGTTAGAGTCCCCGGTTAATATAAAGAGGTGGTTGGAGTCCCCTCGCCGGCGGTTAGAGTCCCCGGTTAATATAAAGAGGTGGTTGGAGTCCCCTCGCCGGCGGTTAGAGTCCCCGGTTAATATAAAGAGAAAAAGAGGTGGTTAGAGTCCCCTCGCCGGTGGTTAGAGTCCACCGGTTAAGAGGCTATGAGTGTAATGAGCCTGTGAAAAGTACGAACACTTGGGTTAGAGGCCCCGTCGATCTCTGGAACTCGTTAACGCGACCCATGGCGACGAAATAATTGCGATTAGCGCGGTAGGGAATTGAAGCAGAGTTGGGAGAATCCATTTTACCGTATTTTGTTACAATTTGTGTGCTTTTGCACGACTAAAAGACAGTTGAGAGTTAAGTGCGTAGTTGGTTTGCGGAAGTGACAAAATGGCGGCTCCAGCTAAAGCCATGCCAACAAAATGGTGGCAAGGCATGCTTGTCAGCACAATGGACAAAAAAGAAAGGACACGATTGGAGAAATCAAAGCAGGAATTTGTAAAAGTAATGGCAGAAAGAGGCATAGGCACAGAACAGTTGGTTCCGCTTCAAGGAATTGTACAGGCCTGTGTCCTCTTCGAGTTAAATTCCGTAAAATAAGGGACGGCGGAGTCCCCTTGAGTTAAATTCTGTGAATGAGTGTGAATGAGTGTGTGAGTGGAAGCTTAATAAACACTAGGTTATTAATTTCATACCAAAAGATTGGGATTGTAAATAGTGAGTTTTTGTGGATGTAAAGACAAGATTTCTCCACCTTAACGGGTAGAAGTGAGAAATACCATAAAATAGATTAATCACTATCCCAATCAATCCTTGAAATCAGTCTTAGAGACCTCCCTACGAGTGACAGACTGATCCAAATTGTGACAAAATGGGAAACCTAATAACAACCAGTAAACCTAGAGATAGATTGAAATGTAAGGATTATAAAATAATGGAGGAGAAAAATGCAGGATATAATAAATACCTAGACTTATGGGTAGAAAAATATAATTTTAAAGGCAACCTGAGTGTAGTGACCTGTATAGTGAAGGCATTACGTGACCAGATAAGGGAAAACACAAAAATAATGAGAAGAAAATGCGTAAATAGGGCATAACAGAGTTAGGATGTTGGTTAGAGACGGCAAAGCTGAGAGAGGAGCGACAAAAAAGGAAAACAGGAAAGTAGAGAGGACAGAAGTAAAAGAGAGGAAGTGTTTTGTTCATAGAAAGGAAGACACGGATTTAAGGGCAAACTTAATACTAGGGACCTCGTCGAGTTCAGAGGTCAGATAAAAGAAAAGGCAAAGAATGATCCAGAAAGATGGAAAAATATGGCATGAAAGAGACAGAGTTTTGGTTAAGAGTAGATGGAGAAAGAGAGGAAGGTCAGAAAAAGGCAAAGGAGAACAGAGTCCGAGTCAGCATTTTGGAGACATCATGACCAGACCACAACCAAATTGAGTTTTCGGCCTGACGTCAGCCAGAAACTTAATTTGGCGTCTGGTGTGAAAGTTCTGTGTTGTATGATTTGACGAGAAGTATTTGAAGCAGCAGAGTTACAAAGTTACTTCTTGTTGAAGTAGAATATTCAACTCGTCATTAAGGAATCTAGGTGACTGAGACTCTGGGACCTAAAACACTCTAATTCCTGGGAGATACACCCCTCGTATGTAACCGCAACTTTTAGTTGTAGAAGCTTGTTGCATAAGGAATTACTGTGATCCTTGAGATATTTCCTTTGAGTCCTGTCACAACTTGTAGTTTTGTCTTGTCACAACTTGTAGTTTTGTCTTGTCACAATTTGTAGTTTGTTAAAAGTTGTTTTTGTGTGTACAAATTAGTGGAGGACCGTGAAACGGAGTAGTGCGCGTTCCCGTGTCCCCCCTCCCATCTCAAATTTCCTCTCTCCTAAGCCCGTGCATGTGAGTGTCCCTCAGCCCCTCCCTCCTCTCATCCCTCTCTGTGTTTCTGAAGGTCGTCCTGTGCAGTTAGGCGTATGGATAGGTACTTTTTATGTGGACAAGGATAATCTTAAGCAGAATATAGCAATATAGCAATAACAATTCGCCTTGTCTAGTCCTATGTTTACTTATTTTATAATTTTTTTTAGGGAACTTGCTTTTATTGCAGTGATAGTAGCAGCCATTGTTCAAGTCCATGTGCATGTATTCCCCATGCCTCAATGTGATATGCAAAGTGCTTCAGTGTGTTCTGTACTACATGTTGTCTGTGTCAGCGCTCATTTTATGTAGGAATAATTTTTATACACCAAGTAAAAGATGTTCAAAGCCACGTAGATTTGTTAAAAGTACAGATCCCAAAGTAAAGTAGTGAACCTGAGGTTTATAATAGAACAATATTTCATCGTGGTTAGTGGGTGGAAGCTAAGGATGTAAACTTTGTTCTTAAAGTTGGTTCATTAATTGGAAAACTTGGTGAAAGGAGAGAGAGTAAGTACTTTTGTTGGTTGCTGGTTTGAGTCTAGGACACAGTGTGTGTTTTTATACTAGGTTATACTATACTTATACACCTATATTCCCAGTAAGAAAAGCATCACCCTCGTTGGCATGGAGAATGATCCAAGATCTACGTGCAGTAAATGAAGCAGTAAAACAGAGAGCACCAGATGTGCCAAATCCACATACATTGTTGAATACTCTAAATTCTAATGCTCGATATTTTGGTGTTATCGACCTCAGTAATGCGTTTTTCAGCGTTCCAATTCATCCAGAGTCGCGTGGATGGTTCGGCTTTACATTTCGCGGTGTAAAGTACACATTCACCAGACTGCCACAAGAGTACGCTGAAAGCCCGACAATTTTTACACAAGCAATTACGAGATGTCTATCAAGTTTCACACCCAAACATGGTAGCCAAATTCTAGTCTATGTAGATGACATCCTCCTGGCTAACGAAGATCAAAATAAGTGTAAAAAAGACACCATACAATTGCTCAAATTCCTAGGTGAGTCCTAACCCCGCTCCACCTACACTCCTTTGTACAAAGAAGGCCAATCTGCTACTGAATATATAGACCTGTGTACAGAGGCTTACATTAAAAACATGCAGGTGCACCCATTCAGAGAGCCCGCCACTAGTACCCTATTCTTACAGTCCATCCTGCCCCAGCTTCCCAAACCTGTCAGGGCTCTGATAGAGGGGACACCTGGTATCATGGCGGACCATGGCATGTTTCAGACGCACTTGAGGCACCATCTTGAGATTTACAACAGAAAATCTGCAGATGCACACAAAACACACCAGGATATGACACTGGAGCTTCAAAGACTCCAATTGGGCGAAGCCCGCAAAAAAGCCACAAAGGCGAAACAAGAGGGTAAGTCAAAAGGGGACAAAGCAGGAACCACCTCCCCCGGACAATACCTGGGTCAAACAGATCCTACTTTAGATACAGGTACACCACCACCCATTCACATGATCAGTGCTCCCACCTCACCAGCAAGCATTTATTATGCGACACCTCCCCAAAATTCTAGGGGTACGGGAAGGACATTCACACAACCAAGGGGATGGAATTTTAGAGGTCGTGGCGGATTCCGCGGGAGAGGACGGGGTTGGCAGTCGAACCAGGGTGGACTATCCTATCAGTCCCAGACAGCTTGTTACATTTGCCATCAAGAGGGACATTGGGCACGAGACTGCCCACATAACACTGGGATGGGTGCCTATGAGCAATATCCACAACAACGCGGTGGTTTCCAGGGGCCACCTGGCCCTCCTCGAGGTAGAGGGGCCGCAGGTCCCACTCCATGGTATCGCGGGGGCTCTGCCTCTGGAGGACAGTACTATGGAGGCTCGGATGAGCAATACCATCACAACCTGTGACTAAAGCTACAATGGAATGCTCACCAGATGGACTTCGGGTCGTTTGGCCCAATGGACAATCGGTTTCGTGTTATCACGGACAATCATCTGGGTGTTGGCTGGCATCTGATTCTGCACCCAAGGAACCCTACGCAGATATTTTCTGGGGACTTTTGGAACCTGCTAAGACAATGGATGAGGGCATACTGTCACATATGCTTCTCTGGAAACCTTGGTTCTGCTCGCTACACCCCTATACTCCCCCAGCGGACCCCTACCACGTTACCTTGCACTATGATCGCACCTATGATCCAATCTATGACATGTTGTTTGACCCATACCGTGGCACTGAACACACTATACACACAGACTCAATTTTTGTTCATAAGAAGGGGGTAGTGGCCTCTGTGATTCTCCCCGAACCTTTGAATGATTTGTTTAGGTCAGCGACGGTTAGCGTCCCACATCTTTCTCTCTTCCTAGGCCCTGGATACGAAGCCAGGGAGCTAGGACCGTTGACTAATCACCTTCAACAATTAGACGACTGGGAGATTACACCCATTCCCAATGTTTTCTATAGCCAATCCGAAGATGCTTACCGCATTGCTGTACCAAATGTTCCTGATCAAGTTCTGCTCTAACATACCCAAATTAGTAGGGACCATGGTCGGGAATTAACCGACCATGAAGATACGGAAAGCTTGTTACAAACGCTTCCCATTTCTCTTTGGTCCTTCGGTGCCTCTGATATTGGTGAGTGCCTTTCTGTCCCGCCAGTGATGCTTGAGGTGGGCCCAGATGCCCAGCCAGTTTGGATCCCACAACGACAGGGAGTAGAGGAAGCTCTAGACGCACTTTGGGAGGCGGGGGTTTTGGAACTCTCAAACTCTGATTGGAACACACCACTCAACCCGGTACCCAAACCTAACGGTTCGTATCGCATGGCACATGATCTGAGGAAAATCAATGACATAACAATCACTCCACTTTTGCCAGTTCCTGACCCACATAAATGTCTTACCACACTTACACCAGACATGAAATTCTTTACAGTAATCGATCTTTGCCAGGCCTTCTTTACCATTCCGCTTGCAGTACAAGGTGCTGCCACAAGGCCACAGAAATGCCCCTGGTGTCTTTAATAAAGTCTTGATGGACTGAGCTTTATCCCTGTGCACGTGAAACTTGTGATGAAGTTATTTGTTGTTTGGTCACTCATTGGATACCTACTTATGGCATCCCTACTCAAATTCAATCTGATTCTGGTCCACATTTCACTGGTTCACATGTTGCCATTGTTTGTAAAATGCTTCGCATCAATCACACATTCGTTTCAGTTTATCATCCACAGTCTAATGGTCTTGTCGAGCGTATGAATCGCACACTGAAGTCGATACTCTCTAAATCAGGGGTGTCAAACTCATTTTGGTCTGGGGCCGTATGCAACCTACTTTGATCCCAAAAGGGCCGGATCAGAGAACTCAGTTCTCTCTTCAGGTTATTGTATTTTTCTCCTTGTCTCGTAGTGGTGTTTAGGATTATATTCCTCGAGCAACGCCACTTGTTCCAAACACACTGAGCACAGATTTCCCATTCACCTCTGTCAACAAATAAGAATTAGACAATTTTTCTTGGGAAATCCTGAACGTAGCATCTGCTTTTCTCATTTTTTGACATTTTGCTGATGAGGGTCACGGTCGACAGTCAAAACGATGGTCCTTTAAGAGCGTTTGGAAAGAGGAAAGTCTTCATTTGTGCTGCTCTGGTGGGAGTCGCAATGCACAGAAACGCCGGAGACGCTGCTATGCTAAACGGTGCAGAAAATTAACAGAAAAATCTGAAAATTTTAATAGAAAGATCAGCCGAGGGCCAGATTAAAGGTCTTGGAGGGCCAGATCTGGCCCCCGGGTCGCATGTTTGACACATGTGCTCTAAATTGTTACATGACTACCCTAAATCTAATTGGCTCAACCTCCTCCCGGTTGCTCAGTTTATCACAGACACACCATTTCGCAACGCACCGGTTTCTCCCCTTATGAGCTCTTATTTGGCCGTGCCATGCCTGGCACCTTTACTAGCGCAGCTATTGATCCAGCCACCTTGGTCAAAACAGTGATGCAGTATAGACCTTATTTCTATGCGCTTAAGGCTACTGTTGAACACCTTGAATTTGTCTTTCTCAAGCGCCCCGTGCGTTCAAAATGGTCTGAACCTCGTTACTCTGGACCTTACAGGGTAACCCAACGTACCACCCACGCTATCAAAGTTTACGGATCCAAGCACTGGTACCATTGGTCAGCAGTTAAGCCCTACTATGAACCCAAGAGGAGTGGGAGCTACGCCCCCACTGAAGGGGGGGAACAGACTACACCGCCTGAAACATGATATATTGCACTATTTAGGTGAAAAAGGCGGCCTCCCTAAAAGTGATTTGGCTCCTTGCACTGATTTTTATACTTCTGGTAGTATTACTTGTTGAGCTAAAAAATAAGAATGAAACTCGGATAAATGATGATGTAAATATAAATGATGACCCTTCTGCTTTTCTCTTTGTTAAAGGTCGGCCGGAAAGGAGCGGACACAAGATCCACGATTGGTATTTGGGGTGGGAAAACAAGACCCCACGAACGAAGTTTCATGTTAATATTTGGTACAATTATGCAGCCTTTGTGGCAAAGCTAAGCAACAAAACAAACTGCTATGTATGTTCCAGAATCCCATTATCTGCTAGACACCCTACTGTTAGGCCAGTGCCATTTCAGAACGCAAGCTCTTGTTTTCCGGACATTTTGCTGTCTGCCCAGTCTAGGGGTTTGTGCCATGGTCGGGGACCATTGCCGTACGTATGTCCCAGACAACACAGGAAATGAGGGTAATATCACTAGTGCCATAAAAAATTTTTAAACAAATAGTTGCGATCACAGAGGGCGATTTCCGAAATAGCGGAGGTTTGTTTGATTGGCTTGTCTCCGGCTCCTGGCAGGCCGTCCTTCGAAGGGTTTGTATTATAATGTTGCTTGGTTTTTTGTTTGTGTTTGTTGTTTTTGGATGTTGTTTGTCTTGTCTTTCTAAGTTTATTTCCAGATCCATTCAACGTGTCACTGCAGGAATGTATGTCCAAGGCAATGTGACCATGTATCAGCCTGAGTGTGAAAAGCTTTTGCCCCAAAACGATGTTGATAATGATGATAATGATGATGACGAATCTAAGGACCTGACACAGCGTCTTGCTGACTGTGTTGTGTGATTCTGGTAATGTATGTCTTCACACCATCAGAAGGGGGTGTTTGTTTTTTTTGTTTTTTTCCCTTGTAACCATAAAAAGATATAAAGTAGCAAAATCATACTAGAAAAATATTTTATTACTTATGCAGGGGGGTAATCAGCGGTTTAGATGAAGGGTTTTTATGAGAACTCGGTTGAGTTCTCAGAAGGGGGTTTGAAGAGTTATAACTTTGTTTCATTGTGCCATATATGCTGTTGCAATATTGAAATGAAGATTGTTTGTAACAAATGTCTTACAATGGCTTATGAAGTTAATTCTTTCTCTTCTCGCACACATTTTTCTGTTGTTTTCATCACTGTCTCATTAAAAAGCAGACAGCATACACACATACGGTTGACCTTCGTCCACCTGGCGAAGTTATGTTTTCCCTTACAGATAAGACTGATGGGAAACGTACTCCCCGAAACTGGATGTCGATAAGAGAGCTTCAAAACAGAAGTTATTAAATGGAAATGTACTAGGATTGAAGAGGAGGCGGACCAAGAGGCGTTTACAATATTTGCATATTCATGATGAAATGTTTTAAATAGTTGGGTTCGAGTTATGTTTGTGGTTGCTCGGTTTGCTCTGCGGGGAATCCACGCTTAGATTGTTTCCCAGGGAATCTCGCAACCCAGCATGCTGTATCAGAAATATTGTGAGGTGAATAAATTGGCTTGAATTGAACTTCACGAATCCTGGTCTTCAATCTGGTATGTGCTAAAATGCGTTTAGGGAGATCTTGTTACGACATCGAGTAATTGGAGTCCCCTATTTCAGTTTTGAACAGCGACACCTTCTGATTGTATTTGTTTGAGTTTAAGATTGGAGAAAGAGGACAAGATTTCTTCAACATGTGCGTATTACTAGAGTTACGTACTTGTGTGTAGTACTAGAGTACATGTGTGTAGTACTAGAGTTAAGTACATGTGTGTAGTTCTAGAGTTAAGTACATGTGTGTAGTACTAGAGTTAAGTACATGTGTGTAGTACTAGAGTTAAGAACATGTGTGTAGTACTAGAATACATGTGTGTAGTACTAGAGTTAAGTATATGTGTGTAGTACTAGAGTTAAGTACATGTGTGTAGTACTTGAGTTAATTACATGTGTGTAGTACTAGAGTACATGTGCGTAGTACTAGAGTTAAGTACATGTGTGTAATACTAGAGTGCATGTCTGTAGTACTAGAGTTAAGTACATGTGTGTAGTACTAGAGTTAAGTACATGTGTGTAGTACTAGAGTTAAGTACATGTGTGTAGTACTAGAGTTAAGTACATGTGTGTAGTACTAGAGTTAAGTATATGTGTGTAGTACTAGAGTTAAGTACATGTGTGTAGTACTAGAGTTAAGTACATGTGTGTAGTACTAGAGTTAAGTACATGTGTGTAGTACTAGAGTTAAGAACATGTGTGTAGTACTAGAGTTAAGTACATCTGTGTAGTACTAGAGTTAAGTATATGTGTGTAGTACTAGAGTTAAGTACATGTGTGTAGTACTAGAGTTAAGTACATGTGTGTAGTACTAGAGTACATGTGTGTAGTACTAGAGTACATGTGTGTAGTACTAGAGTACATGTGTGTAGTACTAGAGTTAAGTACATGTGTGTAGTACTAGAGTACATGTGTGTAGTACTAGAGTTAAGTAAATGTGTGTAGTACTAGAGTACATGTGTGTAGTACTAGAGTTAAGTACATGTGTGTAGTAGTAGAGTGCATGTGTGTAGTACTAGAGAACATGTGTGTAGTACTAGAGTTAAGTATATGTGTATAGTACTAGAGTTAAGTACATGTGTGTAATTCTAGAGTTAAGTACATGTGTATAGTACTAGAGTTATGTACATGTGTGTAATACTAGAGTTAAGTATATGTGTGTAGTACTAGAGTTAAGTATATGTGTGTAGTACTAGATTTAAGTACATGTGTGTAGTACTAGAGTTAATTACATGTGTGTAGTACTAGAGTTAAGAACATGTGTGTAGTACTAGAGTTAAGTACATGTGTGTAGTACTAGAGTTAAGTACATGTGTGTAGTACTAGAGTACATGTGTGTAGTACTAGAGTTAAGTACATGTGTGTAGTACTAGAGTACATGTGTGTAGTACTAGAGTTAAGTATATGTGTGTAGTACTAGAGTTAAGTACATGTGTGTAGTACTAGAGTACATGTGTGTAGTACTAGAGTTAAGTACATGTGTGTAGTACTAGAGTACATGTGTGTAGTACTAGAGTTATGTACATGTGTGTGGAACTAGAGTACATGTGTGTAGTACTAGAGTTAACTACATGTGTGTAGTACTAGAGTTAAGTACATGTGTGTAGTACTAGAGTTAAGTACATGTGTGTAGTACTAGAGTTAAGTACATGTGTATAGTACTAGAGTTAAGTACATGTGTGTAGTACTAGAGGTCATGTGTGTCATACTAGAGTGAAGTAGATGTGTGTAGTACCAGAGTTATGTATATGTGTGTAGTACTAGAGTTAAGTACATGTGTGTAGTACTAGAGTACATGTGTGTAGTACTAGAATTAAATACATGTGTGTAGTACGAGAGTACATGTGTGTAGTACTAGAGTTAAGTACATGTGTGTAGTACTAGAGTACATGTGTGTAGTACTAGAGTTAAGTATATGTGTGTAGTACTAGAGTTAAGTACATGTGTGTAGTACTAGAGTTAAGTACATGTGTGTAGTACTAGAGTTAAGTACATGTGTGTAGTACTAGAGTTCAGTACATGTGTGTAGTACTAGAGTTAAGTACATGTGTGTAGTACTAGAGTTAAGTACATGTGTGTAGTACTAGAGTTAAGTACATGTGTGTAGTACTAGAGTTAAGTACATGTGTGTAGTACTAGAGTTAAGTACATGTGTGTAGTACTAGAGTTAAGTACATGTGTGTAGTACTAGAGTTAAGTACATGTGTGTAGTACTAGAGTTAAGTACATGTGTGTAGTACTAGAGTTAAGTACATGTGTGTAGTACTAGAGTACATGTGTGTAGTACTAGAGTTAAGTACATGTGTGTAGTACTAGAGTTAAGTACATGTGTGTAGTACTAGAGTTAAGTACATGTGTGTAGTACTTGAGTTAAGTACATGTGTGTAATACTAGATTTAAGCACATCTGTGTCGTACTCGAGTTAAGTACATGTGTGTAGTACTACAGTTAAGTACATGTGTGTAATACTAGAGTTAAGTACAACTGTGCAGTACGAGAGTTAAGTACATGTGTGTAGTACTAGAGTTCAGTACATGTGTGTAGTACTAGTGTTAAGTACATGTGCGTAATACTAGAGTACATCTGTGCAGTACTAGAGTTAAGTACATGTGTGTAATACTAGACTTAAGTCCATGTGTATAGTAGTAGAATTAAGTACATGTGTGTAGTACTAGAGTTAAGTCCATGTGTGTAGTACTAGAATACATGTGTGTGGTACTAGAGTTAAGTACATGTGTGTAGTACTAGAGTTAAGTACATGTGTGTAGTACTAGAGTTAAGTACATGTGTGTAGTACTAGAGTTAAGTAAATGTGTGTAGTACTAGAGTACATGTGTGTAGTACTAGAGTTAAGTACATGTGTGTAGTACTAGAGTTAAGTACATGTGTGTAGTACTAGAGTTAAGTACATGTGTGTAGTACTAGAGTTAAGTACATGTGTGTAGTACTAGAGTTAAGTACATGTGTGTAGTACTAGAGTTAAGTACATGTGTGTAGTAGATCTGTTAAGTACATGTGTGTAGTACTAGAGTTAAGTACATGTGTGTAGTACTAGAGTTAAGTACATGTGTGTAGTACTAGAGTACATGTGTGTAGTACTAGAGTTAAGTACATGTGTGTAGTACTAGAGTACATGTGTGTAGTACTAGAGTTAAGTACATGTGTGTAGTACTAGAGTTAAGTACATGTGTGTAGTACTAGAGTTAAGTACATGTGTGTAGTACTAGAGTTAAGTACATGTGTGTAGTACTAGAGTACATGTGTGTAGTACTAGAGTTAAGTACATGTGTGTAGTACTAGAGTACATGTGTGTAGTACTAGAGTTAAGTATATGTGTGTAGTACTAGAGTTAAGTACATGTGTGTAGTACTAGAGTTAAGTACATGTGTGTAGTACTAGAGTTAAGTACATGTGTGTAGTACTAGAGTTAAGTACATGTTTGTAGTACTAGAGTTAAGTACATGTGTGTAGTACTAGAGTTAAGTATATGTGTGTAGTACTAGAGTTAAGTACATGTGTGTAGTACTAGAGTTAAGTACATGTGTGTAGTACTAGAGTACATGTGTGTAGTACTAGAGTTAAGTACATGTGTAGTACTAAAGTTAAGTACATGTGTGTAGTACTAGAGTTAAATACATGTGTGTAGTACTAGAGTACATGTGTGTAGTACTAGAGTTAAGTACATGTGTGTAGTACTAGAGTTAAGTACATGTGTGTAGTACTAGAGTTAAGTACATGTGTGTAGTACTAGAGTTAAGTACATGTGTGTAGTACTAGAGTTAATTACATGTGTGTAGTACTAGAGTTAAGTACATGTGTGTAGTACTAGAGTTAAGTACATGTGTGTAGTACTAGAGTTAAGTACATGTGTGTAGTACTAGAGTTAAGTACATGTGTGTAGTACTAGAGTACATGTGTGTAGTACTAGAGTTAAGTACATGTGTGTAGTACTAGAGTTAAGTACATGTGTGTAGTACTAGAGTACATGTGTGTAGTACTAGAGTTAAGTACATGTGTGTAGTACTAGAGTACATGTGTGTAGTACTAGAGTTAAGTACATGTGTGTAGTACTAGAGTACATGTGTGTAGTACTAGAGTTAATTACATGTGTGTAGTACTAGAGTTAAGTACACGTGTGTAATACTAGAGTTAAGTACAACTGTGCAATACTAGAGTTAAGTATATGTGTGTAGTACTAGAGTTAAGTACATGTGTGTAGTACTAGAGTTAAGTACATGTATGTAGTACTAGAGTTAATTACATGTGTGTAATACTAGAGTAAAATACATGTGTGTAGTACTAGAGTACATGTGTGTAGTACTAGAGTTAAGTACATGTGTGTAGTACTAGAGTACATGTGTGTAGTACTAGAGTTAAGTACATGTGTGTAGTACTAGATTTAAGTACATGTGTGTAGTACTAGAGTTAAGTACATGTGTGTAGTACTAGAGTACATGTGTGTAGTACTAGAGTTAAGTACATGTGTGTAGTACTAGAGTTAAGTACATGTGTGTAGTACTAGAGTTAAGTACATGTGTGTAGTACTAGAGTTAAGTACATGTGTGTAGTACTAGAGTTAAGTACATGTGTGTAGTACTAGAGTTAAGTACATGTGTGTAATACTAGAGTTAAGTACATGTGTGTAGTACTAGAGTTAAGTACATGTGTGTAGTACTAGAGTTAAGTACATGTGTGTAGTAATATAGTTAAGTACATGTGTGTAGTACTAGATTACATGTGTGTAGTACTAGAGTTAAGTACATGTGTGTAGTACTAGAGTACATGTGTGTAGTACTAGAGTTAAGTACATGTGTGTAGTACTAGAGTTAAGTACATGTGTGTAGTACTAGAGTTAAGTACATGTGTGTAGTAATAGAGATAAGTACATCTGTGTAGTACTAGAATACATGTGTGTAGTACTAGAATTGAGTATATGTGTGTAGTACTAGAGTTAAATACATGTGTGTAGTACTAGAGTTAAGTACATGTGTGTAGTACTAGAGTTAAGTACATGTGTGTAGTACTAGAGTTAAGTAAATGTGTGTAGTACTAGAGTTAAGTAGATGTGTGTAGTACTAGAGTTAAGTACATGTGTGTAGTACTAGAGTTAAGTACATGTGTGTAGTACTAGAGTTAAGTACATGTGTGTAGTACTAGAGTTAAGTACATGTGTGTAGTACTAGAGTTAAGTACATGTGTGTAGTACTAGAGTACATGTGTGTAGTACTAGAGTACATGTGTGTAGTACTAGAGTTAAGTACATGTGTGTAGTACTAGAGTTAAGTACATGTGTGTAGTACTAGAGTTAAGGTACATGTGTGTAGTACTAGAGTTAAGTACATGTGTGTAGTACTAGAGTTAAGTACATGTGTGTAGTACTAGAGTTAAGTACATGTGTGTAGTACTAGAGTTAAGTACATGTGTGTAGTACTAGAGTACATGTGTGTAGTACTAGAGTTAAGTACATGTGTGTAGTACTAGAGTACATGTGTGTAGTACTAGAGTTAAGTACATGTGTGTAGTACTAGAGTACATGTGTGTAGTACTAGAGTTAAATACATGTGTGTAGTACTAGAGTTAAGTACATGTGTGTAGTACTAGAGTTAAGTACATGTGTGTAGTACTAGAGTTAAGTACATGTGTGTAGTACTAGAGTTAAGTACATGTGTGTAGTACTAGAGTTAAGTACATGTGTGTAGTACTAGAGTTAAGTACATGTGTGTAGTACTAGAGTTAAGTACATGTGTGTAGTACTAGAGTTAAGTACATGTGTGTAGTACTAGAGTTAAGAACATGTGTGTAGTACTAGAGTTAAGTACATGTGTGTAGTACTAGAGTACATGTGTGTAGTACAAGAGTTAAATACATGTGTGTAGTACTAGAGTACATGTGTGTAGTATTAGAGTAAATGTGTTGTAATAGAGTTAAGTACATGTGTGTAGTACTAGAGTTATGTACATGTGTGTAGTACTAGAGTTATGTACATGTGTGTAGTACTAGAGTTAAGTACATGTGTGTAGTACTAGAGTTAAGTACATGTGTGAAGTACTAGAGTTAAGTATATGTGTGTAGTACTAGAGTTAAGTACATGTGTGTAGTACTAGAGTTAAGTACATGTGTGTAGTACTAGAGTACATGTGTGTAGTACTAGAGTTAAGTACATGTGTGTAGTACTAGAGTACATGTGTGTAGTACTAGAGGACATGTGTGTAGTACTAGAGTTAAGTACATGTGTGTAGTACTAGAGTACATGTGTGTAGTACTAGAGTTTAGTACATGTGTGTAACACTAGAGTTAAATACATCTGTGTAGTACTCGGGTTAAGTATATGTGTGTTGTACTAGAGTTAAGTACATGTGTGTAGTATTAGAGTTAAATACATGTGTGTAATACTAGAGTTAAGTACATATGTGTCGTACTCGAGTTAAGTATGTGTGTAGTACTAGAGTTAAGTACATGTGTGTAGTACTAGAGTACATGTGTGTAGT
Source organism: Odontamblyopus lacepedii (assembly GCA_034769755.1). Classification (NCBI taxonomy): domain Eukaryota; kingdom Metazoa; phylum Chordata; class Actinopteri; order Gobiiformes; family Gobiidae; genus Odontamblyopus; species Odontamblyopus lacepedii. The sequence continues at coordinate 11,423,785 of CM068348.1, read as the reverse complement.
ACTAGAGTTAAGTACATGTGTGTAGTACTAGAGTTAAGTACATGTGTGTAGTACTAGAGTACATGTGTGTAGTACTAGAGTTAAGTACATGTGTGTAGTACTAGAGTTAAGTACATGTGTGTATTACTAGAGTTAAATACATGTGTGTAGTACTAGAATACATCTGTGTAGTACTAGAGTTAAGTACATGTGTGTAGTACTAGAGTTAAGTACATGTGTGTAGTACTAGAGTTAAGTACATGTGTGTAGTACTAGAGTTAAGTATATGTGTGTAGTACTAGAGTTAAGTACATGTGTGTATTACTAGAGTTAAGTACATGTGTGTAATATTAGAGTTAAATACATCTGTGTAGTACTCAACTTAAGTATATGTGTGTAGTACTAGAGTTAAGTACATGTGTGTACTACTAGAGTACATGTGTGTAGTACTAGAGTACATGTGTGTAGTACTAGAGTTAAGTACATGTGCGTAGTACTAGAGTATATGTGTGTAGTACTAGAGTACATGTGCGTAGTACTACAGTTAAATACATGTGTGTAGTACTAGAGTACATGTGTGTAGTACCAGAGTTAAATACATGTGTGTAGTACTAGAGTACATGTGTGTAGTATTAGAGTACATGTGTGTTGTACTAAAGTTAAGTACATGTGTGGAGTACTAGAGGACATGTGTGTAGTACTAGAGTACATGTGTTGTACTAGAGTTAATTACATCTGTGTAGTACTAGAGTACATGTGTGTAGTACTACAGTTAAGTACATGTGTGTAGTACTAGAGTTAAGTACATGTGTGTAGTACTAGAGTTAAGTATATGTGTGTAGTACTAGAGTTAAGTACATGTGTGTAGTACTAGAGTACATGTGTGTAGTACTACAGTACATGTGTGTAGTACTAGAGTTAAGTTCATGTGTGTAGTACTAGACTACATGTGCGTAGTACTAGAGTTAAGTACATGTGTGTAGTACTAGAGTTAAGTACATGTGTGTAGTACTAGAGTTAAGTACATGTGTGTAGTACTAGAGTTAAGTATATGTGTGTAGTACTAGAGTTAAGAACATGTGTGTAGTACTAGAATACATGTGTGTAGTACTAGAGTTAAGTACAGGTGTGTAGTACTAGAATACATGTGTATAGTACTATAGTTAAGTACATGTGTGTAGTAGTAGAAATGCGTGTGTAGTACTAGAGTTAAGTATATGTGTGTAATACTACAGTTAAGTACATGTGTGTAGTACTAGAGTACATGTCTGTAGTACTAGAGTACATGTGTGTATTACTAGAGTACATGTGTGTAGTACTAGAGTTAAGTACATGTGTGTAGTACTAGAGTTAAGTACATGTGTGTAGTACTAGAGTTAAGTACATGTGTGTAGTACCAGAGTTAAGTACATGTGTGTAGTACGAGAGTTAAGAACATGTGTGTAGTACTAGAGTTAAGTACATGTGTGTAGTACTAGAGTACATGTGTGTAGTTCCAGAGTTAAATACATGTGTGTAGTACGAGAGTACATGTGTGTAGTATTAGAGTACGTGTGTTGTACTAAAGTTAAGTACATGTCTGTAGTACTAGAGTACATGTGTGTAGTACTAGAGTACATGTAGTGTACTAGAGTTAAGTACATGTGTGTAGTACTAGAGTACATGTTTGAAGTACTAGAGTTAAGTGTATGTGTGTAGTACTAGAGTTAAGTACATGTGTGTAGTACTAGAGTACATGTGTGTATTACTAGAGTACATGTGTGTGTAGTACCAGAGTTAAATACATGTCTGTAGTCCTAGAATACATGTGTGTAGTTCTAGAGGACATGTGTGTAGTACTATAGTTAAGTATATGTGTATAGTACTAGAGTTAAGTATATGTGTGTAATACTAGAGTTAAGTACATGTGTGTAGTATTAGAGTTAAGTACATGTGTGTAGTACTAGAGTTAAGTATATGTGTGTAATACTAGAGTTAAGTACATGTGTGTAGTACTAGAGTTAAGTACATGTGTGTAATACTAGAGTTAAGTACAACTGTGCACTACTAGAGTTAAGTATGTGTGTAGTACTAGAGTTAAGTACATGTGTGTAGTTCTAGAGTTAAGTACATGTGTGTAGTACTAGAGTTAAGTACATGTGTGTAGTCCTAGAGTTAAGAACATGTGTGTAGTCCTAGAATACATGTGTGTAGTACTAGAGTTAAGTATATGTGTGTAGTACTAGAGTTAAGTACATGTGTGTAGTACTATAGTACATGTGTGTAGTACTAGAGTACATGTGTGTAGTACTAGAGTTAAGTAAATGTGTGTAGTACTAGAGTACATGTGTGTAGTACTAGAGTTAAGTAAATGTGTGTAGTACTAGAGTACATGTGTGTAGTACTAGAGTTAAGTACATGTGTGTAGTACTAGAGTTAAGAACATGTGTGTAGTCCTAGAATACATGTGTGTAGTACTAGAGTTAAGTATATGTGTGTAGTACTAGAGTTAAGTACATGTGTGTAGTACTATAGTACATGTGTGTAGTACTAGAGTACATGTGTGTAGTACTAGAGTTAAGTAAATGTGTGTAGTACTAGAGTACATGTGTGTAGTACTAGAGTTAAGTACATGTGTGTAGTACTAGAGTTAAGTACATGTGTGTAGTCCTAGAGTTAAGAACATGTGTGTAGTCCTAGAATACATGTGTGTAGTACTAGAGTTAAGTATATGTGTGTAGTACTAGAGTTAAGTACATGTGTGTAGTACTATAGTACATGTGTGTAGTACTAGAGTACATGTGTGTAGTACTAGAGTTAAGTAAATGTGTGTAGTACTAGAGAACATGTGTGTAGTACTAGAGTTAAGTATATGTGTATAGTACTAGAGTTAAGTACATGTGTGTAATTCTAGAGTTAAGTACATGTGTATAGTACTAGAGTTATGTACATGTGTGTAATACTAGAGTTAAGTATATGTGTGTAGTACTAGAGTTAAGTATATGTGTGTAGTACTAGATTTAAGTACATGTGTGTAGTACTAGAGTTAATTACATGTGTGTAGTACTAGAGTTAAGAACATGTGTGTAGTACTAGAATATATGTGTGTAGTACTATAGTTAAGTACATGTATGTAGTACTAGAGTACATGTGTGTAGTACTAGAGTACATGTGTGTAGTCCTAGAGTACATGTGTGTAGTACTAGAGTTAAGTATATGTGTGTAGTACTAGAGTTAAGTACATGTGTGTAGTACTAGCGTACATGTGTGTAGTACTAGAGTACATGTGTGTAGTCCTAGAGTACATGGTTTTGTACTAGAGTTAAGTACATGTGTGTAGTCCTAGAGTACATGTGCGTAGTACTAGAGTAAACTACATGTGTGTAGTACTAGAGTTAAGTACATGTGTGTAGTACTAGAGTTAAGTATATGTGTGCAGTACTAGAGTTAAGTACATGTGTGTCATACTAGAGTACATGTGTGTAGTACTAGAGTACATGTGTGTAGTACTAGAGTTAAGTACAGGTGTGTAGTACTAGAGTACATGTGTGTAGTACTAGAGTTAAGTACATGTGTGTAGTACTAGAGTACATGTGTGTAGTATTAGAGTACATGTGTGTTGTACTAAATTTAAGTACATGTGTGTAGTACTAGAGTACATGTGTGTAGTACTAGAGTACATGTGTTGTACTAGAGTTAAGTACATCTGTGTAGTACTAGAGTTAATTATATGTGTGTAGTACTAGACTTAAGTACATGTGTGTAGTACTAGAGCACATGTGTGTCGTACTAGAATACATGTGTGTAGTACTAGAGTTAAGTATATGTGTGTAGTACTAGAGTTAAGTACATGTGTGTAGTACTATAGTACATGTGTGTAGTACTAGAGTACATGTGTGTAGTACTAGAGTTAAGTAAATGTGTGTAGTACTAGAGAACATGTGTGTAGTACTAGAGTTAAGTATATGTGTATAGTACTAGAGTTAAGTACATGTGTGTAATTCTAGAGTTAAGTACATGTGTATAGTACTAGAGTTATGTACATGTGTGTAATACTAGAGTTAAGTATATGTGTGTAGTACTAGAGTTAAGTATATGTGTGTAGTACTAGATTTAAGTACATGTGTGTAGTACTAGAGTTAATTACATGTGTGTAGTACTAGAGTTAAGAACATGTGTGTAGTACTAGAATATATGTGTGTAGTACTATAGTTAAGTACATGTATGTAGTACTAGAGTACATGTGTGTAGTACTAGAGTACATGTGTGTAGTCCTAGAGTACATGTGTGTAGTACTAGAGTTAAGTATATGTGTGTAGTACTAGAGTTAAGTACATGTGTGTAGTACTAGCGTACATGTGTGTAGTACTAGAGTACATGTGTGTAGTCCTAGAGTACATGGTTTTGTACTAGAGTTAAGTACATGTGTGTAGTCCTAGAGTACATGTGCGTAGTACTAGAGTAAACTACATGTGTGTAGTACTAGAGTTAAGTACATGTGTGTAGTACTAGAGTTAAGTATATGTGTGCAGTACTAGAGTTAAGTACATGTGTGTCATACTAGAGTACATGTGTGTAGTACTAGAGTACATGTGTGTAGTACTAGAGTTAAGTACAGGTGTGTAGTACTAGAGTACATGTGCGTAGTACTAGAGTTAAGTACATGTGTGTAGTACTAGAGTACATGTGTGTAGTATTAGAGAACATGTGTGTTGTACTAAATTTAAGTACATGTGTGTAGTACTAGAGTACATGTGTGTAGTACTAGAGTACATGTGTTGTACTAGAGTTAAGTACATCTGTGTAGTACTAGAGTTAATTATATGTGTGTAGTACTAGACTTAAGTACATGTGTGTAGTACTAGAGCACATGTGTGTCGTACTAGAGTACATGTGTGTAGGACTAGAGTACATGTGTGTAGAACTAGAGTTAAGTACATGTGTGTAGTACTAGAGTACATGTGTGTAGTACTAGAGTTAAGTACATGTGTGTAATACTAGAGTACATGTGCGTAGTACTACAGTTAAATACATGTGTGTAGTACTAGAGTACATGTGTGTAGTATTAGAGTACATGTGTGTTGTACTAAAGTTAAGTACATGTGTGTAGTACTAGAGTACATGTGTGTACTACTAGAGTACATGTGTTGTACTAGAGTTAATTACATCTGTGTAGTACTAGAGTACATGTGTGTAGTACTACAGTTAAGTACATGTGTGTAGTACTAGAGTTAAGTACATGTGTGTAGTACTAGAGTTAAGTAAATGTGTGTAGTACTAGAGTTAAGTACATGTGTGTAGTACTAGAGTACACGTGTGTAGTACTACAGTACATGTGTGTAGTACTAGAGTTAAGTTCATGTGTGTAGTACTAAAGTACATGTGCGTAGTACTAGAGTTAAGTACATGTGTGTAGTACTAGACTTAAGTACATGTGTGTAGTACTAGAGTTAAGTACATGTGTGTAATACTAGAATTAAGTACATGTGTGTAGTACTAGAGTTAAGAACATGTGTGTAGTACTAGAATACATGTGTGTAGTACTAGAGTACATGTGTGTAGTACTAGAGTTAAGTACAGGTGTGTAGTACTAGAGTACATGTGTGTAGTACTAGAGTTAAATACATGTGTGTAGTACTAGAGTACATGTGCGTAGTACTACAGTTAAATACATGTCTGTAGTACTAGAGTACATGTGTGTAGTACCAGAGTTAAGTACATGTGTGTAGTACTAGAGCACATGTGTGTCGTACGAGAGTACATGTGTGTAGGACTAGAGTACATGTGTGTAGTACTAGAGTTAAGTACATGTGTGTAGTACTAGAGTACATGTGTGGAGTACTAGAGTTAAGTACATGTGTGTAGTACTAGATTACATATGTGCGTAGTACTACAGTTAAATACATGTGTGTAGTACTAGAGTACATGTGTGTAGTACCAGAGTTAAATACATGTGTGTAGTACTAGAGTACATGTGTGTAGTATTAGAGTACATGTGTGTTGTACTAAAGTTAAGTACATGTGTGTAGTACTAGAGTACATGTGTGTAGTATTAGAGTACGTGTGTTGTACTAAAGTTAAGTACATGTGTGTAGTACTAGAGTACATGTGTGTAGTACTAGAGTACATGTGTTGTACTAGAGTTAATTACATCTGTGTAGTACTAAAGTACATGTGTGTAGTACTACAGTTAAGTACATGTGTGTAGTACTAGAGTTAAGTACATGTGTGTAGTACTAGAGTTAAGTATATGTGTGTAGTACTACAGTTAAGTACATGTGTGTAGTACTAGAGTACATGTGTGTAGTACTACAGTACATGTGTGTAGTACTAGAGTTAAGTTCATGTGTGTAGTACTAGAGTACATGTGCGTAGTACTAGAGTTAAGTACATGTGTGTAGTACTAGAGTTAAGTACAGGTGTGTAGTACTAGAGTTAAGTACATGTGTGTAGTACTAGAGTTAAGTACATGTGTGTAGTACTAGAGGTAAGTATATGTGTGCAGTACTAGAGTTAAGTACATGTCTGTAGTACTAGAGTACATGTGTGTAGTACTAGAGTACATGTGTGTAGTACTAGAGTTAAGTACATGTGTGTAGTACTAGGGTTCATGTGTGTAGTTCCAGAGTTAAATACATGTGTGTAGTACTAGAGTACATGTGTGTAGTATTAGACGTGTGTTGGACTAAAGTTAAGTACATGTGTGTAGTACTAGAGTCCATGTGTTGTACTAGAGTTAAGTACATCTGTGTAGTACTAGAGTACATGTGTGTAATACTAGAGTTAAGTACATGTGTGAAGTACTACTGTACATGTGTGTAGTACCAGAGTTAAATACATGTGTGTAGTACTAGAGTTAAGTACATGTGTGTAATTCTAGAGTTAAGTACATGTGTATAGTACAAGAGTTAAGTACATGTGTGTAAGTACAACTGTGCAATTCTAGAGTTAAGTATATGTGTGTAATACTAGAGTTAAGTATATGTGTGTAGTACTAGAGTTAAGTACATGTTTGTAGTACTAGAGTACATGTGTGTAGTACTAGAGTACATGTGTGTAGTACTCGAGTTAAGTAAATGTGTGAAGTACTAGAGTACATGTGTGTAGTACTAGAGTTAAGTACATTTGTGTAGTACTAGAGTACATGTGTGTAGTACTAGAGTTAAGTACATGTGTGTAGTACTAGAGTTAAGTACATGTGTGTAGTACTAGAGTACATGTGTGTAGTATTAGAGTACATGTGTGTTGTACTAAAGTTAAGTACATGTGTGTAGTACTAGAGTAGATGTCTGTTGTCTGATGTCTGTTAAAACTACACACAGTGTAGTTTTAACAGACATTTGACCCCACGGGTGCGTTACTGGACGCGAGTGCTTTCCAAGTTTTAACAGGTTTTTAGTTCTAAAGTCAAGATTGCATACATTGTCTCAGAATGCTTATTATGCCCTCAAAAGCAATTTGCGGGCATAAAAAGATGATAACGGGCGGCACGGTGGCTGAGTGGCAACACTCAGGCCTCACAGCAAGAAGGTTGCGGGTTCGATCCCCGGGTCGCCCGGGCCTTTCTGTGTGGAGTTTGCATGTTCCTCCCCGTGTCTGGATGGGTTTCCTCCGGGTACTCCGGTTTCCCCCATCAACTTAAAACATGCCCGCACCCCTATGAACTAACATCAAGGACCATGTTGTCCACCCTCCTGTGGGCTCACCACCTGCAGAGGGGTTCATAGGGGGGGTCAGGTGCTATGAGGATTGGGCAGCAAGATGCCCCCGCGACCCAGCCGGATTAAGCGGGAGAAGATGGATGGATGGATGGATGGATGGATGGAAAAAGATGATAACGGTTATAACTTCAGCATCGAACGAGATAGAACCAAGATTACAAATGTATTTTGTACAGGTCCCAAAGCCCTACTTGCACAGCAAAAAAGGCAATGATATCTTTTGTAGTTTTTCCACAACTTCACTTATGTTGAGCCAGGATGCATTGTAACGCATAGAAGCCATAGGGCTATCCTGGCCACAAAATTCTATTTATCAGCATGTTTAAGCTTAAAATCATGTAATTTTAGCATGAGAAGCCTCCACACAGTGTAGTTTTAACAGGTTTTTAGTTCTAAAGTCAAGATTGCATACATTGTCTCAGAATGCTAATTATGCCCTCAAAAGCAATTTGCGGGCATAAAAAGATGATAACAGTTATAACTTCAGCATAGAACCAGATAGAATCAAGATTATAAATGTATTTTGTACAGGTCCCAAAGCCCTACTTGCACAGCAAAAAAGGCATTGATATCTTTTGTAGTTTTACCACAACTTCACTTATGTTGAGCCAGGATGCATTGTAACGCATAGAAGCCATAGGGCTATCCTGGCCACAAAATTCTATTTATCAGCATGTTTAAGCTTAAAATCATGTATTTTTAGCATGAGAAGCCTCCACACAGTGTAGTTTTAAAAGGTTTTTAGTTCTAAAGTCACGATTGCATACATTGTCTCAGAATGCTTATTATGCCCTCAAAAGCAATTTGCGGGCATAAAAAGATGATAACGGTTATAACTTCAGCATCGAACGAGATAGAGCCAAGATTACAAATGTATTTTGTACAGGTCCCAAAGCCCTACTTGCACAGCAAAAAAGGCATTGATATCTTTTGTAGTTTTTCCACAACTTCACTTATGTTGAGCCAGGATGCATTGTAACGCATAGAAGCCATAGGGCTATCCTGGCCACAAACTTCTATTTATCAGCATGTTTAAGCTTAAAATCATGTAATTTTAGCATGAGAAGCCTCCACACAGTGTAGTTTTAACAGGTTTTTAGTTCTAAAGTCAAGATTGCATACATTGTCTCAGAATGCTTATTATGCCCTCAAAAGCAATTTGCGGTCATAAAAAGATGATAACGGTTATAACTTCAGCATAGAACCAGATAGAATCAAAATTATAAATTTATTTTGTACAGGTCACAAAGCTCTACAAAGGCATTGATATCTTGTGTAGTTTTTCGACAACTTCACTTATGTTGAGCCAGGATGCATTGTAACGCATAGAAGCCATAGGGCTATCCTGGCCACAAAATTCTATTTATCAGCATGTTTAAGCTTAAAATCATGTAATTTTAGCATGAGAAGCCTCCACACAGTGTAGTTTTAACAGGTTTTTAGTTCTAAAGTCAAGATTGCATACATTGTCTCAGAATGCTAATTATGCCCTCAAAAGCAATTTGCGGGCATAAAAAGATGAATAACAGTTATAACTTCAGCATAGAACCAGATAGAATCAAGATTATAAATGTATTTTGTACAGGTCCCAAAGCCCTACTTGCACAGCAAAAAAGGCATTGATATCTTTTGTAGTTTTACCACAACTTCACTTATGTTGAGCCAGGATGCATTGTAACGCATAGAAGCCATAGGGCTATCCTGGCCATAAAATTCTATTTATCAGCATGTTTAAGCTTAAAATCATGTAATTTTAGCATGAGAAGCCTCCACACAGTGTAGTTTTAACAGGTTTTTAGTTCTAAAGTCAAGATTGCATACATTGTCTCAGAATGCTTATTATGCCCTCAAAAGCAATTTGCGGGCATAAAAAGATGATAACGGTTATAACTTCAGCATAGAACCAGATAGAATCAAAATTATAAATTTATTTTGTACAGGTCACAAAGCTCTACAAAGGCATTGATATCTTTTGTAGTTTTTCCACAACTTCACTTATGTTGAGCCAGGATGCATTGTAACGCATAGAAGCCATAGGGCTATCCTGGCCACAAAATTCTATTTATCAGCATGTTTAAGCTTAAAATCATGTATTTTTAGCATGAGAAGCCTCCACACAGTGTAGTTTTAAAAGGTTTTTAGTTCTAAAGTCACGATTGCATACATTGTCTCAGAATGCTTATTATGCCCTCAAAAGCAATTTGCGGGCATAAAAAGATGATAACGGTTATAACTTCAGCATCGAACGAGATAGAGCCAAGATTACAAATGTATTTTGTACAGGTCCCAAAGCCCTACTTGCACAGCAAAAAAGGCATTGATATCTTTTGTAGTTTTTCCACAACTTCACTTATGTTGAGCCAGGATGCATTGTAACGCATAGAAGCCATAGGGCTATCCTGGCCACAAACTTCTATTTATCAGCATGTTTAAGCTTAAAATCATGTAATTTTAGCATGAGAAGCCTCCACACAGTGTAGTTTTAACAGGTTTTTAGTTCTAAAGTCAAGATTGCATACATTGTCTCAGAATGCTTATTATGCCCTCAAAAGCAATTTGCGTGCATAAAAAGATGATAACGGTTATAACTTCAGCATAGAACCAGATAGAATCAAAATTATAAATTTATTTTGTACAGGTCACAAAGCTCTACAAAGGCATTGATATCTTGTGTAGTTTTTCGACAACTTCACTTATGTTGAGCCAGGATGCATTTAAACGCATAGAAGCCATAGGGCTATCCTGGCCACAAACTTCTATTTATCAGCATGTTTAAGCTTAAAATCATGTATTTTAGCATGAGAAGCCTCCACACAGTGTAGTTTTAACAGGTTTTTAGTTCTAAAGTCAAGATTGCATACATTGTCTCAGAATGCTTATTATGCCCTCAAAAGCAATTTGCGGGCTTAAAAAGATGATAACGGTTATAACTTCAGCATCGAACGAGATAGAACCAAGATTACAAATGTCTTTTGTACAGGTCCCAAAGCCCTACTTGCACAGCAAAAAAGGCATTGATATCTTTTGTAGTTTTTCCACAACTTCACTTATGTTGAGCCAGGATGCATTGTAACGCATAGAAGCCATAGGGCTATCCTGGCCACAAACTTTTATTTATCAGCATGTTTAAGTTCAAAATCATGTATTTTAGCATGAGAAGCCTCCACACAGTGTAGTTTTAACAGGTTTTTAATTCTAAAGTCAAGATTGCATACATTGTCTGAGAATGCTTATTATGCCCTCAAAAGCAATTTGCGGGCATAAAAAGATGATAATGGTTATAACTTCAGCATCGAACGAGATAGAACCAAGATTACAAATGTGTTTTGTACAGGTCACAAAGCCCTACTTGCACAGCAAAAAAGGCATTCATATCTTTGGTAGTTTTTCCACAACTTCACTTATGTTGAGCCAGGATGCATTGTAACGCACAGAAGCCATAGGGCAATCCTGGCCACAAACTTCTATTTATCAGCATGTTTAAGCTTAAAATCATGTATTTTAGCATGAGAAGCCTCCACACAGTGTAGTTTTACAGGTTTTTAGTTCTAAAGTCAAGATTGCATACATTGTCTCAGAATGCTTATTATGCCCTCAAAAGCAATTTGCGGGCATAAAAAGATGATAACGGTTATAACTTCAGCATCGAACGAGATAGAACCAAGATTAGAAATGTATTTTGTACAGGTCCCAAAGCCCTACTTGCACAGCAAAAAGGGCATTGATATCTTTTGTAGTTTTTCCACAACTTCACTTATGTTGAGCCAGGATGCATTGTAACGCATAGAAGACATAGGGCTATCCTGGCAACAAACTTCTATTTATCAGCATGTTTTAGCTTAAAATCATGTAATTTTAACATGAGAAGCCTCCACACAGTGTAGTTTTAACAGGTTTTTAGTTCTAAACTCAAGATTGCATACATTGTCTCAGAATGCTTATATGTACTTAACTCTAGTACTACACACATGTACTGAACTCTAGAACTACGCACATGTACTTAACTCTAGTATTTCACAAATGTACTTAACTCTAGTACTACACACATCTACTTAACTCTAGTTCGACCCACATGAACTCTAGTACTACACACATGTACTTAACTATAGTACTACACAAATGTACTCTAGTACTACACACATGTACTTAACTCTAGTACTACACACATGTACTTAACTCTAGTACTACACACATATACTTAACTCTGGTACTGCACAGTTGTACTTAACTGTAGTATTACACACATGTACTTAACTCTAGCACTACACACATGTACTCTAGTACTTCACACATGTACTTAACTTTAGCACTACACCCATGTGCTCCAGTACTACACACATGTTCTCTAGTACTACACACATGTATTTAACTCTGGTACTACACACAATTACTCTAGTACTCCACCCATGTACTTAACTCTAGAACTACACACATGTACTCTAGTACTACACAGATGTACTTAACTCTAGCACTACACACATGTACTCTAATAGTACACACATATACTCTAGTACTACACACATGTACTCTAGAACTACACACATGTACTTAACTCTAGTACTACACACATGTACTTAACTCTAGTAATACACACATATACTTAACTCTAGTACTATACACATCTATTTAACTCTAGTACGACACACATGTCCTCTAGTACTACACACATGTACTTAACTCTAGTAGTACACACATGTACTCTAGTACTACACACATGTACATAACTCTAGTACTACACACATGTACTCTAGTACTACACACATGTACTTAACCCTAGTACTACACACATGTACTTAACTCTAGTACTACACACATATACTCAATTCTAGTACTACATACATGTACTCTAGTACTACACAGATGTACTTAACTCTAGTACTACACACATGCACTCTAGTACTACACACATGTACTCTAGTACTACACACATGTGCTCTAGTACTACACACACATACTCAATTCTAGTACTACATACATGTACTCTAGTACTACACAGATGTACTTAACTCTAGTACTACACACATGTACTCTAGTACTACACACATATACTCTAGTACTACAAACATGTACTTAACTTTAGTAATACACACATGTACTCTCGTACTACACACATGTATTTAACTCTGGTACTACACACATGTACTCTAGTACTACACACATGTACTTAACTCTAGTACTACACACATGTCCTCTAGTACTACACTCATGTACTTAATTCTAGTACTACACACATATACTCAACTCTAGTACTACACTCATGTACTCTAGTACTACACAGATGTACTTAACTCTAGTACAACACACATGTACTCTAGCACTACACACATGTACTCTAGTACTACACACATGTACTTAACTCTAGTACTACACACATGTACTTAACTCTAGTACTACACACATGTACTTAACTCTAGTACTACACACATGTACTTAACTCTAGTTCGACCCACATGTACATAACTCTAGTACTACACACATATACTTAACTCTAGTACTGCACAGTTGTACTTAACTCTAGTATTACACACATATACTTAAGTGTAGTACTACACACATGTACTTAACTCTAGTACTACACACATGTACTTAACTCTAGTACTACACACATATACTTAACTCTAGTACTACAGACATGTACTTTAGTACTACACAGATGTACTTAACTCTAGTACTACACACATGTACTCTAGTACTACACACATGTACTCTAGTACTACAAACATGTACTTAACTTTAGCACTACATTCATGTGCTCTAGTACTACACACATGTTCTCTAGTACTACACACATACATTTTAAGTCTGGTACTACACACAATTACTCTAGTATTACACACATGTACTTAACTCTAGTACTACACACTTGTACTTAACTCTAGTACTGCACACATGTACTTAACTGTAGTAGTACACACATGTACTCTAGTACTACACACATGTACTTAACTATAGTACTACACACATGTACTCTAGTACTACACACATGTACTTAATTCTAGCACTACACACATATACTCAATTCTAGTACTTTACACATGTACTCTAGTACTACACAGATGTTCTTAACTCTAGTACTACACACATGCACTCTAATACTACACACATGAACTCTAGTACTACACACATGTACTTAACTATAGTACTACACAAATGTAGTCTAGTACTACACACATGTACTTAACTCTAGTACTACACACATGTACTTAACTCTAGTACTACACACATATACTTAACTCTAGTACTGCACAGTTGTACTTAACTCTAGTATTACACACATGTACCAAACTCTAGCACTACACACATGTACTCTAGTACTACACACATGTACTTAACTTTAGCACAACACTCATGTGCTCTAGTACTACACACATGTTCTCTAGTACTACACACATGTATTTAACTCTGGTACTACACACATGTACTCTAGTACTACACCCATGTACTTAACTCTAGAACTACACACATGTACTCTAGTACTACACAGATGTACTTAACTCTAGTACTACACACATGTACTCTAGTACTACACACATGTACTCTAGTACTACACACATGTACTCTAGTACTACACACATGTACTCTAGTACTACACACATGTACTTAACTCTAGTACTACACACATGTACTTAACTCTAGTACTACACACATGTACTTAACTCTAGTACTACACACATGTACTTAACTCTAGTACTACACACATATACTTAACTCTAGTACTACACACATGTACTCTAGTACTACACACATGTACTTAACTCTAGTACTACACACATGTACTCTAGTACTACACACATGTACTCTAGTACTACACACATGTACTTAACTCTAGTACTACACACATGTACTCTAGTACTACACACATGTACTTAACTCTAGTACTACACACATGTACTCTAGTACTACACACATGTACTTAACTCTAGTACTACACACATGTACTCTAGTACTACACACATGTACTTAACTCTAGTACTACACACATGTACTCTAGTACTACACACATATACTTAACTCTAGTACTACACACATGTTCTCTAGTACTACACACATGTACTTAACTCTAGTACTACACACATGTACTCTAGTACTACACACATGTACTTAACTCTAGTACTACACACATGTACTCTAGTACTACACACATGTACTTAACTCTAGTACTACACACATGTACTTAACTCTAGTACTACACACATGTACTTAACTCTAGTACTACACACATGTACTTAACTCTAGTACTACACACATGTACTTAACTCTAGTACTACACACATGTACTCTAGTACTACACACATGTACTTAACTCTAGTACTACACACATGTACTCTAGTACTACACACATGTACTTAACTCTAGTACTACACACATGTACTCTAGTACTACACACATGTACTTAACTCTAGTACTACACACATGTACTTAACTCTAGTATTACACACATGTACTTAACTCTAGTACTGCACAGTTGTACTTTACTCTAGTACTGCACACATGTACTCTAGTACTACACAGATGTACTTAACTCTAGTTCTACACACATGTACTCTAGTACTACACACATGTACTTAACTCTAGTACTACACACATGTATTAACTCTAGTACTACACACATGTACTTAACTCTAGTACTACACACATGTACTTAACTCTAGTACTACACACATGTACTTAACTCTAGTACTACACACATATACTTAACTCTAGTACAGCACACATGTACTTAACTCTAGTACTACACAGATGTACTTAACTCTAGTACTACACACATGTACTCTAGTACTGCACACATGTACTCTAGTACTACACAGATGTACTTAACTCTAGTTCTACACACATGTACTCTAGTACTACCCACATGTACTCTAGTGCTACACACATGTATTTAACTCTAGTACTACACACATGTACTCTAGCACTACGCACATGTACTTAACTCTCGTACTACACACATGTACTCTAGTACTACACACATGTACTTAACTCTAGTACTACACACATGTACTCTAGTACTACACACATGTACTTAACTCTAGTACTACACACATGTACTCTAGTACTACACACATGTACTTAACTCTAGTACTACACACATGTACTCTAGTACTACACACATGTACTTAATTCTAGTACTACACACATATACTCAACTCTAGTACTACACACATGTACTCTAGTACTACACAGATGTACTTAACTCTAGTACTACACACATGTACTCTAGTACTACACACATGTACTCTAGTACTACACACATGTACTTAACTCTAGTACTACACACATGTACTCTAGTACTACACACATGTACTTAACTCTAGTACTACACACATGTACTTAACTCTAGTACTACACACATATACTTAACTCTAGTACTACACACATGTACTCTAGTACTACACACATGTACTTAACTCTAGTACTACACACATGTACTCTAGTACTACACACATGTACTTAACTCTAGTACTACACACATGTACTCTAGTACTACACACATGTACTTAACTCTAGTACTACACACATGTACTCTAGTACTACACACATGTACTTAACTCTAGTACTACACACATATACTCAACTCTAGTACTACACTCATGTACTCTAGTACTACACAGATGTACTTAACTCTAGTACTCCACACATGTACTCTAGCACTACACACATGTACTCTAGTACTACACACATGTACTTAACTCTAGTACTACACACATGTACTTAACTCTAGTACTATACACATGTACTTAACTCTAGTACTACACACATGTACTTAACTCTAGTACTACACACATGTACATAACTCTAGTACTACACACATATACTTAACTCTAGTACTGCACAGTTGTACTTAACTCTAGTATTACACACATATACTTAAGTCTAGTACTACACACATGTACTTAACTCTAGTACTACACACATGTACTTAACTCTAGTACTACACACATATACTTAACTCTAGTACTACAGACATGTACTTTAGTACTACACAGATGTACTTAACTCTAGTACTACACACATGTACTCTAGTACTACACACATGTACTCTAGTACTACAAACATGTACTTAACTTTAGCACTACATTCATGTGCTCTAGTACTACACACATGTTCTCTAGTACTACACACATACATTTTAAGTCTGGTACTACACACAATTACTCTAGTATTACACACATGTACTTAACTCTAGTACTACACACTTGTACTTAACTCTAGTACTGCACACATGTACTTAACTGTAGTAGTACACACATGTACTCTAGTACTACACACATGTACTTAACTCTAGTACTACACACATGTACTCTAGTACTACACACATGTACTTAACTCTAGTACTACACACATATACTCAATTCTAGTACTACACACATGTACTCTAGTACTACACAGATGTTCTTAACTCTAGTACTACACACATGCACTCTAGTACTACACACATGTACTCTAGTACTACACACATGTGCTCTAGTACTACACACATGTACTCTAGTACTACACACATATACTCTAGTACTACACACATGTACTTAACTCTAGTACTACACACATATACTCAATTCTAGTACTACACACATGTACTCTAGTACTACACAGATGTACTTAACTCTAGTACTACACACATGCACTCTAATACTACACACATGTGCTCTAGTACTACACACATGTACTCTAGTACTAAACACATATACTCTAGTACTACACACATGTACTTAACTCTAGTACTACACACATCTACTTTACTGTAGTACTACACACATGTACTCCAGTACTACACAGATGTACTTAACACTAGTACAACACACATGTACTCTAGCACTACACACATGTACTCTAGTACTACACACATGTACTTAACTTTAGTAATACACACATGTACTCTAGTACTACACACATGTACTCCAGTACTACACACATGTATTTAACTCTGGTACTACACACATGTATTCTGGTACTACACACATGTACTTAACTCTTGTACTACGCACATGTACTCTAGTACTACACACATGTACTTAACTCTAGAACTACACACATGCCCTCTAGTACTACTCACATGTACTTAATTCTAGTACGTCACACATATACTCAACTCTAGTACTACACTCATGTACTCTAGTACTACACAGATGTACTTAACTCTAGTACTCCACACATGTACTCTAGTACTACACACATGTACTCTAGTACTACACAGATGTACTTAACTCTAGCACAACACACATGTACTCTAGCACTACACACATGTACTCTAGTACTACACACATGTACTTAACTCTAGTACTACACACATGTACTTAACTCTAGTACTACACACATGTACTTAACTCTAGTACTACACAGATGTACTTAACTCTAGTACTACACACATATAGTTAACTCTAGTACTACACACATGTACTCTAGTACTACACAAATATACTTAATTCTAGTACTACACACATGTACTCTAGTACTACACACATGTACTTAACTCTAGTACTACACACATGTACTCTAGTACTACACACATGTACTTAACACTAGTACTACACAGATGTACTTAACTCTACTACTACACACATATACTTAACTCTAGTACTACACACATGCACTCTAGTACTACACAAATATACTTAACTCTAGGACTACACACATGTACTCTAGTACTACACACATGTACTTAACTCTAGTACTACACAGATGTACTTAACTCTAGTACGACACACATGTACTCTAGTACTACACACGTACTCTAGTACTACACAGATGTACTTAACCTTAGTACTACACACATGTACTCTAGTACTACACACATGTACTTAACTCTAGTACTACACACATGTACTCTAGTACTACACACATGTACTTAACTCTAGTACTACACACATGTACTCTAGTACTACACACATGTACTTAACTCTCCTACTACACACATGTACTCTAGTATTACACACATTTACTTAACTCTAGTACTACACACATGTACTCTAGTACTACACACATGTACTCTAGTACTACACACATGTACTTACCTCTAGTACTGCACACATGTACTGTAGTACTACACACATGTACTTAACTCTAGTTCTACACGCATGTCCTCTAGTACTACACACTTACTCTAGTACTACACACATGTACTTAAATCTAGAATTACACACATGTACTTAAATCTAGTACTACACACATGTACTTAACTCTAGTACTACACACATGTATATGTGTCTAGTACTGCACAGTTGTACTTCACTCTAGTATTACACACATGTACTTAACTCTAGTACTACACACATGTACTTAACTCTAGTACTACACACATGTACTTAACTCTAGTACTACACACATATACTTAACTCTAGTACTACACACAGGTACTTTAGTACTACACAGATGTACTTAACTCTAGTACTACACACATGTACTCTAGTACTACACACATGTAATTAACTCTAGTACTACGCACATGTACTCTAGTACTACACACATGTACTTAACTCTAGTACTACACACATGTACTCTAGTACTACACAAATATACTTAATTCTAGTACTACACACATGTACTCTAGTACTACACACATGTACTTAACTCTAGTACTACACACATGTACTCTAGTACTACACACATGTACTTAACACTAGTACTACACAGATGTACTTAACTCTACTACTACACACATACACTTAACTCTAGTACTACACACATGCACTCTAGTACTACACAAATATACTTAACTCTAGGATTACACACATGTACTCTAGTACTACACACATGTACTTAACTCTAGTACTACACAGATGTATTTAACTCTAGTACTACACACATGTACTCTAGTACTACACACATGTACTCTAGTACTACACACATGTACTTAACTCTAGTACTACTCACATGTACTCTAGTACTACACACATGTACTTAACTCTCCTACTACACACATGTACTCTAGTATTACACACATTTACTTAACTCTAGTACTACACACATGTACTCTAGTACTACACACATGTACTCTAGTACTACACACATGTACTTACCTCTAGTACTGCACACATGTACTGTAGTACTACACACATGTACTTAACTCTAGTTCTACACGCATGTCCTCTAGTACTACACACACGTACTCTAGTACTACACACATGTACTTAAATCTAGAATTACACACATGTACTTAAATCTAGTACTACACACATGTACTTAACTCTAGTACTACACACATGTATATGTGTCTAGTACTGCACAGTTGTACTTCACTCTAGTATTACACACATGTACTTAACTCTAGTACTACACACATGTACTTAACTCTAGTACTACACACATGTACTTAACTCTAGTACTACACACATATACTTAACTCTAGTACTACACACAGGTACTTTAGTACTACACAGATGTACTTAACTCTAGTACTACACACATGTACTCTAGTACTACACACATGTAATTAACTCTAGTACTACGCACATGTACTCTAGTACTACACACATGTACTTAACTCTAGTACTACACACATGTACTCTAGTACTACACACATGTACTTATCTCTAGTACTGCACACATGTACTCTAGTACTACAGACATGTACTTAACTCTAGTACTACACACATGTCCTCCAGTACTACACACATGTACTTAACTCTAGTACTACACACATGTACTCTAGTACTACACACATGTACTTAACTCTCGTATTACACACATGTACTTAAATCTAGTACTACACACCTGTACTTAACTCTAGTACTACACACATGTACTTAACTCTAGTACTACACACATATACTTAACGCTAGTACTACACACATGTACTTTAGTACTACACACGTACTTAACTCTAGTACTACACACATGTACTCTAGTACTACACACATGTACTTAACTGTAGTACTACGCACATATACTCTAGTACTACACACATGTACTTAACTCTAGTACTACACACATGTACTCTAGTACTACACACATGTACTCTAGTACTACACACATGTACTTACCTCTAGTACTGCACACATGTACTCTAGTACTACAGACATGTACTTAACTCTAGTACTACACACATGTCCTCTAGTACTACACACATGTACTTAACTCTAGTACTACACACATGTACTCTAGTACTACACACATGTACTTAAATCTAGTACTACACACATGTACTTAACTCTAGTACTACACACATGTACATAACTCTAGTACTACACACATATACTTAAATCTAGTACTGCACAGTTGTACTTAACTCTAGTATTACACACATGTACTCTAGTACTATACACATGTACTTAACTTTAGCACTACATTCATGTGCTCTAGTACTACACACATGTTCTCTACTACTACACACATGTATTTAAGTCTGGTAATACACACAATTACTCTAGTATTACACACATGTACTTAACTCTAGTACTACACACATGTACTTAACTCTAGAACTACACACATGTACTTAACTCTAGTACTACACACATGTACTTAACTCTAGTACTACACACATATACTTAACTCTATTACTACACACATGTACTTTAGTACTACACAGATGTACTTAACTTTAGTAATACACACATGTACTCTAGTACTACACACATGTACTCCAGTACTACACACATGTATTTAACTCTGGTACTACACACATGTGCTCCAATACTACACACATGTACTTAACTCTATTTCTACGCACATGAACTCTAGTACTACGCACATGTACTTAACTCTAGTACTACACACATGTCTTCTAGTACTACACACATGTACTTAATTCTAGTACTACACACATGTACTCTAGCACTACACACATGTCCTCTAGTACTACACACATGTACTTAACTCTAGTACTACACACATGTACTTAACTCTAGTACTACAAACATGTACTCTAGTACTACACAGATGTACTTAACTCTATTACTACACACATATACTTAACTCTAGTACTACAAACATGTACTCTAGTACTACACACATATACTTAACTCTAGTACTACACACATGTACTCTAGTACGACACACATGTACTTAACTCTAGTACTACACACATGTACTCTAGTACTACACACATGTAGTTAACTCTAGTACTACACACATGTATTCTCGTACTACACACATGTTCTTAACTGCAGTACTACACACATGTACTTAACTCTAGTACTGCACACATGTACTGTAGTACTACACACATGTACTTAACTCTAGTACTACACGCATGTCCTCTAGTACTACACACATTTACTTAACTCTAGTACTACACACACGTACTCTAGTACTACACACATGTACTTAAATCTAGAATTACACACATGTAGTTAAATCTAGTACTACACACATGTACTTAACTCTAGTACTACACACATGTACTTAACTCTAGTACTACACACATGTACTTAACTCTAGTACTACACACATATACTTAACTCTAGTACTACACACATGTACTTAATTCTAGTACTACACACATATACTCAACTCTAGTACTACACTCATGTACTATAGTACTACACAGATGTACTCTAGTACTACACACATGTACTTAACTTTAGCACTACACTCATGTGCTCTAGTACTACACACATGTTCTCTAGTACTACACACATTTATTTAAGTCTGGTACTACACACATATACTTAACTCTAGTACTACACACATGTACTTTAGTACTACACACATGTACTTAACTCTAGTACTACACACATATACTTAACGCTAGTACTACACACATGTACTTTAGTACTACACACGTACTTAACTCTAGTACTACACACATGTACTCTAGTACTACAGACATGTACTTAACTCTAGTACTACACACATGTCCTCCAGTACTACACACATGTACTTAACTCTAGTACTACACACATGTACTCTAGTACTACACACATGTACTTAACTCTTGTAATACACACATGTACTTAAATCTAGTACTACACACCTGTACTTAACTCTAGTACTACACACATGTACTTAACTCTAGTACTACACACATATACTTAACGCTAGTACTACACACATGTACTTTAGTACTACACACGTACTTAACTCTAGTACTACACACATGTACTCTAGTACTACACACATGTACTTAACTGTAGTACTACGCACATATACTCTAGTACTACACACATGTACTTAACTCTAGTACTACACACATGTACTCTAGTACTACACACATGTACTCTAGTACTACACACATGTACTTACCTCTAGTACTGCACACATGTACTCTAGTACTACAGACATGTACTTAACTCTAGTACTACACACATGTCCTCTAGTACTACACACATGTACTTAACTCTAGTACTACACACATGTACTCTAGTACTACACACATGTACTTAAATCTAGTACTACACACATGTACTTAACTCTAGTACTACACACATGTACATAACTCTAGTACTACACACATATACTTAAATCTAGTACTGCACAGTTGTACTTAACTCTAGTATTACACACATGTACTCTAGTACTATACACATGTACTTAACTTTAGCACTACATTCATGTGCTCTAGTACTACACACATGTTCTCTACTACTACACACATGTATTTAAGTCTGGTAATACACACAATTACTCTAGTATTACACACATGTACTTAACTCTAGTACTACACACATGTACTTAACTCTAGAACTACACACATGTACTTAACTCTAGTACTACACACATGTACTTAACTCTAGTACTACACACATATACTTAACTCTATTACTACACACATGTACTTTAGTACTACACAGATGTACTTAACTTTAGTAATACACACATGTACTCTAGTACTACACACATGTACTCCAGTACTACACACATGTATTTAACTCTGGTACTACACACATGTACTCTAATACTACACACATGTACTTAACTCTATTTCTACGCACATGAACTCTAGTACTACGCACATGTACTTAACTCTAGTACTACACACATGTCTTCTAGTACTACACACATGTACTTAATTCTAGTACTACACACATGTACTCTAGCACTACACACATGTCCTCTAGTACTACACACATGTACTTAACTCTAGTACTACACACATGTACTTAACTCTAGTACTACAAACATGTACTCTAGTACTACACAGATGTACTTAACTCTATTACTACACACATATACTTAACTCTAGTACTACAAACATGTACTCTAGTACTACACACATATACTTAACTCTAGTACTACACACATGTACTCTAGTACGACACACATGTACTTAACTCTAGTACTACACACATGTACTCTAGTACTACACACATGTAGTTAACTCTAGTACTACACACATGTATTCTCGTACTACACACATGTTCTTAACTGCAGTACTACACACATGTACTTAACTCTAGTACTGCACACATGTACTGTAGTACTACACACATGTACTTAACTCTAGTACTACACGCATGTCCTCTAGTACTACACACATTTACTTAACTCTAGTACTACACACACGTACTCTAGTACTACACACATGTACTTAAATCTAGAATTACACACATGTAGTTAAATCTAGTACTACACACATGTACTTAACTCTAGTACTACACACATGTACTTAACTCTAGTACTACACACATGTACTTAACTCTAGTACTACACACATATACTTAACTCTAGTACTACACACATGTACTTTAGTACTACACAGATGTACTTAACTCTAGTACTACACACATGTACTCTAGTACTACACCCATGTACTCTAGTACTACACACATGTACTTAACTTTAGCACTACACTCATGTGCTCTAGTACTACACACATGTTCTCTAGTACTACACACATTTATTTAAGTCTGGTACTACACACAATTACTCTAGTACTACACACAGGTACTTAACTCTAGTACTACACACATGTACTCTAGTACTACACACATGTACTTAACTCTAGTATTACACACATGTACTTAAATCTAGTACTACACACATGTACTTAACTCTAGTACTACACACATATAGTTAACTCTAGTACTGCACAGTTGTACTTAACTCTAGTATTAC
This sequence comes from Odontamblyopus lacepedii, assembly GCA_034769755.1. Lineage (NCBI taxonomy): Eukaryota > Metazoa > Chordata > Actinopteri > Gobiiformes > Gobiidae > Odontamblyopus > Odontamblyopus lacepedii. The sequence continues at coordinate 11,399,111 of CM068348.1, read as the reverse complement.
ACACATGTACTTAACTCTAGTACGACACACATGTACTCTAGTACTACACACGTACTCTAGTACTACACACATGTACTTAACTTTAGTACTACACACATGTACTCTAGTACTACACACATGTACTCTAGTACTACACACATGTATTTAACTCTGGTACTACACACATGTACTCTAGTACTACACACAAGTGTGCTGCTCATAACTTATACAAAAAAGGTGTGACAGCCACTTTTCTTTGGTTTGGTGAGTGGACGCATCACATTCACTGCCCGTTCATTTCGCCATGATAAGGGATTAGCATTAGCGTCACTTAACTCCGCAGCACTGTTATTGTTATATAGCGCGTATAAGCAGAGCACGTGTGCACGTACTGTCAATGCCGTGATTGGCTGCATAACGTAACTGCATCGTATCATATGATTGGCTGGACACCTGTCACTCACTGAGTTACACAGCAAAATGATACAGAAAAAAATGGTATAGATCTAATTTATGTGCAGTGCGCTACACAGGTTTTTTTTGTGCGCTGAGAGTGTGCAAGCAGTGCACAATTGCGCAGTTGCGCAGCTTAGAGGGAACATTGGAGTGTAGTACTAGAGTTAAGTACATGTGTGTAGTACTAAAATACATGTGTGTAGTACTAGAGTTAAGTACATAAGTGTAGTACTAGAGTACATGGGTGTAGTACTAGAGTTAAGTACATGTGTGTAGTACTAGAGTACATGTGTCTAGTACTAGAGTTAAGTACATGTGTGTAGTACTTAGAGTACATGTGTGTAGTACTAGAGTTAAGTACATGTGTGTAGTACTAGAGTTAAGAACATGTGTGTAGTACTAGAGTACATGTGTGTAGTACTAGAGTTAAGTACATGTGTGCAGTACTAGAGTACATGTGTGTAGTACTAGAGTACATGTGTGTAGTACTAGAGTTAAGTAAATGTATGTAGTACTAGAGTTAAGTACATGTGTGTAGTACTAGAGTACATGTGTGTAGTATTACAGTTAAGTACATGTGTGTAGTAGTAGAGTACATGTGTTTAGTACTAGAGTTAAGTACATGTGTGTAGTACTAAAATACATGTGTGTAGTACTAGAGTTAAGTACATGTGTGTAGTACTAGAGTACATGGGTGTAGTACTAGAGTTAAGTACATGTGTGTAGTACTAGAGTACATGTGTCTAGTACTAGAGTTAAGTACATGTGTGTAGTACTTAGAGTACATGTGTGTAGTACTAGAGTTAAGTACATGTGTGTAGTACTAGAGTACATGTGTGTAGTACTAGAGTTAAGTACATGTGTGCAGTACTAGAGTACATGTGTGTAGTACTAGAGTACATGTGTGTAGTACTAGAGTTAAGTAAATGTAAGTAGTACTAGAGTTAAGTACATGTGTGTAGTACTAGAGTACATGTGTGTAGTACTACAGTTAAGTACATGTCTGTAGTACTAGAGTACATGTGTGTAGTACTAGAGTACATGTGCATAGTAATAGAGTACATGTGCGTAGTACTAGAGTTAAGTACATGTGTGTAGTAGTATAGTCCATGTGTGTAGTACTAGAGTACATGTGTGTAGTACTAGAGTTAAGTACATGTGTGTAGTACTAGAGTTAAGAACATGTGTGTAGTACTAGAGTACATGTGTGTAGTACTAGAGTACATGTGCGTAGTACTAGAGTTAAGTACATGTGTGTAGTACTAGAGTACATGTGCGTAGTACTAGAGTTAAGTACATGTGTGTAGTACTAGAGTACATGTGTGTAGTACTAGAGTACATGTGTGTAGTACTAGAGTACATGTGCGTAGTACTAGAGTTAAGTACATGTGTGTAGTAGTAGAGTACATGTGTTTAGTACTAGAGTACATGTGTGTAGTACTAGAGTTAAATACATCTGTGTAGTACTAGAGTACATGTGTGTAGTACTAGAGTTAAGTATATAAGATAAGATAAAATAGATAAGATAGGACTTTATTGATCTCACAGTGGCGAAATTCAACAGTCACAGTAGCTCCAGGACAGTTTAGTGCAAAAAAGGGGGGAAAAGTGTGATGCAATCAAGATAAACAATAATAAAAATAGAAATAATCATAAAAATAATCATATAAAGTGAATAAGTATATGTACAAAATTTACAAAGAGAATATAAATATAAATACTATATATATAAAATAAAGAAAGTACAAAAACAGTGCAAGTTGTCACAGTCCAGTAGTGGCACAGACATGGTTATTGCACAGAGGAGTTGTACAGTCTGACCGCAGTGGGGATGAATGATCTGCGGTAGCGCTCCTTCCTGCACTCAGGGAGTCTCAGACGGCCGCTGAAGGAGCTGCCCAGCTCCTCCACAGTCTGGTGCAGGGGGTGAGAGGTGTTGTCCATGATGGATGTAAGTTTGGACAACACTCTCCTCTCACCCACCTCCTCCACAGAGTCCAGGGGACAGCCCAGGACAGAGCCAGCCCTCCTGACCAGCTTGTTCAGTCTTTTCCTGTCCTGTTCAGTGCTGCCTGGGGCCCAGCAGACCACCGCGTAGAGGAGAGCAGAGGCTACCACAGAATCATAGAAAGTCCTGAGCAGGGGCCTGCACACGCCAAAGGACCTCAGTCTCCTCAGAAGGTGGAGGCGACTCTGGCCCTTCCTGTACAGGGCATTGGAATTATGGGACCAGTCCAGTTTATTGTTGAGGTGAACACCCAGGTACTTGAAGCTGTCCACAGTCTCAATGTCCTGCCCCTGGATGTTCACTGGTGCATGAAGGGGTGTCCTTCTCCTGAAGTCGATCACCATCTCTTTGGTCTTGCTGGTGTTAAGGCACAGGTGGTTGCGCCCACACCAGTCCACAAAGTCTCTGATGACCGAGCGGTACTCCAGCTCATTCCCCTCAGACACACAGCCAACAATGGCTGAGTCGTCCGAGAACTTCTGGAGATGACAGGTGTCTGTGTTGTAGGTGAAGTCTGAGGTGTATATGGTGAAGAGGAAGGGGGAGAGGACAGTTCCCGGGGGGTCCCCCGTGCTGCAGACCACCACCTCAGACTCACAGCCGCGCAGCCGCACATACTGCGGTCGGTCAGTCAGGTAGTCCATGGTCCAGGCAGCCAGGTGTTCGTCCACTCCGGTGTCCTCCAGCTTCCCCCTTAGCAGTGCTGGCCTTATGGTGTTGAAGGCACTGGAGAAGTCAAAGAACATGACTCTCACAGCGCTCCCGGCAGTCTCCAGGTGGGTGAGTGCCCGCTGCAGCAGGTATATGACAGCGTCCTCTACCCCGATGTTGGGCCGATAGGCAAACTGCAGCAGGTCCAGGGTGGGGCTCACCACGGAGCGGAGGTGGCTGAGGATCAGTCTCTCCAGGGTCTTCATCAGGTGGGAGGTCAAGGCGACTGGTCTGTAGTGGGCTGGTTCCCTGGCGTGTGGTGTCTTTAGAACTGGAACCACACAGGAGGTCTTCCACAGGACAGGAACCTTCTCCAGGCTGAGGCTCAGGTTGAAGATGTGGCAGAGGACCTCACAGAGCTGGTCTGCACAGATCCTCAGCAGCCTGGGGCAGATTCCATCTGGTCTAGCAGATTTCCTCTGTTTCAGTCGCCTCAGCTCTCTCCTCACCTGGTCCGGTGTGATGGAGAGGGGGGAGTGAGGGAGGGCCTGGTGTGGAGTGTGGGGGGTGGGGGGCAGAGGGGAGCTGGTGCTGAGATCAGTCCGTTTGAAGTGTGTGGGGAAGAAGATGAAGTCAGTCCGGTTAGGGGGCAAGTGTCCACTGGCCTGGAGAGGTGTGAAGAGGGGGGAGCTGTTAGAGGGGCAGGGGGGGTGGGGTGTGAATCAAACCTGTTGAAGTACAGATTTAATTCATCTGCCCAGAGCTGGTCTCCATCAGCTGCCCCTCTGGCACTCTGTCCAAGTCCAGAGATGGTCTTCAGTCCTCTCCACACATCCCTCACATTGTTCTGGGCCAGCTTCTCCTCCATCTTCTTCCCATGGTCCTTCTTGGCCTGTCATATTCTCCTCTGGAGCTCCCGCTGGACCCTTCTCTGCTCCTCTCTATCTCCGGAGTTGAAAGCCCTCTTCTTCTGATTCAGGAGGGCTTTAAGCTCAGGAGTGACCCAGGGGTGGTTATTGGAGAAGCACCGTACCCTCCGTGTTGGCACAGTGCTCTCCACGCAGAAGTTGATATAGTCTGTGATGCAGTGGGTCAGGCCATCAATGTCCTCTCCATAAGAGCTGCTGAACATGTTCCAGTCTGTGGTCTGGAAACAGTCCCTCAGACTCTCACTGGCCGCTTCAGTCCACCGCTTCATTGACACCTTCTGCGCGGGTCCTCTTCGCACCTTTGGTGTGTATTGGGGGAGCAGATAGACGATGTTATGGTCCGATCGTCCGAGCGGGGGGAGGGGGACAGAGGTGTATGCCTCCTTTGTATTTGCATACAGCAGGTCAAGAGTCCTATTGTCCCGTGTGGGACACGTAACGTACTGCGTGAATGTGGGGAGAGTGGCGGAGAGAGAGGTGTGATTGAAGTCACCGTTGATCAGGAGCAGGGCGCGCGGATGGCGTGTCTGCATCAGAGTCACGGTGCTGTGGAGCTGCTCACAGGCCGCCGCAGCGTCGGCCGAAGGCGGGATGTAAACACAGAACACAATCACATGTTAGAACTCCCTCGGGAGGTAGTAGGGCCGCATTCCCACTGCAAGCAGCTCTAGGTCCGGGGTGCACAGCCGTTGTTTCACGTGCACGTGTGCCGGGTGGCACCAGCGCTCGCTCACATACATCGCCAGTCCGCCTCCCTTTTTCTTGCCGCTCCCCACGGCAGTACGGTCCGCGCGCCTCAGGGTGAATCCGTCCAGGGAGATTACATAGTCCGATGTTTTCTCATTCAACCACGTCTCGGTGAAACACATCAGGCTGCAGTCCCGGTATTCTCTCTGCTGCCGGGTCAGCGCAGTGAGCTCCTCGCTCTTGTTGGAGATGGAGCGGACGTTTCCCATAATTACCGACGGTAAAAATGATCTCCGTTTCTTGCGTCCACCTCTGCAGCCTCTTCTTTTCCTCCGTATGTCCACTGGAACGTCAGGTTTCTCAGCGTAGAGTAAAGAAGGACGTAGGGCGAGGAGGGCCTCCCGTGCGTAAGTGGTGCGCTCCGAGCCGCGGTTGGATGAGTTCCCCGATGCAGATCCGCAAAGTGCGAGAAACACTACAGTTAACAATAAAACTGTAGTCAAAGTAGGCTTCCCATGTGCAGAACTGCACAATGTTCCACGTACTGTACACAAAAAACGAAAGAGATGTCTATAAAAAACTAAAAAGAGAAAAAGAAGGAAAAGAGGGTTCGAGCGTCAGTGACACGCAGCTGGTCACCCAGCGCCATCTTGAAAGATATTTGTGTAGTACTAGAGTTAAGTACATGTGTGTAGTACTAGAGTACATGTGCGTAGTACTAAAGTTAAGTACATGTGTGTAGTACTAGAGTACATGTGTGTAGTACTAGAGTTAAGTACATCTGTGTAGTACTAGAGTACATGTGTGTAGTACTAGAGTTAAGTATATGTGTGTAGTACTAGACTTAAGTAGATGTGTGTAGTACTAGAGTTAATTACATGTGTGTAGTACTAGAGTTAAGTACATGTGTGTAGTACTAGAGTACATGTGCGTAGTACTAAAGTTAAGTACATGTGTGTAGTACTAGAGTACATGTGTGTAGTACTAGAGTTAAGTACATCTGTGTAGTACTAGAGTACATGTGTGTAGTACTAGAGTTAAGTATATGTGTGTAATACTAGACTTAAGTAGATGTGTGTAGTACTAGAATTAATTACATGTGTGTAGTACTAGAGTTAAGTACATGTGTGTAGTACTAGAGTTAAGTACATGTATGTAGTACTAAAAGACATGTGTGTAGTACTAGAGTTAAGTACATGTGTGTAGTACTAGAGTACATGTGTCCAGTACTAGAGTTAAGTACATGTGTGTAGTACTAGATTACATGTGTGTAGTACTAGAGTACATGTGTGTAGTACTAGAGCACATGTGTGTAATACTAAATTTAAGTACATGTGTGTAGTACTAGAGTACATGTGTGTGGTACTAGAGTTAAGTACATGTGTGTAGTACTAGAGTTAAGTATATGTGTGTTGTACTAGACTTAAGTAGATGTGTGTAGTACTAGAGTTAATTACATGTGTGTAGTACTAGAGTTAAGTACATGTGTGTAATACTAGAGTTAAGTACAACTGTGCAGTACTAGTGTTAAGTATATGTGTGTAGTACTAGAGTTAAGTACATGTGTGTAGTACTAGAGTACATGTGTCCAGTACTAGAGTTAAGTACATGTGTGTAGTACTAGAGTACATGTGTGTAGTACTAGAGTACATGTGTGTAGTACTATAGAACATGTGTGTAGTACTAAAGTTAAGTACATGTGTGTAGTACTAGAGCACATGTGTGTAATACTAAATTTAAGTACATGTGTGTAGTACTAGAGTACATGTGTGTGGTACTAGAGTTAAGTACATGTGTGTAGTACTAGAGTTAAGTACATGTGTGTAGTACTAGAGTTAAGTACATGTGTGTAGTACTAGAGTTAAGTACATGTGTGTAGTACTAGAGTTAAGAACATGTGTGTATTACTAGAATACATGTGTGTAGTACTAGAGTTAAGTAGATGTGTGTAGTACTAGAGTACATGTGTGTAGTACTAGAGTTAAGTATATGTGTGTAGTACTAGAGTTAAGTACATGTGTGTAGTACTAGTGTACATGTGTGTAGTACTAGAGTACATGTGTGTAGTACTAGAGTTAAGTATATGTGTGTTGTACTAGACTTAAGTAGATGTGTGTAGTACTAGAGTTAATTACATGTGTGTAGTACTAGAGTTAAGTACATGTGTGTAATACTAGAGTTAAGTACAACTGTGCAGTACTAGAGTTAAGTATATGTGTGTAGTACTAGAGTTAAGTACATGTGTGTAGTACTAGAGTACATGTGTCCAGTACTAGAGTTAAGTACATGTGTGTAGTACTAGAGTACATGTGTGTAGTACTAGAGTACATGTGTGTAGTACTAGAGAACATGTGTGTAGTACTAAAGTTAAGTACATGTGTGTAGTACTAGAGTACATGTGTGTGGTACTAGAGTTAAGTACATGTGTGTAGTACAAGAGTTTACATGTGTGTAGTACTAGAGTTAAATACATGTGTGTAGTACTAGAGTTAAGTACATGTGTGTAGTACTAGAGTTAAGAACATGTGTGTAGTACTAGAGTACATGTGTGTAGTACTAGAGTTAAGTATATGTGTGTAGTACTAGAGTTAAGTACATGTGTGTAGTACTAGAGTACATGTGTGTAGTACTAGAGTACATGTGTGTAGTATTAGAGTTAAGTACATGTGTGTAGTACTAGAGTACATGTGCGTAGTACTAGAGTTAAGTACATGTGTGTAGTACTAGAGTTAAGTACATGTATGTAGTACTAGAGTTAAGTACATGTGTGTAGTACTAGAGTTAAGTACATGTGTGTAGTACGAGAGTTAAGAACATGTGTGTCGTTCTAGAATACATGTGTGTAGTACTAGAGTTAAGTACATGTGTGTAGTACTAGAGTTAAGAACATGTGTGTAGTACTAGAATACATGTTTGTAGTACTAGAGTTAAGTATATGTGTGTATTACTAGAGTACATGTGTGTAGCACTAGAGTTATGTACATGTGTGTAGTACTAGAAGACATGTGTGTAGTACTAGAGTTAAGTACATGTGTGTAGTACTAGAGTTAAGTATATGTGTGTAGTACTAGACTTAAGTAGATGTGTGTAGTACTAGAGTTAATTACATGTGTGTAGTACTAGAGTTAAGTACATGTGTGTAATACTAGAGTTAAGTACAACTGTGCAGTACTAGAGTTAAGTATATGTGTGTAGTACTAGAGTACATGTGTGTAGTAATAGAGATAAGTATATGTGTGTAGTACTAGAGTTAAGTCCATGTGTGTAGTACTAGAGTACATGTGTGTAGTACTAGAGTACATGTGTGTAGTACTAGAGTTAAGTACATGTGTGTAGTACTAGAGTACATGTGCGTAGTACTAGAGTTAAGTACATGTGTGTAGTAACTTGTGTGTAGTACTAGAGTTAAGTACATGTGTGTAGTACTAGAGTTAAGAACATGTGTGTAATACTAGAGTTAAGTACATGTGTGTAATACTAAAGTACATGTGTGTATTACTAGAGTACATGTGTGTAGTATTAGAGTACGTGTGTTGTACTAACGTTAAGTACATGTGTGTAGTACTATAGTACATGTGTGTAGTACTAGAGTACATGTGTGTAGTACTAGAGTTAAGTAAATGTGTGTAGTACTAGAGTACATGTGTGTAGTACTAGAGTTAAGTACATGTGTGTAGTAGTAGAGTACATGTGTAGTACTAGAGTACATGTGTGCAGTACCAGAGTTAAATACATGTGTGTTGTACAAGAGTACATTTGTGTAGTACTAGAGAACATGTGTGTAGTACTAGAGTACATGTGTGTAGTACTAGAGTTAAGTACATGTGTGTAATTCTAGAGTTAAGTACATGTGTATAGTACTAGAGTTAAGTACATGTGTGTAATACTAGAGTTAAGTATATGTGTGTAGTACTAGAGTTAAGTATATGTGTGTAGTACTAGAGTTAAGAACATGTGTGTAGTACTAGAGTACATGTGTGTAGAACTAGAGTTAAGTACATGTGTGTAGTACGAGAGTACATGTGTGTAGTACTAGAGTTAAGTACATGTGTGTAGTACTAGAGTACATGTGTGTAGTACTAGAGTTAAGTACATGTGTGTAATTCTAGAGTTAAGTACATGTGTATAGTACTAGAGTTAAGTACATGTGTGTAATACTAGAGTTAAGTATATGTGTGTAGTACTAGAGTTAAGTATATGTGTGTAGTACTAGAGTTAAGAACATGTGTGTAGTACTAGAGTACATGTGTGTAGAACTAGAGTTAAGTACATGTGTGTAGTACGAGAGTACATGTGTGTAGTACTAGAGTTAAGTACATGTGTGTAGTACTAGAGTACATGTGTGTAGTACTAGAGTTAAGTACATGTGTGTAATACTAGAGTTAAGTACATCTGTGTAGTATTCGATTTAAGTATATGTGTGTGTACTAAAGTTAAGTACATGTGTGTAGTAGTAGCGTAGATGTCTGTAGTACCAGAGTTAAATACATTTGTGTAGTACTAGAGCACATGTGTGTATTACTAAAGTTAAGTGCATGTGTGTAGTACTAGTGTTAAGTACATGTGTGTAGTACTAGAGTTAAGTACATGAGTTTTAACAAGTTTTTACGTCTAAAGTCAGGATTGCATAGATGGTCTCAAAATGCTTATTATGCGCTAAAAAGCAATTTGCCGGCATAAAAAGATGACAACGGTTATAACTTCAGCATCGAACGAGATAGAACCAAGACTACAAATGTATTTTGTACAGGTCCCAAAGCCCTACTTGCACAGCAAAAATGGCATTGATATCTTTTGTAGTTTTTCCACAACTTCACTTATGTTCAGCCAGAATGCATTGTAACGCATAGAAGCCATAGGGCTATCCTGGCCACAAAATTCTATTTATCAGCATGTTTAAGCCTACAATCATGTAATTTTAGCATGAGGTGCCTCCACATGAGTAGCATCAGTAGTTTTAACAGGTTTTTAGTTCTGAAGTCAAGATTGCATACATTGTCTCAGAATGCTTATTATGCGCTCAAGAGCAATTTGCGGGCATAAAAAGATGATAACGGTTATAACTTCAGCATAGAACGAGACAGAACCAAGATTACAAATGTATTTTGTACAGGTCGCAAAGCCATACTTGCACAGCAAAAATGGCATTGATATCTTTTGTAGTTTTTCCACAACTTCACTTATGTTGAGCCAGGATGCATTGTAACGCATAGAAGCCATAGGGCTATCCTGGCCACAAACTTCTATTTATCAGCATGTTTAACCTTAAAATCATGTAATTTTAGCATGAGAAGCCTCCACACAGTGTAGTTTTAACAGGTTTTTTTTAGTTCTAAAGTCAAGATTGCATACATTGCACATAGAAGCCATAGGGCTATCCTGGCCACAAACTTCTATTTATCAGCATGTTTAAGCTTAAAATCATGTAATTTTAGCATGAGAAGCCTCCACACAGTGTAGTTTTAACAGGTTTTTAGTTCTAAAGTCAAGATTGCATACATTGTCTCAGAATGCTTATTATGCGCTCAAAAGCAATTTGCGGGCATAAAAAGATGATAACGGTTATAACTTCAGCATCGAACGAGATAGAACCAAGATTCCAAATGTATTTTGTACAGGCCCCAAAGCCCTACTTGCACAGCAAAAAAGGCACTGATATCTTTTGTAGTTTTTCCACAACTTCACTTATGTTGAGCCAAGATGCATTGTAACACATAGAAGCCATAGGGCTATCCTGGCCACAAACTTCTATTTATCAGCATGTTTAAGCTTAAAATCATGTAATTTTAGCATGACAAGCCTTCACACAGTGTAGTTTTAACAGGTTTTTAGTTCTAAAGTCAAGATTGCATACATTGTCTCAGAATGCTTATTATACGCTCAACAGCAATTTGCGGGCATAAAAAGATAATAACGGTTATAACTTCAGCATCGAACGAGATAGAACCAAGATTCCAAATGTATTTTGTACAGGTCCCAAAGCCCTACTTGCACAGCAAAAAAGGCATTGATATCTTTTGTAGTTTTTCCACAACTTCACTTATGTTGAGCCAGGATGCATTGTAACGCATAGAAGCCATAGGGCTATCCTGGCCACAAAATTCTATTTATCAGCATGTTTAAGCTTAAAATCATGTATTTTAGCATGCGAAGCCTCCACACAGTGTAGTTTTAACAGGTTTTTAGTTCTAAAGTCAAGATTGCATACATTGTCTCAGAATGCTTATTATGCGCTCAAAAGCAATTTGCGGGCATAAAACGATGATAACGGTTATAACTTCAGCATCGAACGAGATAGAACCAAGATTACAAATGTATTTTGTACAGGTACCAAAGCCCTACTTGCACAGCAAAAAAGGCATTGATATCTTTTGTAGTTTTTCCACAACTTCACTTATGTTGAGCCAGGATGCATTGTAACGCATAGAAGCCATAGGGCTATCCTGGCCACAAAATTCTATTTATCAGCATGTTTAAGCTTAAAATCATGTATTTTAGCATGAGAAGCCTCCACACAGTGTAGTTTTAACAGGTTTTTAGTTCTAAAGTCAAGATTGCATACATTGTCTCAGAATGCTTATTATGCGCTCAATAGCAATGTGCGGGCAAAAAAAGATGATAACGGTTATAACTTCAGCATCGAACGAGATAGAATGAAGATTTCAAATGTATTTTGTACAGGTCCCAAAGCCCTACTTGCACAGCAAAAAAGGCATTGATATCTTTTGTAGTTTTTCCACAACTTCACTTATGTTGATCCTGGATTCATTGTAACGCATAGAAGCCATAGGGCTATCCTGGCCACAAAATTCTATTTATCAGCATGTTTAAGCTTAAAATCATGTAATTTTAGCATGAGAAGCCTCCACACAGTGTAGTTTTAACAGGTTTTTAGTTCTAAAGTCAAGATTGCATACATTGTCTCAGAATGCTTATATGTACTTAACTCTAGAACTACACACATGTACTGAACTCTAGAACTACACACATGTACTTAACTCTAGTATTTCACAAATGTACTTAACTCTAGTACTACACACATGTACTTAACTCTAGTTCGACCCACATGAACTCTAGTACGACACACATGTACTTAACTATAGTACTACACAAATGTACTCTAGTACTACACAGATGTACTTAACTCTCGTACTACACACATGCACTCTAGTACTACACACATGTACTCTAGTACTACACACATGTGCTCTAGTACTACACACATGTACTCTAGTACTAAACACATGTATTTAACTCTGGTACTACACACATGTACTCTAGTACTACACACATATACTCTAGTACTACACACATGTACTTAACTTTAGTAATACACACATGTACTCTAGTACTACACACATGTATTTAACTCTGGTACTACACACATGTACTCTAGTACTACACACATGTACTTAACTCTAGTACTACGCACATGTACTCTAGTACTACACGCATGTACTTAACTCTAGTACTACACACATGTCCTCTAGTACTACACTCATGTACTTAATTCTAGTACTACACACATGTACTCTAGTACTACACAGATGTACTTAACTCTAGCACAACACACATGTACTCTAGCACTACACAAATGTACTCTAGTACTACACACATGTACTTAACTCTAGTACTACACACATGTACCTAACTCTAGTACTACACAGATGTACTTAACTCTAGTACTACACACATATAGTTAACTCTAGTACTACACACATGTACTCTAGTACTACACAAATATACTTAATTCTAGTACTACACACATGTACTCTAGAACTACACACATGTACTTAACTCTAGTACTACACACATGTACTATAGTACTACACACATGTACTTAACCCTAGTACTACACAGATGTACTTAACTCTACTACTACACACATATATTTAACTCTAGTACTACACACATATACTCAACTCTAGTACTACACTCATGTACTCTAGTACTACACAGATCTACTTAACTCTAGTACTCCACACATGTACTCTAGCACTACACACATGTACTCTAGTACTACACACATGTACTTAACTCTAGTACTACACACATGTACTTAACTCTAGTACTACACACATATACTTAACTCTAGTACTACAGACATGTACTTTAGTACTACACAGATGTACTTAACTCTAGTACTACACACATGTACTCTAGTACTACACACATGTACTCTAGTACTACAAACATGTACTTAACTTTAGCACTACATTCATGTGCTCTAGTACTACACACATGTTCTCTAGTACTACACACATACATTTTAAGTCTGGTACTACACACAATTACTCTAGTATTACACACATGTACTTAACTCTAGTACTACACACTTGTACTTAACTCTAGTACTGCACACATGTACTTAACTGTAGTAGTACACACATGTACTCTAGTACTACACACATGTACTTAACTCTAGTACTACACACATGTACTCTAGTACTACACACATGTACTTAACTCTAGTACTACACACATATACTCAATTCTAGTACTACACACATGTACTCTAGTACTACACAGATGTTCTTAACTCTAGTACTACACACATGCACTCTAGTACTACACACATGTACTCTAGTACTACACACATGTGCTCTAGTTCTACACACATGTACTCTAGTACTAAACACATGTATTTAACTCTGGTACTACACACATGTACTCTAGTACTACACACATATACTCTAGTACTACACACATGTACTTAACTCTAGTACTACACACATATACTCAATTCTAGTACTACACACATGTACTCTAGTACTACACAGATGTTCTTAACTCTAGTACTACACACATGCACTCTAGTACTACACACATGTACTCTAGTACTACACACATGTGCTCTAGTACTACACACATGTACTCTAGTACTAAACACATGTATTTAACTCTGGTACTACACACATGTACTCTAGTACTACACACATGTACTCCAGTACTACACAGATGTACTTAACTCTAGTACAACACACATGTACTCTAGCACTACACACATGTACTCTAGTACTACACACATGTACTTAACTTTAGTAATACACACATGTACTCTAGTACTACACACATGTACTCCAGTACTACACACATGTATTTAACTCTGGTACTACACACATGTACTCTAATACTACACACATGTACTTAACTCTATTTCTACGCACATGAACTCTAGTACTACGCACATGTACTTAACTCTAGTACTACACACATGTCTTCTAGTACTACACACATGTACTTAATTCTAGTACTACACACATGTACTCTAGCACTACACACATGTCCTCTAGTACTACACACATGTACTTAACTCTAGTACTACACACATGTACTTAACTCTAGTACTACAAACATGTACTCTAGTACTACACAGATGTACTTAACTCTATTACTACACACATATACTTAACTCTAGTACTACAAACATGTACTCTAGTACTACACACATATACTTAACTCTAGTACTACACACATGTACTCTAGTACGACACACATGTACTTAACTCTAGTACTACACACATGTACTCTAGTACTACACACATGTAGTTAACTCTAGTACTACACACATGTATTCTCGTACTACACACATGTTCTTAACTGCAGTACTACACACATGTACTTAACTCTAGTACTGCACACATGTACTGTAGTACTACACAGACGTACTTAACTCTAGTACTACACGCATGTCCTCTAGTACTACACACATTTACTTAACTCTAGTACTACACACACGTACTCTAGTACTACACACATGTACTTAAATCTAGAATTACACACATGTAGTTAAATCTAGTACTACACACATGTACTTAACTCTAGTACTACACACATGTACTTAACTCTAGTACTACACACATGTACTTAACTCTAGTACTACACACATATACTTAACTCTAGTACTACACACATGTACTTTAGTACTACACAGATGTACTTAACTCTAGTACTACACACATGTACTCTAGTACTACACCCATGTACTCTAGTACTACACACATGTACTTAACTTTAGCACTACACTCATGTGCTCTAGTACTACACACATGTTCTCTAGTACTACACACATTTATTTAAGTCTGGTACTACACACAATTACTCTAGTACTACACACAGGTACTTAACTCTAGTACTACACACATGTACTCTAGTACTACACACATGTACTTAACTCTAGTATTACACACATGTACTTAAATCTAGTACTACACACATGTACTTAACTCTAGTACTACACACATATAGTTAACTCTAGTACTGCACAGTTGTACTTAACTCTAGTATTACACACATGTACTTAACTCTAGTACGACACACATGTACTCTAGTACTACACACATGTACTCTAGTACTACACAGATGTACTTAACTCTAGCACAACACACATGTACTCTAGCACTACACACATGTACACCTTTTTTGTATAAGTTATGAGCAGCACACTTGTGTGTAGTACTAGAGTACATGTGTCTAGTACTAGAGTTAAGTACATGTGTGTAGTACTTAGAGTACATGTGTGTAGTACTAGAGTTAAGTACATGTGTGTAGTACTAGAGTTAAGAACATGTGTGTAGTACTAGAGTACATGTGTGTAGTACTAGAGTTAAGTACATGTGTGCAGTACTAGAGTACATGTGTGTAGTACTAGAGTACATGTGTGTAGTACTAGAGTTAAGTAAATGTATGTAGTACTAGAGTTAAGTACATGTGTGTAGTACTAGAGTACATGTGTGTAGTATTACAGTTAAGTACATGTGTGTAGTAGTAGAGTACATGTGTTTAGTACTAGAGTTAAGTACATGTGTGTAGTACTAAAATACATGTGTGTAGTACTAGAGTTAAGTACATGTGTGTAGTACTAGAGTACATGTGTCTAGTACTAGAGTTAAGTACATGTGTGTAGTACTTAGAGTACATGTGTGTAGTACTAGAGTTAAGTACATGTGTGTAGTACTAGAGTTAAGAACATGTGTGTAGTACTAGAGTACATGTGTGTAGTACTAGAGTTAAGTACATGTGTGTAGTACTAGAGTACATGTGTGTAGTACTAGAGTACATGTGTGTAGTACTACAGTTAAGTACATGTGTGTAGTACTAGAGTACATGTGTGTAGTACTAGAGTACATGTGCGTAGTACTAGAGTTAAGTACATGTGTGTAGTACTAGAGTACATGTGCGTAGTACTAGAGTTAAGTACATGTGTGTAGTACTAGAGTACATGTGTGTAGTACTAGAGTACATGTCCGTAGTACTAGAGTTAATTAAATGTGTGTAGTACCAGAGTTAAATACATGTGTGTAGTACTAGAGTACATGTGTGTAGTACTAGAGTACATGTGCGTAGTACTAGAGTTAAGTACATGTGTGTAGTACTAGAGTACATGTGCGTAGTACTAGAGTTAAGTACATGTGTGTAGTACTAGAGTACATGTGTGTAGTACTAGAGTACATGTGTGTAGTACTAGAGTACATGTGCGTAGTACTAGAGTTAAGTACATGTGTGTAGTAGTAGAGTACATGTGTTTAGTACTAGAGTACATGTGTGTAGTACTAGAGTTAAATACATCTGTGTAGTACTAGAGTACATGTGTGTAGTACTAGAGTTAAGTATATAAGATAAGATAAAATAGATAAGATAGGACTTTATTGATCTCACAGTGGCGAAATTCAACAGTCACAGTAGCTCCAGGACAGTTTAGTGCAAAAAAGGGGGGAAAAGTGTGATGCAATCAAGATAAACAATAATAAAAATAGAAATAATCATAAAAATAATCATATAAAGTGAATAAGTATATGTACAAAATTTACAAAGAGAATATAAATATAAATACTATATATATAAAATAAAGAAAGTACAAAAACAGTGCAAGTTGTCACAGTCCAGTAGTGGCACAGACATGGTTATTGCACAGAGGAGTTGTACAGTCTGACCGCAGTGGGGATGAA
Organism: Odontamblyopus lacepedii; assembly: GCA_034769755.1. NCBI lineage: Eukaryota > Metazoa > Chordata > Actinopteri > Gobiiformes > Gobiidae > Odontamblyopus > Odontamblyopus lacepedii. Next base: position 11,382,453 of record CM068348.1, on the reverse strand, counting down.
TGATCTGCGGTAGCGCTCCTTCCTGCACTCAGGGAGTCTCAGACGGCCGCTGAAGGAGCTGCCCAGCTCCTCCACAGTCTGGTGCAGGGGGTGAGAGGTGTTGTCCATGATGGATGTAAGTTTGGACAACACTCTCCTCTCACCCACCTCCTCCACAGAGTCCAGGGACAGCCCAGGACAGAGCCAGCCCTCCTGACCAGCTTGTTCAGTCTTTTCCTGTCCTGTTCAGTGCTGCCTGGGGCCCAGCAGACCACCGCGTAGAGGAGAGCAGAGGCTACCACAGAATCATAGAAAGTCCTGAGCAGGGGCCTGCACACGCCAAAGGACCTCAGTCTCCTCAGAAGGTGGAGGCGACTCTGGCCCTTCCTGTACAGGGCATTGGAATTATGGGACCAGTCCAGTTTATTGTTGAGGTGAACACCCAGGTACTTGAAGCTGTCCACAGTCTCAATGTCCTGCCCCTGGATGTTCACTGGTGCATGAAGGGGTGTCCTTCTCCTGAAGTCGATCACCATCTCTTTGGTCTTGCTGGTGTTAAGGCACAGGTGGTTGCGCCCACACCAGTCCACAAAGTCTCTGATGACCGAGCGGTACTCCAGCTCGTTCCCCTCAGACACACAGCCAACAATGGCTGAGTCGTCCGAGAACTTCTGGAGATAACAGGTGTCTGTGTTGTAGGTGAAGGCTGAGGTGTATATGGTGAAGAGGAAGGGGGAGAGGACATTTCCCTGGGGGCCCCCCGTGCTGCAGACCACCACCTCAGACTCACAGCCGCGCAGCCGCACATACTGCGGTCGGTCAGTCAGGTAGTCCATGGTCCAGGCAGCCAGGTGTTCGTCCACTCCGGTGTCCTCCAGCTTCCCCTTAGCAGTGCTGGCCTTATGGTGTTGAAGGCACTGGAGAAGTCAAAGAACATGACTCTCACAGCGCTCCCGGCAGTCTCCAGGTGGGTGAGTGCCCGCTGCAGCAGGTATATGACAGCGTCCTCTACCCCGATGTTGGGCCGATAGGCAAACTGCAGCAGGTCCAGGGTGGGGCTCACCACGGAGCGGAGGTGGCTGAGGATCAGTCTCTCCAGGGTCTTCATCAGGTGGGAGGTCAAGGCGACTGGTCTGTAGTGGGCTGGTTCCCTGGCGTGTGGTGTCTTTAGAACTGGAACCACACAGGAGGTCTTCCACAGGACAGGAACCTTCTCCAGGCTGAGGCTCAGGTTGAAGATGTGGCAGAGGACCTCACAGAGCTGGTCTGCACAGATCCTCAGCAGCCTGGGGCAGATTCCATCTGGTCTAGCAGATTTCCTCTGTTTCAGTCGCCTCAGCTCTCTCCTCACCTGGTCCGGTGTGATGGAGAGGGGGGAGTGAGGGAGGGCCTGGTGTGGAGTGTGGGGGGTGGGGGGCAGAGGGGAGCTGGTGCTGAGATCAGTCCGTTTGAAGTGTGTGGGGAAGAAGATGAAGTCAGTCCGGTTAGGGGGCAAGTGTCCACTGGCCTGGAGAGGTGTGAAGAGGGGGGAGCTGTTAGAGGGGCAGGGGGGGTGGGGTGTGAATCAAACCTGTTGAAGTACAGATTTAATTCATCTGCCCAGAGCTGGTCTCCATCAGCTGCCCCTCTGGCACTCTGTCCAAGTCCAGAGATGGTCTTCAGTCCTCTCCACACATCCCTCACATTGTTCTGGGCCAGCTTCTCCTCCATCTTCTTCCCATGGTCCTTCTTGGCCTGTCATATTCTCCTCTGGAGCTCCCGCTGGACCCTTCTCTGCTCCTCTCTATCTCCGGAGTTGAAAGCCCTCTTCTTCTGATTCAGGAGGGCTTTAAGCTCAGGAGTGACCCAGGGGTGGTTATTGGAGAAGCACCGTACCCTCCGTGTTGGCACAGTGCTCTCCACGCAGAAGTTGATATAGTCTGTGATGCAGTGGGTCAGGCCATCAATGTCCTCTCCATAAGAGCTGCTGAACATGTTCCAGTCTGTGGTCTGGAAACAGTCACTCAGACTCTCACTGGCCGCTTCAGTCCACCGCTTCATTGACACCTTCTGCGCGGGTCCTCTTCGCACCTTTGGTGTGTATTGGGGGAGCAGATAGACGATGTTATGGTCCGATCGTCCGAGCGGGGGGAGGGGGACAGAGGTGTATGCCTCCTTTGTATTTGCATACAGCAGGTCAAGAGTCCTATTGTCCCGTGTGGGACACGTAACGTACTGCGTGAATGTGGGGAGAGTGGCGGAGAGAGAGGTGTGATTGAAGTCACCGTTGATCAGGAGCAGGGCGCGCGGATGGCGTGTCTGCATCAGAGTCACGGTGCTGTGGAGCTGCTCACAGGCCGCCGCAGCGTCGGCCGAAGGCGGGATGTAAACACAGAACACAATCACATGTTAGAACTCCCTCGGGAGGTAGTAGGGCCGCATTCCCACTGCAAGCAGCTCTAGGTCCGGGGTGCACAGCCGTTGTTTCACGTGCACGTGTGCCGGGTGGCACCAGCGCTCGCTCACATACATCGCCAGTCCGCCTCCCTTTTTCTTGCCGCTCCCCACGGCAGTACGGTCCGCGCGCCTCAGGGTGAATCCGTCCAGGGAGATTACATAGTCCGATGTTTTCTCATTCAACCACGTCTCGGTGAAACACATCAGGCTGCAGTCCCGGTATTCTCTCTGCTGCCGGGTCAGCGCAGTGAGCTCCTCGCTCTTGTTGGAGATGGAGCGGACGTTTCCCATAATTACCGACGGTAAAAATGATCTCCGTTTCTTGCGTCCACCTCTGCAGCCTCTTCTTTTCCTCCGTATGTCCACTGGAACGTCAGGTTTCTCAGCGTAGAGTAAAGAAGGACGTAGGGCGAGGAGGGCCTCCCGTGCGTAAGTGGTGCGCTCCGAGCCGCGGTTGGATGAGTTCCCCGATGCAGATCCGCAAAGTGCGAGAAACACTACAGTTAACAATAAAACTGTAGTCAAAGTAGGCTTCCCATGTGCAGAACTGCACAATGTTCCACGTACTGTACACAAAAAACGAAAGAGATGAGATGAAAGAGAAAAAGAAGGAAAAGAGGGTTCGGAGCGTCAGTGACACGCAGCTGGTCACCCAGCGCCATCTTGAAAGATATTTGTGTAGTACTAGAGTTAAGTACATGTGTGTAGTACTAGAGTACATGTGCGTAGTACTAAAGTTAAGTACATGTGTGTAGTACTAGAGTACATGTGTGTAGTACTAGAGTTAAGTACATCTGTGTAGTACTAGAGTACATGTGTGTAGTACTAGAGTTAAGTATATGTGTGTAGTACTAGACTTAAGTAGATGTGTGTAGTACTAGAGTTAATTACATGTGTGTAGTACTAGAGTTAAGTACATGTGTGTAGTACTAGAGTACATGTGCGTAGTACTAAAGTTAAGTACATGTGTGTAGTACTAGAGTACATGTGTGTAGTACTAGAGTTAAGTACATCTGTGTAGTACTAGAGTACATGTGTGTAGTACTAGAGTTAAGTATATGTGTGTAGTACTAGACTTAAGTAGATGTGTGTAGTACTAGAATTAATTACATGTGTGTAGTACTAGAGTTAAGTACATGTGTGTAGTACTAGAGTTAAGTACATGTATGTAGTACTAAAAGACATGTGTGTAGTACTAGAGTTAAGTACATGTGTGTAGTACTAGAGTACATGTGTCCAGTACTAGAGTTAAGTACATGTGTGTAGTACTAGATTACATGTGTGTAGTACTAGAGTACATGTGTGTAGTACTAGAGCACATGTGTGTAATACTAAATTTAAGTACATGTGTGTAGTACTAGAGTACATGTGTGTGGTACTAGAGTTAAGTACATGTGTGTAGTACTAGAGTTAAGTACATGTGTGTAGTACTAGAGTTAAGTACATGTGTGTAGTACTAGAGTTAAGTACATGTGTGTAGTACTAGAGTTAAGAACATGTGTGTAGTACTAGAATACATGTGTGTAGTACTAGAGTTAAGTATATGTGTGTAGTACTAGAGTACATGTGTGTAGTACTAGAGTTAAGTATATGTGTGTAGTACTAGAGTTAAGTACATGTGTGTAGTACTAGTGTACATGTGTGTAGTACTAGAGTACATGTGTGTAGTACTAGAGTTAAGTATATGTGTGTTGTACTAGACTTAAGTAGATGTGTGTAGTACTAGAGTTAATTACATGTGTGTAGTACTAGAGTTAAGTACATGTGTGTAATACTAGAGTTAAGTACAACTGTGCAGTACTAGTGTTAAGTATATGTGTGTAGTACTAGAGTTAAGTACATGTGTGTAGTACTAGAGTACATGTCTCCAGTACTAGAGTTAAGTACATGTGTGTAGTACTAGAGTACATGTGTGTAGTACTAGAGTACATGTGTGTAGTACTAGAGAACATGTGTGTAGTACTAAAGTTAAGTACATGTGTGTAGTACTAGAGCACATGTGTGTAATACTAAATTTAAGTACATGTGTGTAGTACTAGAGTACATGTGTGTGGTACTAGAGTTAAGTACATGTGTGTAGTACTAGAGTTAAGTACATGTGTGTAGTACTAGAGTTAAGTACATGTGTGTAGTACTAGAGTTAAGTACATGTGTGTAGTACTAGAGTTAAGAACATGTGTGTATTACTAGAATACATGTGTGTAGTACTAGAGTTAAGTAGATGTGTGTAGTACTAGAGTACATGTGTGTAGTACTAGAGTTAAGTTTATGTGTGTAGTACTAGAGTTAAGTACATGTGTGTAGTACTAGTGTACATGTGTGTAGTACTAGAGTACATGTGTGTAGTACTAGAGTTAAGTATATGTGTGTTGTACTAGACTTAAGTAGATGTGTGTAGTACTAGAGTTAAGTACATGTGTGTAATACTAGAGTTAAGTACAACTGTGCAGTACTAGAGTTAAGTATATGTGTGTAGTACTAGAGTTAAGTACATGTGTGTAGTACTAGAGTACATGTGTCCAGTACTAGAGTTAAGTACATGTGTGTAGTACTAGAGTACATGTGTGTAGTACTAGAGTACATGTGTGTAGTACTAGAGAACATGTGTGTAGTACTAAAGTTAAGTACATGTGTGTAGTACTAGAGTACATGTGTGTGGTACTAGAGTTAAGTACATGTGTGTAGTACAAGAGTTTACATGTGTGTAGTACTAGAGTTAAATACATGTGTGTAGTACTAGAGTTAAGTACATGTGTGTAGTACTAGAGTTAAGAACATGTGTGTAGTACTAGAATACATGTGTGTAGTACTAGAGTTAAGTATATGTGTGTAGTACTAGAGTACATGTGTGTAGTACTAGAGTTAAGTATATGTGTGTAGTACTAGAGTTAAGTACATGTGTGTAGTACTAGAGTACATGTGTGTAGTACTAGAGTACATGTGTGTAGTATTAGAGTTAAGTACATGTGTGTAGTACTAGAGTTAAGTACATGTGTGTAGTACTAGAGTTAAGTACATGTGTGTAGTACTAGAGTTAAGTACATGTATGTAGTACTAGAGTTAAGTACATGTGTGTAGTACTAGAGTTAAGTACATGTGTGTAGTACGAGAGTTAAGAACATGTGTGTCGTTCTAGAATACATGTGTGTAGTACTAGAGTTAAGTACATGTGTGTAGTACTAGAGTTAAGAACATGTGTGTAATACTAGAGTTAAGTACATGTGTGTAATACTAGAGTTAAGTATATGTGTGTAGTACTAGAGTACATGTGTGTAGTACTAGAGTTAAGTATATGTGTGTAGTACTAGAGTTAAGTACATGTGTGTAGTACTAGTGTACATGTGTGTAGTACTAGAGTACATGTGTGTAGTACTAGAGTTAAGTACATGTGTGTAGTACTAGAGTTAAGTACATGTGTGTAGTACTAGAGTTAAGTACATGTGTGTAGTACTAGAGTTAAGTACATGTGTGTAGTACTAGAGTTAAGTACATGTGTGTAGTACTAGAGTTAAGAACATGTGTGTAATACTAGAGTTAAGTACATGTGTGTAATACTAAAGTACATGTGTGTATTACTAGAGTACATGTGTGTAGTATTAGAGTACGTGTGTTGTACTAACGTTAAGTACATGTGTGTAGTACTATAGTACATGTGTGTAGTACTAGAGTACATGTGTGTAGTACTAGAGTTAAGTAAATGTGTGTAGTACTAGAGTACATGTGTGTAGTACTAGAGTTAAGTACATGTGTGTAGTAGTAGAGTACATGTGTAGTACTAGAGTACATGTGTGCAGTACCAGAGTTAAATACATGTGTGTTGTACAAGAGTACATTTGTGTAGTACTAGAGAACATGTGTGTAGTACTAGAGTACATGTGTGTAGTACTAGAGTTAAGTACATGTGTGTAATTCTAGAGTTAAGTACATGTGTATAGTACTAGAGTTAAGTACATGTGTGTAATACTAGAGTTAAGTATATGTGTGTAGTACTAGAGTTAAGTATATGTGTGTAGTACAAGAGTACATGTGTGTAGTACTAGAGTTAAGTACATGTGTGTAGTACGAGAGTACATGTGTGTAGTACTAGAGTTAAGTACATGTGTGTAGTACTAGAGTACATGTGTGTAGTACTAGAGTTAAGTACATGTGTGTAATACTAGAGTTAAGTACATCTGTGTAGTATTCGATTTAAGTATATGTGTGTGTACTAAAGTTAAGTACATGTGTGTAGTAGTAGCGTAGATGTCTGTAGTACCAGAGTTAAATACATTTGTGTAGTACTAGAGTACATTTGTGTAGTACTAGAGCACATGTGTGTATTACTAAAGTTAAGTGCATGTGTGTAGTACTAGTGTTAAGTACATGTGTGTAGTACTAGAGTTAAGTACATGAGTTTTAACAAGTTTTTACGTCTAAAGTCAGGATTGCATAGATGGTCTCAAAATGCTTATTATGCGCTAAAAAGCAATTTGCCGGCATAAAAAGATGACAACGGTTATAACTTCAGCATCGAACGAGATAGAACCAAGACTACAAATGTATTTTGTACAGGTCCCAAAGCCCTACTTGCACAGCAAAAATGGCATTGATATCTTTTGTAGTTTTTCCACAACTTCACTTATGTTCAGCCAGAATGCATTGTAACGCATAGAAGCCATAGGGCTATCCTGGCCACAAAATTCTATTTATCAGCATGTTTAAGCCTACAATCATGTAATTTTAGCATGAGGTGCCTCCACATGAGTAGCATCAGTAGTTTTAACAGGTTTTTAGTTCTGAAGTCAAGATTGCATACATTGTCTCAGAATGCTTATTATGCGCTCAAGAGCAATTTGCGGGCATAAAAAGATGATAACGGTTATAACTTCAGCATCGAACGAGACAGAACCAAGATTACAAATGTATTTTGTACAGGTCGCAAAGCCATACTTGCACAGCAAAAATGGCATTGATATCTTTTGTAGTTTTCCCACAACTTCACTTATGTTGAGCCAGGATGCATTGTAACGCATAGAAGCCATAGGGCTATCCTGGCCACAAAATTCTATTTATCAGCATGTTTAAGCCGAAAATCATGTAATTTTAGCATGACAAGCTAAAGTGTAGTGTACAGTGTAGTTTTAACAGGTTTTTAGTTCTAAAGTCAAAATTGCATACATTGTCTCAGAATGCTTACTATGCGCTCAAAAGCAATTTGCGTGCATAAAAAGATGATAACGGTTATAACTTCAGCATAGAACCAGATAGAATCAAGATTACAAATGTCTTTTGTACAGGTCCTAAAGCCCTACTTGCACAGCAAAAAGGGCATTGATATCTTTTGTAGTTTTTCCACAACTTCACTTATGTTGAGCCAGGATGCAATGTAACGCATAGAAGCCATAGGGCTATCCTGGCCACAAACTTCTATTTATCAGCATGTTTAAGCTTAAAATCATGTAATTTTAGCATGAGAAGCCTCCACACAGTGTAGTTTTAACAGGTTTTTTTAGTTCTAAAGTCAAGATTGCATACATTGTCTCAGAATGCTTATTATGCGCTCAAAAGCAATTTGCGGGCATAAAAAGATGATAACGGTTATAACTTAAGCATAGAACCACATAGAATCAAGATTACAAATGTATTTTGTACAGGTCCTAAAGCCCTACTTGCACAGCAAAAAAGGCATTGATATCTTTTGTAGTTTTTCCACAACTTCACTTATTTTGAGCCAGGATGCATTGTAACGCATAGAAGCCATAGGGCTATCCTGGCCACAAACTTCTATTTATCAGCATGTTTAACCTTAAAATCATGTAATTTTAGCATGAGAAGCCTCCACACAGTGTAGTTTTAACAGGTTTTTTTTAGTTCTAAAGTCAAGATTGCATACATTGCACATAGAAGCCATAGGGCTATCCTGGCCACAAACTTCTATTTATCAGCATGTTTAAGCTTAAAATCATGTAATTTTAGCATGAGAAGCCTCCACACAGTGTAGTTTTAACAGGTTTTTAGTTCTAAAGTCAAGATTGCATACATTGTCTCAGAATGCTTATTATGCGCTCAAAAGCAATTTGCGGGCATAAAAAGATGATAACGGTTATAACTTCAGCATCGAACGAGATAGAACCAAGATTCCAAATGTATTTTGTACAGGCCCCAAAGCCCTACTTGCACAGCAAAAAAGGCACTGATATCTTTTGTAGTTTTTCCACAACTTCACTTATGTTGAGCCAAGATTCATTGTAACACATAGAAGCCATAGGGCTATCCTGGCCACAAACTTCTATTTATCAGCATGTTTAAGCTTAAAATCATGTAATTTTAGCATGACAAGCCTCCACACAGTGTAGTTTTAACAGGTTTTTAGTTCTAAAGTCAAGATTGCATACATTGTCTCAGAATGCTTATTATACGCTCAACAGCAATTTGCGGGCATAAAAAGATAATAACGGTTATAACTTCAGCATCGAACGAGATAGAACCAAGATTCCAAATGTATTTTGTACAGGTCCCAAAGCCCTACTTGCACAGCAAAAAAGGCATTGATATCTTTTGTAGTTTTTCCACAACTTCACTTATGTTGAGCCAGGATGCATTGTAACGCATAGAAGCCATAGGGCTATCCTGGCCACAAAATTCTATTTATCAGCATGTTTAAGCTTAAAATCATGTATTTTAGCATGCGAAGCCTCCACACAGTGTAGTTTTAACAGGTTTTTAGTTCTAAAGTCAAGATTGCATACATTGTCTCAGAATGCTTATTATGCGCTCAAAAGCAATTTGCGGGCATAAAACGATGATAACGGTTATAACTTCAGCATCGAACGAGATAGAACCAAGATTACAAATGTATTTTGTACAGGTACCAAAGCCCTACTTGCACAGCAAAAAAGGCATTGATATCTTTTGTAGTTTTTCCACAACTTCACTTATGTTGAGCCAGGATGCATTGTAACGCATAGAAGCCATAGGGCTATCCTGGCCACAAAATTCTATTTATCAGCATGTTTAAGCTTAAAATCATGTATTTTAGCATGAGAAGCCTCCACACAGTGTAGTTTTAACAGGTTTTTAGTTCTAAAGTCAAGATTGCATACATTGTCTCAGAATGCTTATTATGCGCTCAATAGCAATGTGCGGGCAAAAAAAGATGATAACGGTTATAACTTCAGCATCGAACGAGATAGAATGAAGATTTCAAATGTATTTTGTACAGGTCCCAAAGCCCTACTTGCACAGCAAAAAAGGCATTGATATCTTTTGTAGTTTTTCCACAACTTCACTTATGTTGATCCTGGATTCATTGTAACGCATAGAAGCCATAGGGCTATCCTGGCCACAAAATTCTATTTATCAGCATGTTTAAGCTTAAAATCATGTAATTTTAGCATGAGAAGCCTCCACACAGTGTAGTTTTAACAGGTTTTTAGTTCTAAAGTCAAGATTGCATACATTGTCTCAGAATGCTTATATGTACTTAACTCTAGAACTACACACATGTACTGAACTCTAGAACTACACACATGTACTTAACTCTAGTATTTCACAAATGTACTTAACTCTAGTACTACACACATGTACTTAACTCTAGTTCGACCCACATGAACTCTAGTACTACACACATGTACTTAACTATAGTACTACACAAATGTACTCTAGTACTACACACATGTACTTAACTCTAGTACTACACACATGTACTTAACTCTAGTACTACACACATGTACTTAACTTTAGCACTATACCCATGTGCTCCAGTACTACACACATGTTCTCTAGTACTACACACATGTATTTAACTCTGGTACTACACACAATTACTCTAGTACTCCACCCATGTACTTAAGTCTAGAACTACACACATGTACTCTAGTACTACACAGATGTACTTAACTCTAGCACTACACACATGTACTCTAATAGTACACACATATACTCTAGTACTACACACATGTACTCTAGAACTACACAGATGTACTTAACTCTAGTACTACACACATGTACTTAACTCTAGTAATACACACATATACTTAACTCTAGTACTATACACATCTATTTAACTCTAGTACGACACACATGTCCTCTAGTACTACACACATGTACTTAACTCTAGTAGTACACACATGTACTCTAGTACTACACACATGTACATAACTCTAGGACTACACACATGTACTCTAGTACTACACACATGTACTTAACCCTAGTACCACACACATGTACTTAACTCTAGTACTACACACATATACTCAATTCTAGTACTACATACATGTACTCTAGTACTACACAGATGTACTTAACTCTCGTACTACACACATGCACTCTAGTACTACACACATGTACTCTAGTACTACACACATGTGCTCTAGTACTACACACATGTACTCTAGTACTAAACACATGTATTTAACTCTGGTACTACACACATGTACTCTAGTACTACACACATATACTCTAGTACTACACACATGTACTTAACTTTAGTAATACACACATGTACTCTAGTACTACACACATGTATTTAACTCTGGTACTACACACATGTACTCTAGTACTACACAGATGTACTTAACTCTAGTACTCCACACATGTACTCTAGCACTACACACATGTACTCTAGTACTACACACATGTACTTAACTCTAGTACTACACACATGTACTTAACTCTAGTACTATACACATGTACTTAACTCTAGTACTACACACATGTACTTAACTCTAGTTCGACCCACATGTACATAACTCTAGTACTACACACATATACTTAACTCTAGTACTGCACAGTTGTACTTAACTCTAGTATTACACACATATACTTAAGTCTAGTACTACACACATGTACTTAACTCTAGTACTACACACATGTACTTAACTCTAGTACTACACACATATACTTAACTCTAGTACTACAGACATGTACTTTAGTACTACACAGATGTACTTAACTCTAGTACTACACACATGTACTCTAGTACTACACACATGTACTCTAGTACTACAAACATGTACTTAACTTTAGCACTACATTCATGTGCTCTAGTACTACACACATGTTCTCTAGTACTACACACATACATTTTAAGTCTGGTACTACACACAATTACTCTAGTATTACACACATGTACTTAACTCTAGTACTACACACTTGTACTTAACTCTAGTACTGCACACATGTACTTAACTGTAGTAGTACACACATGTACTCTAGTACTACACACATGTACTTAACTCTAGTACTACACACATGTACTCTAGTACTACACACATGTACTTAACTCTAGTACTACACACATATACTCACTTCTAGTACTACACACATGTACTCTAGTACTACACAGATGTTCTTAACTCTAGTACTACACACATGCACTCTAGTACTACACACGTGTACTCTAGTACTACACACATGTGCTCTAGTACTACACACATGTACTCTAGTACTAAACACATGTATTTAACTCTGGTACTACACACATGTACTTAACACTAGTTCGACCCACATGTACATAACTCTAGTACTACACACATATACTTAACTCTAGTACTGCACAGTTGTACTTAACTCTAGTATTACACACATATACTTAAGTCTAGTACTACACACATGTACTTAACTCTAGTACTACACACATGTACTTAACTCTAGTACTACACACATATACTTAACTCTAGTACTACAGACATGTACTTTAGTACTACACAGATGTACTTAACTCTAGTACTACACACATGTACTCTAGTACTACACACATGTACTCTAGTACTACAAACATGTACTTAACTTTAGCACTACATTCATGTGCTCTAGTACTACACACATGTTCTCTAGTACTACACACATACATTTTAAGTCTGGTACTACACACAATTACTCTAGTATTACACACATGTACTTAACTCTAGTACTACACACTTGTACTTAACTCTAGTACTGCACACATGTACTTAACTGTAGTAGTACACACATGTACTCTAGTACTACACACATGTACTTAACTCTAGTACTACACACATGTACTCTAGTACTACACACATGTACTTAACTCTAGTACTACACACATATACTCAATTCTAGTACTACACACATGTACTCTAGTACTACACAGATGTTCTTAACTCTAGTACTACACACATGCACTCTAGTACTACACACGTGTACTCTAGTACTACACACATGTGCTCTAGTACTACACACATGTACTCTAGTACTAAACACATGTATTTAACTCTGGTACTACACACATGTACTCTAGTACTACACACATATACTCTAGTACTACACACATGTACTTAACTCTAGTACTACACACATATACTTAACTGTAGTACTACACACATGTACTCCAGTACTACACAGATGTACTTAACTCTAGTACAACACACATGTACTCTAGCACTACACACATGTACTCTAGTACTACACACATGTACTCTAGTACTACACACATGTACTCCAGTACTACACACATGTATTTAACTCTGGTACTACACACATGTATTCTAGTACTACACACATGTACTTAACTCTAGTACTACGCACATGTACTCTAGTACTACACACATGTACTCTAGTACTACACACATGTACTTAACTCTAGTACTACACACATGTACTTAACTCTAGTAATACACACATATACTTAACTCTAGTACTATACACATCTATTTAACTCTAGTACTACACACATGTACTCTAGTACTACACACATGTACTTAACTCTAGTACTACACACATGTACTCTAGTACTACACACATATAATTAACTCTAGGACTACACACATGTACTCTAGTACTACACACATGTACTTAACTCTAGTACTACACACATGTACTTAACTCTATTACTACACACATATACTCAATTCTAGTACTACACACATGTACTCTAGTACTACACAGATGTACTTAACTCTAGTACTACACACATGCACTCTAGTACTACACACATGTACTCTAGTACTACACACATGTGCTCTAGTACTACACACATGTACTCTAGTACTAAACACATGTATTTAACTCTGGTACTACACACATGTACTCTAGTACTACACACATGTACTCTAGTACTACACACATGTACTTAACTTTAGTAATACACACATGTACTCTAGTACTACACACATGTACTTAACTCTAGTACTACACACATGTACTCTAGTACTACACAGATGTACTTAACTCTAGTACTACACACATGTACTCTAGTACTACACACATGTACTTAACTCTAGTACTACACACATGTACTTAACTCTAGTACTACACACATGTACTTAACTCTAGTACTACACACATGTACTTAACTCTAGTACTACACACATATACTTAACTCTAGTACTACACACATGTACTTTAGTACTACACAGATGTACTTAACTCTAGTACTACACACATGTACTCTAGTACTACACACATGTACTTAACTCTAGTACTACACACATGTACTCTAGTACTACACACATTTACTTAACTCTAGTACTACACACATGTACTCTAGTACTACACACATGTACTCTAGTACTACACACATGTACTTACCTCTAGTACTGCACACATGTACTCTAGTACTACAGACATGTACTTAACTCTAGTACTACACACATGTCCTCTAGTACTACACACATGTACTTAACTCTAGTACTACACACATGTACTCTAGTACTACACACATGTACTTAAATCTAGTACTACACACATGTACTTAACTCTAGTACTACACACATGTACATAACTCTAGTACTACACACATATACTTAAATCTAGTACTGCACAGTTGTACTTAACTCTAGTATTACACACATGTACTCTAGTACTATACACATGTACTTAACTTTAGCACTACATTCATGTGCTCTAGTACTACACACATGTTCTCTACTACTACACACATGTATTTAAGTCTGGTAATACACACAATTACTCTAGTATTACACACATGTACTTAACTCTAGTACTACACACATGTACTTAACTCTAGAACTACACACATGTACTTAACTCTAGTACTACACACATGTACTTAACTCTTGTACTACACACATATACTTAACTCTATTACTACACACATGTACTTTAGTACTACACAGATGTACTTAACTTTAGTAATACACACATGTACTCTAGTACTACACACATGTACTCCAGTACTACACACATGTATTTAACTCTGGTACTACACACATGTGCTCCAATACTACACACATGTACTTAACTCTATTTCTACGCACATGAACTCTAGTACTACGCACATGTACTTAACTCTAGTACTACACACATGTCTTCTAGTACTACACACATGTACTTAATTCTAGTACTACACACATGTACTCTAGCACTACACACATGTCCTCTAGTACTACACACATGTACTTAACTCTAGTACTACACACATGTACTTAACTCTAGTACTACAAACATGTACTCTAGTACTACACAGATGTACTTAACTCTATTACTACACACATATACTTAACTCTAGTACTACAAACATGTACTCTAGTACTACACACATATACTTAACTCTAGTACTACACACATGTACTCTAGTACTACACACATGTACTTAACTCTAGTACTACACACATGTACTCTAGTACTACACACATGTAGTTAACTCTAGTACTACACACATGTATTCTCGTACTACACACATGTTCTTAACTGCAGTACTACACACATGTACTTAACTCTAGTACTGCACACATGTACTGTAGTACTACACACATGTACTTAACTCTAGTACTACACGCATGTCCTCTAGTACTACACACATTTACTTAACTCTAGTACTACACACACGTACTCTAGTACTACACACATGTACTTAAATCTAGAATTACACACATGTAGTTAAATCTAGTACTACACACATGTACTTAACTCTAGTACTACACACATGTACTTAACTCTAGTACTACACACATGTACTTAACTCTAGTACTACACACATATACTTAACTCTAGTACTACACACATGTACTTTAGTACTACACAGATGTACTTAACTCTAGTACTACACACATGTATTCTGGTACTACACACATGTACTCCAGTACTACACACATGTATTTAACTCTGGTACTACACACATGTATTCTGGTACTACACACATGTACTTAACTCTTGTACTACGCACATGTACTCTAGTACTACACACATGTACTTAACTCTAGAACTACACACATGCCCTCTAGTACTACTCACATGTACTTAATTCTAGTACGTCACACATATACTCAACTCTAGTACTACACTCATGTACTCTAGTACTACACAGATGTACTTAACTCTAGTACTCCACACATGTACTCTAGTACTACACACATGTACTCTAGTACTACACAGATGTACTTAACTCTAGCACAACACACATGTACTCTAGCACTACACAAATGTACTCTAGTACTACACACATGTACTTAACTCTAGTACTACACACATGTACTTAACTCTAGTACTACACACATGTACTTAACTCTAGTACTACACAGATGTACTTAACTCTAGTACTACACACATATAGTTAACTCTAGTACTACACACATGTACTCTAGTACTACACAAATATACTTAATTCTAGTACTACACACATGTACTCTAGTACTACACACATGTACTTAACTCTAGTACTACACACATGTACTATAGTACTACACACATGTACTTAACACTAGTACTACACAGATGTACTTAACTCTACTACTACACACATATACTTAACTCTAGTACTACACACATATACTCAACTCTAGTACTACACTCATGTACTCTAGTACTACACAGATGTACTTAACTCTAGTACTCCACACATGTACTCTAGCACTACACACATGTACTCTAGTACTACACACATGTACTTAACTCTAGTACTACACACATGTACTTAACTCTAGTACTATACACATGTACTTAACTCTAGTACTACACACATGTACTTAACTCTAGTTCGACCCACATGTACATAACTCTAGTACTACACACATGTACTTAACTCTAGTTCGACCCACATGTACATAACTCTAGTACTACACACATATACTTAACTCTAGTACTGCACAGTTGTACTTAACTCTAGTATTACACACATATACTTAAGTCTAGTACTACACACATGTACTTAACTCTAGTACTACACACATGTACTCTAGTACTACACACATGTACTTAACTCTAGTACTACACACATATACTCAATTCTAGTACTACACACATGTACTCTAGTACTACACAGATGTTCTTAACTCTAGTACTACACACATGCACTCTAGTACTACACACGTGTACTCTAGTACTACACACATGTGCTCTAGTACTACACACATGTACTCTAGTACTAAACACATGTATTTAACTCTGGTACTACACACATGTACTCTAGTACTACACACATATACTCTAGTACTACACACATGTACTTAACTCTAGTACTACACACATATACTTAACTGTAGTACTACACACATGTACTCCAGTACTACACAGATGTACTTAACTCTAGTAAAACACACATGTACTCTAGCACTACACACATGTACTCTAGTACTACACACATGTACTTAACTTTAGTAATACACACATGTACTCTAGTACTACACACATGTACTCCAGTACTACACACATGTATTTAACTCTGGTACTACACACATGTATTCTGGTACTACACACATGTACTTAACTCTTGTACTACGCACATGTACTCTAGTACTACACACATGTACTTAACTCTAGAACTACACACATGCCCTCTAGTACTACTCACATGTACTTAATTCTAGTACGTCACACATATACTCAACTCTAGTACTACACTCATGTACTCTAGTACTACACAGATGTACTTAACTCTAGTACTCCACACATGTACTCTAGCACTACACAAATGTACTCTAGTACTACACACATGTACTTAACTCTAGTACTACACACATGTACTTAACTCTAGTACTACACACATGTACTTAACTCTAGTACTACACAGATGTACTTAACTCTAGTACTACACACATATAGTTAACTCTAGTACTACACACATGTACTCTAGTACTACACAAATATACTTAATTCTAGTACTACACACATGTACTCTAGTACTACACACATGTACTTAACTCTAGTACTACACACATGTACTATAGTACTACACACATGTACTTAACACTAGTACTACACAGATGTACTTAACTCTACTACTACACACATATACTTAACTCTAGTACTACACACATATACTCAACTCTAGTACTACACTCATGTACTCTAGTACTACACAGATGTACTTAACTCTAGTACTCCACACATGTACTCTAGCACTACACACATGTACTCTAGTACTACACACATGTACTTAACTCTAGTACTACACACATGTACTTAACTCTAGTACTATACACATGTACTTAACTCTAGTACTACACACATGTACTTAACTCTAGTTCGACCCACATGTACATAACTCTAGTACTACACACATATACTTAACTCTAGTACTGCACAGTTGTACTTAACTCTAGTATTACACACATATACTTAAGTCTAGTACTACACACATGTACTTAACTCTAGTACTACACACATGTACTTAACTCTAGTACTACACACATATACTTAACTCTAGTACTACAGACATGTACTTTAGTACTACACAGATGTACTTAACTCTAGTACTACACACATGTACTCTAGTACTACACACATGTACTCTAGTACTACAAACATGTACTTAACTTTAGCACTACATTCATGTGCTCTAGTACTACACACATGTTCTCTAGTACTACACACATACATTTTAAGTCTGGTACTACACACAATTACTCTAGTATTACACACATGTACTTAACTCTAGTACTACACACTTGTACTTAACTCTAGTACTGCACACATGTACTTAACTGTAGTAGTACACACATGTACTCTAGTACTACACACATGTACTTAACTCTAGTACTACACACATGTACTCTAGTACTACACACATGTACTTAACTCTAGTACTACACACATATACTCAATTCTAGTACTACACACATGTACTCTAGTACTACACAGATGTTCTTAACTCTAGTACTACACACATGCACTCTAGTACTACACACATGTACTCTAGTACTACACACATGTGCTCTAGTACTACACACATGTACTCTAGTACTAAACACATGTATTTAACTCTGGTACTACACACATGTACTCTAGTACTACACACATATACTCTAGTACTACACACATGTACTTAACTCTAGTACTACACACATATACTCAATTCTAGTACTACACACATGTACTCTAGTACTACACAGATGTTCTTAACTCTAGTACTACACACATGCACTCTAGTACTACACACATGTACTCTAGTACTACACACATGTGCTCTAGTACTACACACATGTACTCTAGTACTAAACACATGTATTTAACTCTGGTACTACACACATGTACTCTAGTACTACACACATGTACTCCAGTACTACACAGATGTACTTAACTCTAGTACAACACACATGTACTCTAGCACTACACACATGTACTCTAGTACTACACACATGTCCTTAACTTTAGTAATACACACATGTACTCTAGTACTACACACATGTACTCCAGTACTACACACATGTATTTAACTCTGGTACTACACACATGTATTCTGGTACTACACACATGTACTTAACTCTTGTACTACGCACATGTACTCTAGTACTACACACATGTACTTAACTCTAGAACTACACACATGCCCTCTAGTACTACTCACATGTACTTAATTCTAGTACGTCACACATATACTCAACTCTAGTACTACACTCATGTACTCTAGTACTACACAGATGTTCTTAACTCTAGTACTCCACACATGTACTCTAGTACTACACACATGTACTCTAGTACTACACAGATGTACTTAACTCTAGCACAACACACATGTACTCTAGCACTACACACATGTACTCTAGTACTACACACATGTACTTAACTCTAGTACTACACACATGTACTTAACTCTAGTACGACACACATGTACTTAACTCTAGTACTACACAGATGTACTTAACTCTAGTACTACACACATATAGTTAACTCTAGTACTACACACATGTACTCTAGTACTACACAAATATACTTAATTCTAGTACTACACACATGTACTCTAGTACTACACACATGTACTTAACTCTAGTACTACACACATGTACTCTAGTACTACACACATGTACTTAACACTAGTACTACACAGATGTACTTAACTCTACTACTACACACATACACTTAACTCTAGTACTACACACATGCACTCTAGTACTACACAAATATACTTAACTCTAGGATTACACACATGTACTCTAGTACTACACACATGTACTTAACTCTAGTACTACACAGATGTACTTAACTCTAGTACGACACACATGTACTCTAGTACTACACACGTACTCTAGTACTACACAGATGTACTCAACCTTAGTACTACACACATGTACTCTAGTACTACACACATGTATTTAACTGTCGTACTACACACATGTACTCTAGTACTACACACATGTACTTAACTCTAGTACTACGCACATGTACTCTAGTACTACACACATGTACTTAACTCTCCTACTACACACATGTACTCTAGTATTACACACATTTACTTAACTCTAGTACTACACACATGTACTCTAGTACTACACACATGTACTCTAGTACTACACACATGTACTTACCTCTAGTACTGCACACATGTACTGTAGTACTACACACATGTACTTAACTCTAGTTCTACACGCATGTCCTCTAGTACTACACACACGTACTCTAGTACTACACACATGTACTTAAATCTAGAATTACACACATGTACTTAAATCTAGTACTACACACATGTACTTAACTCTAGTACTACACACATGTATATGTGTCTAGTACTGCACAGTTGTACTTCACTCTAGTATTACACACATGTACTTAACTCTAGTACTACACACATGTACTTAACTCTAGTACTACACACATGTACTTAACTCTAGTACTACACACATATACTTAACTCTAGTACTACACACAGGTACTTTAGTACTACACAGATGTACTTAACTCTAGTACTACACACATGTACTCTAGTACTACACACATGTAATTAACTCTAGTACTACGCACATGTACTCTAGTACTACACACATGTACTTAACTCTAGTACTACACACATGTACTCTAGTACTACACACATGTACTTATCTCTAGTACTGCACACATGTACTCTAGTACTACAGACATGTACTTAACTCTAGTACTACACACATGTCCTCCAGTACTACACACATGTACTTAACTCTAGTACTACACACATGTACTCTAGTACTACACACATGTACTTAACTCTCGTATTACACACATGTACTTAAATCTAGTACTACACACCTGTACTTAACTCTAGTACTACACACATGTACTTAACTCTAGTACTACACACATATACTTAACGCTAGTACTACACACATGTACTTTAGTACTACACACGTACTTAACTCTAGTACTACACACATGTACTCTAGTACTACACACATGTACTTAACTGTAGTACTACGCACATATACTCTAGTACTACACACATGTACTTAACTCTAGTACTACACACATGTACTCTAGTACTACACACATGTACTCTAGTACTACACACATGTACTTACCTCTAGTACTGCACACATGTACTCTAGTACTACAGACATGTACTTAACTCTAGTACTACACACATGTCCTCTAGTACTACACACATGTACTTAACTCTAGTACTACACACATGTACTCTAGTACTACACACATGTACTTAAATCTAGTACTACACACATGTACTTAACTCTAGTACTACACACATGTACATAACTCTAGTACTACACACATATACTTAAATCTAGTACTGCACAGTTGTACTTAACTCTAGTATTACACACATGTACTCTAGTACTATACACATGTACTTAACTTTAGCACTACATTCATGTGCTCTAGTACTACACACATGTTCTCTACTACTACACACATGTATTTAAGTCTGGTAATACACACAATTACTCTAGTATTACACACATGTACTTAACTCTAGTACTACACACATGTACTTAACTCTAGAACTACACACATGTACTTAACTCTAGTACTACACACATGTACTTAACTCTAGTACTACACACATATACTTAACTCTATTACTACACACATGTACTTTAGTACTACACAGATGTACTTAACTTTAGTAATACACACATGTACTCTAGTACTACACACATGTACTCCAGTACTACACACATGTATTTAACTCTGGTACTACACACATGTGCTCCAATACTACACACATGTACTTAACTCTATTTCTAATGTAATGAACTCTAGTACTACGCACATGTACTTAACTCTAGTACTACACACATGTCTTCTAGTACTACACACATGTACTTAATTCTAGTACTACACACATGTACTCTAGCACTACACACATGTCCTCTAGTACTACACACATGTACTTAACTCTAGTACTACACACATGTACTTAACTCTAGTACTACAAACATGTACTCTAGTACTACACAGATGTACTTAACTCTATTACTACACACATATACTTAACTCTAGTACTACAAACATGTACTCTAGTACTACACACATATACTTAACTCTAGTACTACACACATGTACTCTAGTACGACACACATGTACTTAACTCTAGTACTACACACATGTACTCTAGTACTACACACATGTAGTTAACTCTAGTACTACACACATGTATTCTCGTACTACACACATGTTCTTAACTGCAGTACTACACACATGTACTTAACTCTAGTACTGCACACATGTACTGTAGTACTACACACATGTACTTAACTCTAGTACTACACGCATGTCCTCTAGTACTACACACATTTACTTAACTCTAGTACTACACACACGTACTCTAGTACTACACACATGTACTTAAATCTAGAATTACACACATGTAGTTAAATCTAGTACTACACACATGTACTTAACTCTAGTACTACACACATGTACTTAACTCTAGTACTACACACATGTACTTAACTCTAGTACTACACACATATACTTAACTCTAGTACTACACACATGTACTTTAGTACTACACAGATGTACTTAACTCTAGTACTACACACATGTACTCTAGTACTACACCCATGTACTCTAGTACTACACACATGTACTTAACTTTAGCACTACACTCATGTGCTCTAGTACTACACACATGTTCTCTAGTACTACACACATTTATTTAAGTCTGGTACTACACACAATTACTCTAGTACTACACACAGGTACTTAACTCTAGTACTACACACATGTACTCTAGTACTACACACATGTACTTAACTCTAGTATTACACACATGTACTTAAATCTAGTACTACACACATGTACTTAACTCTAGTACTACACACATATAGTTAACTCTAGTACTGCACAGTTGTACTTAACTCTAGTATTACACACATGTACTTAACTCTAGTACGACACACATGTACTCTAGTACTACACACATGTACTCTAGTACTACACACATGTACTTAACTTTAGTACTACACACATGTACTCTAGTACTACACACATGTACTCTAGTACTACACACATGTATTTAACTCTGGTACTACACACATGTACTCTAGTACTACACACAAGTGTGCTGCTCATAACTTATACAAAAAAGGTGTGACAGCCACTTTTCTTTGGTTTGGTGAGTGGACGATCACATTCACTGCCCGCTCATTTCGCCATGATAAGGGATTAGCATTAGCGTCACTTAACTCCGCAGCACTGTTATTGTTATATAGCGCGTATAAGCAGAGCACGTGTGCACGTACTGTCAATGCCGTGATTGGCTGCATAACGTAACTGCATCGTATCATATGATTGGCTGGACACCTGTCACTCACTGAGTTACACAGCAAAATGATACAGAAAAAAATGGTATAGATCTAATTTATGTGCAGTGCGCTACACAGGTTTTTTTTGTGCGCTGAGAGTGTGCAAGCAGTGCACAATTGCGCAGTTGCGCAGCTTAGAGGGAACATTGGAGTGTAGTACTAGAGTTAAGTACATGTGTGTAGTACTAAAATACATGTGTGTAGTACTAGAGTTAAGTACATAAGTGTAGTACTAGAGTACATGGGTGTAGTACTAGAGTTAAGTACATGTGTGTAGTACTAGAGTACATGTGTCTAGTACTAGAGTTAAGTACATGTGTGTAGTACTTAGAGTACATGTGTGTAGTACTAGAGTTAAGTACATGTGTGTAGTACTAGAGTTAAGAACATGTGTGTAGTACTAGAGTACATGTGTGTAGTACTAGAGTTAAGTACATGTGTGCAGTACTAGAGTACATGTGTGTAGTACTAGAGTACATGTGTGTAGTACTAGAGTTAAGTAAATGTATGTAGTACTAGAGTTAAGTACATGTGTGTAGTACTAGAGTACATGTGTGTAGTATTACAGTTAAGTACATGTGTGTAGTAGTAGAGTACATGTGTTTAGTACTAGAGTTAAGTACATGTGTGTAGTACTAAAATACATGTGTGTAGTACTAGAGTTAAGTACATGTGTGTAGTACTAGAGTACATGGGTGTAGTACTAGAGTTAAGTACATGTGTGTAGTACTAGAGTACATGTGTCTAGTACTAGAGTTAAGTACATGTGTGTAGTACTTAGAGTACATGTGTGTAGTACTAGAGTTAAGTACATGTGTGTAGTACTAGAGTACATGGGTGTAGTACTAGAGTTAAGTACATGTGTGCAGTACTAGAGTACATGTGTGTAGTACTAGAGTACATGTGTGTAGTACTAGAGTTAAGTAAATGTAAGTAGTACTAGAGTTAAGTACATGTGTGTAGTACTAGAGTACATGTGTGTAGTACTACAGTTAAGTACATGTGTGTAGTACTAGAGTACATGTGTGTAGTACTAGAGTACATGTGCGTAGTACTAGAGTTAAGTACATGTGTGTAGTACTAGAGTACATGTCTGTAGTACTAGAGTTAAGTACATGTGTGTAGTACTAGAGTACATGTGTGTAGTACTAGAGTACATGTGTGTAGTACTAGAGTTAAGTACATGTGTGTAGTACTAGAGTTAAGAACATGTGTGTAGTACTAGAGTACATGTGTGTAGTACTAGTGTACATGTGCGTAGTACTAGAGTTAAGTACATGTGTGTAGTACTAGAGTACATGTGCGTAGTACTAGAGTTAAGTACATGTGTGTAGTACTAGAGTACATGTGTGTAGTACTAGAGTACATGTGTGTAGTACTAGAGTACATGTGCGTAGTACTAGAGTTAAGTACATGTGTGTAGTAGTAGAGTACATGTGTTTAGTACTAGAGTACATGTGTGTAGTACTAGAGTTAAATACATCTGTGTAGTACTAGAGTACATGTGTGTAGTATTACAGTTAAGTACATGTGTGTAGTAGTAGAGTACATGTGTTTAGTACTAGAGTTAAGTACATGTGTGTAGTACTAAAATACATGTGTGTAGTACTAGAGTTAAGTACATGTGTGTAGTACTAGAGTACATGTGTGTAGTACTTAGAGTACATGTGTGTAGTACTAGAGTACATGTGTCTAGTACTAGAGTTAAGTACATGTGTGTAGTACTTAGAGTACATGTGTGTAGTACTAGAGTTAAGTACATGTGTGTAGTACTAGAGTACATGTGTGTAGTACTAGAGTTAAGTACATGTGTGCAGTACTAGAGTACATGTGTGTAGTACTAGAGTACATGTGTGTAGTACTAGAGTTAAGTAAATGTAAGTAGTACTAGAGTTAAGTACATGTGTGTAGTACTAGAGTACATGTGTGTAGTACTACAGTTAAGTACATGTGTGTAGTACTAGAGTACATGTGTGTAGTACTAGAGTACATGTGCGTAGTACTAGAGTTAAGTACATGTGTGTAGTACTAGAGTACATGTGCGTAGTACTAGAGTTAAGTACATGTGTGTAGTACTAGAGTACATGTGTGTAGTACTAGAGTACATGTGTGTAGTACTAGAGTTAAGTACATGTGTGTAGTACTAGAGTTAAGAACATGTGTGTAGTACTAGAGTACATGTGTGTAGTACTAGTGTACATGTGCGTAGTACTAGAGTTAAGTACATGTGTGTAGTACTAGAGCACGTGTGTACTACTAAAGTTAAATACATGTGTGTAGTACTAGAGTACATGTGTGTAGTACTAGAGTACATGTGTGTAGTACTAGAGTACATGTGTGTAGTGCTAGAGTTAAGTACATGTGTGTAGTAGTAGAGTACATGTGTTTAGTACTAGAGTACATGTGTGTAGTACTAGAGTTAAATACATCTGTGTAGTACTAGAGTACATGTGTGTAGTACTAGAGTTAAGTATATAAGATAAGATAAAATAGATAAGATAGGACTTTATTGATCTCACAGTGGCAAAATTCAACAGTCACAGTAGCTCCAGGACAGTTTAGTGCAAAAAAGGGGGAAAAAGTGTGATGCAATCAAGATAAACAATAATAAAAATAGAAATAATCATAAAAATAATCATATAAAGTGAATAAGTATATGTACAAAATTTACAAAGAGAATATAAATATAAATACTATATATATAAAATAAAGACAGTACAAAAACAGTGCAAGTTGTCACAGTCCAGTAGTGGCACAGACATGGTTATTGCACAGAGGAGTTGTACAGTCTGACCGCAGTGGGGATGAATGATCTGCGGTAGCGCTCCTTCCTGCACTCAGGGAGTCTCAGACGGCCGCTGAAGGAGCTTCCCAGCTCCTCCACAGTCTGGTGCAGGGGGTGAGAGGTGTTGTCCATGATGGATGTAAGTTTGGACAACACTCTCCTCTCACCCACCTCCTCCACAGAGTCCAGGGGACAGCCCAGGACAGAGCCAGCCCTCCTGACCAGCTTGTTCAGTCTTTTCCTGTCCTGTTCAGTGCTGCCTGGGGCCCAGCAGACCACCGCGTAGAGGAGAGCAGAGGCTACCACAGAATCATAGAAAGTCCTGAGCAGGGGCCTGCACACGCCAAAGGACCTCAGTCTCCTCAGAAGGTGGAGGCGACTCTGGCCCTTCCTGTACAGGGCATTGGAATTATGGGACCAGTCCAGTTTATTGTTGAGGTGAACACCCAGGTACTTGAAGCTGTCCACAGTCTCAATGTCCTGCCCCTGGATGTTCACTGGTGCATGAAGGGGTGTCCTTCTCCTGAAGTCGATCACCATCTCTTTGGTCTTGCTGGTGTTAAGGCACAGGTGGTTGCGCCCACACCAGTCCACAAAGTCTCTGATGACCGAGCGGTACTCCAGCTCATTCCTCAGACACACAGCCAACAATGGCTGAGTCAGTCCGAGAACTTCTGGAGATGACAGGTGTCTGTGTTGTAGGTGAAGTCTGAGGTGTATATGGTGAAGAGGAAGGGGAGAGGACAGTTCCCGGGGTCCCCGTGCTGCAGACCACCACCTCAGACTCACAGTCAGCGCAGCCGCACATACTGCGGTCGGTCAGTCAGGTAGTCCATTGTCAAGGCAGCCAGGTGTTCGCCCACTCCGGTGTCCTCCAGCTTCCCCCTTAGCAGTGCTGGCCTTATGGTGTTGAAGGCACTGGAGAAGTCAAAGAACATGACTCTCACAGCGCTCCCGGCAGTCTCCAGGTGGGTGAGTGCCCGCTGCAGCAGGTATATGACAGCGTCCTCTACCCCGATGTTGGGCCGATAGGCAAACTGCAGCAGGTCCAGGGTGGGGCTCACCACGGAGCGGAGGTGGCTGAGGATCAGTCTCTCCAGGGTCTTCATCAGGTGGGAGGTCAAGGCGACTGGTCTGTAGTGGGCTGGTTCCCTGGCGTGTGGTGTCTTTAGAACTGGAACCACACAGGAGGTCTTCCACAGGACAGGAACCTTCTCCAGGCTGAGGCTCAGGTTGAAGATGTGGCAGAGGACCTCACAGAGCTGGTCTGCACAGATCCTCAGCAGCCTGGGGCAGATTCCATCTGGTCTAGCAGATTTCCTCTGTTTCAGTCGCCTCAGCTCTCTCCTCACCTGGTCCGGTGTGATGGAGAGGGGGGAGTGAGGGAGGGCCTGGTGTGGAGTGTGGGGGTGGGGGCAGAGGGAGCTGGTGCTGAGATCAGTCCGTTTGAAGTGTGTGGGGAAGAAGATGAAGTCAGTCCGGTTAGGGGGCAAGTGTCCACTGGCCTGGAGAGGTGTGAAGAGGGGGGAGCTGTTAGAGGGGCAGGGGGGGTGGGGTGTGAATCAAACCTGTTGAAGTACAGATTTAATTCATCTGCCCAGAGCTGGTCTCCATCAGCTGCCCCTCTGGCACTCTGTCCAAGTCCAGAGATGGTCTTCAGTCCTCTCCACACATCCCTCACATTGTTCTGGGCCAGCTTCTCCTCCATCTTCTTCCCATGGTCCTTCTTGGCCTGTCATATTCTCCTCTGGAGCTCCCGCTGGACCCTTCTCTGCTCCTCTCTATCTCCGGAGTTGAAAGCCCTCTTCTTCTGATTCAGGAGGGCTTTAAGCTCAGGAGTGACCCAGGGGTGGTTATTGGAGAAGCACCGTACCCTCCGTGTTGGCACAGTGCTCTCCACGCAGAAGTTGATATAGTCTGTGATGCAGTGGGTCAGGCCATCAATGTCCTCTCCATAAGAGCTGCTGAACATGTTCCAGTCTGTGGTCTGGAAACAGTCCCTCAGACTCTCACTGGCCGCTTCAGTCCACCGCTTCATTGACACCTTCTGCGCGGGTCCTCTTCGCACCTTTGGTGTGTATTGGGGGAGCAGATAGACGATGTTATGGTCCGATCGTCCGAGCGGGGGGAGGGGGACAGAGGTGTATGCCTCCTTTGTATTTGCATACAGCAGGTCAAGAGTCCTATTGTCCCGTGTGGGACACGTAACGTACTGCGTGAATGTGGGGAGAGTGGCGGAGAGAGAGGTGTGATTGAAGTCACCGTTGATCAGGAGCAGGGCGCGCGGATGGCGCGTCTGCATCAGAGTCACGGTGCTGTGGAGCTGCTCACAGGCCGCCGCAGCGTCGGCCGAAGGCGGGATGTAAACACAGAACACAATCACATGTTAGAACTCCCTCGGGAGGTAGTAGGGCCGCATTCCCACTGCAAGCAGCTCTAGGTCCGGGGTGCACAGCCGTTGTTTCACGTGCACGTGTGCCGGGTGGCACCAGCGCTCGCTCACATACATCGCCAGTCCGCCTCCCTTTTCTTGCCGCTCCCCACGGCAGTACGGTCCGCGCGCCTCAGGGTGAATCCGTCCAAGGAGATTACATAGTCCGATGTTTTCTCATTCAACCACGTCTCGGTGAAACACATCAGGCTGCAGTCCCGGTATTCTCTCTGCTGCCGGGTCAGCGCAGTGAGCTCCTCGCTCTTGTTGGAGATGGAGCGGACGTTTCCCATAATTACCGACGGTAAAAATGATCTCCGTTTCTTGCGTCCACCTCTGCAGCCTCTTCTTTTCCTCCGTATGTCCACTGGAACGTCAGGTTTCTCAGCGTAGAGTAAAGAAGGACGTAGGGCGAGGAGGGCCTCCCGTGCGTAAGTGGTGCGCTCCGAGCCGCGGTTGGATGAGTTCCCCGATGCAGATCCGCAAAGTGCGAGAAACACTACAGTTAACAATAAAACTGTAGTCAAAGTAGGCTTCCCATGTGCAGAACTGCACAATGTTCCACGTACTGTACACAAAAAACGAAAGAGATGTCTATAAAAAACTAAAAAGAGAAAAAGAAGGAAAAGAGGGTTCGGAGCGTCAGTGACACGCAGCTGGTCACCCAGCGCCATCTTGAAAGATATTTGTGTAGTACTAGAGTTAAGTACATGTGTGTAGTACTAGAGTACATGTGCGTAGTACTAAAGTTAAGTACATGTGTGTAGTACTAGAGTACATGTGTGTAGTACTAGAGTTAAGTACATCTGTGTAGTACTAGAGTACATGTGTGTAGTACTAGAGTTAAGTATATGTGTGTAGTACTAGACTTAAGTAGATGTGTGTAGTACTAGAGTTAATTACATGTGTGTAGTACTAGAGTTAAGTACATGTGTGTAGTACTAGAGTACATGTGCGTAGTACTAAAGTTAAGTACATGTGTGTAGTACTAGAGTACATGTGTGTAGTACTAGAGTTAAGTACATCTGTGTAGTACTAGAGTACATGTGTGTAGTACTAGAGTTAAGTATATGTGTGTAGTACTAGACTTAAGTAGATGTGTGTAGTACTAGAATTAATTACATGTGTGTAGTACTAGAGTTAAGTACATGTGTGTAGTACTAGAGTTAAGTACATGTATGTAGTACTAAAAGACATGTGTGTAGTACTAGAGTTAAGTACATGTGTGTAGTACTAGAGTACATGTGTCCAGTACTAGAGTTAAGTACATGTGTGTAGTACTAGATTACATGTGTGTAGTACTAGAGTACATGTGTGTAGTACTAGAGCACATGTGTGTAATACTAAATTTAAGTACATGTGTGTAGTACTAGAGTACATGTGTGTGGTACTAGAGTTAAGTACATGTGTGTAGTACTAGAGTTAAGTACATGTGTGTAGTACTAGAGTTAAGTACATGTGTGTAGTACTAGAGTTAAGTACATGTGTGTAGTACTAGAGTTAAGAACATGTGTGTAGTACTAGAATACATGTGTGTAGTACTAGAGTTAAGTATATGTGTGTAGTACTAGAGTACATGTGTGTAGTACTAGAGTTAAGTATATGTGTGTAGTACTAGAGTTAAGTACATGTGTGTAGTAATATAGTACATGTGTGTAGTACTAGAGTACATGTGTGTAGTACTAGAGTTAAGTATATGTGTGTTGTACTAGACTTAAGTAGATGTGTGTAGTACTAGAGTTAATTACATGTGTGTAGTACTAGAGTTAAGTACATGTGTGTAATACTAGAGTTAAGTACAACTGTGCAGTACTAGAGTTAAGTATATGTGTGTAGTACTAGAGTTAAGTACATGTGTGTAGTACTAGAGTACATGTGTCCAGTACTAGAGTTAAGTACATGTGTGTAGTACTAGAGTACATGTGTGTAGTACTAGAGTACATGTGTGTAGTACTAGAGAACATGTGTGTAGTACTAAAGTTAAGTACATGTGTGTAGTACTAGAGTTAAATACATGTGTGTAGTACTAGAGTTAAGTACATGTGTGTAGTACTAGAGTACATGTGTGTAGTACTAGAGTTAAGTATATGTGTGTAGTACTAGAGTTAAGTATATGTGTGTAGTACTAGAGTTAAGTACATGTGTGTAGTACTAGAGTTAAGTACATGTGTGTAGTACTAGAGTTAAGTACATGTGTGTAGTACTAGAGTTAAGTATATGTGTGTAGTACTAGAGTTAAGTACATGTGTGTAGTACTAGAGTACATGTGTGTAGTACTAGAGTTAAGTACATGTGTGTAGTACTAGAGTACATGTGTGTAGTACTAGAGTTAAGTACATGTGTGTAGTACTAGAGAACATGTGTGTAGTACTAAAGTTAAGTACATGTGTGTAGTACTAGAGCACATGTGTGTAATACTAAATTTAAGTACATGTGTGTAGTACTAGAGTACATGTGAGTCGTACTAGAGTTAAGTACATGTGTGTAGTACTAGAGTTAAGTACATGTGTGTAGTACTAGAGTTAAGTACATGTGTGTAGTATTAGAGTTAAGTACAAGTGTGTGGTACTAGAGTTAAGAACATGTGTAGTATTAGAATAC